>BSUD01000002.1:47935504-48124487 GCA_033239045.1 Fagopyrum esculentum | reverse complement strand
GAAATACCGGATCCATATAACAACCTTTAGTCATTCAACTTTACTCCTTCTCATGTCTGTTCTAGCCAACATGTAGATTCCATCTGCAATCACCTCACAACTCGACCACACGTTTCACCAAGGCTTTAACTAATACTCCCTATGTTTGTGCCTCCTCTGAAATTCCAATTATTATATATCACTTCTTAAATCACAGGGGTTTCCCCCTGTAAATCTCGACCGTTTGACCCCACCTTTTCTGGGAGGAGCACTCTCAGTCCTACTTGTGTGGAATGCTAAGACATAGAACATATTCATAATCATCTATTTATTCTTACTCTTCTAGTTCTTCTTACATGGATTCCTTCATACTAACTTTGATATGTATCTTTCCTTAGTCAGTAGTAAGCAACTACTCACAACAATTCCCTTTACACTATTACTATCATGAATGGTCATTGCCGACCGTCAAGAGCTTCTCTTTAATTTCTTTATTAGAGTTATCATATTGGACTCTTTCAATGTTACCATCAAGGCTACTAGTAATTGTATTGATTTAACTTCACCATTGTCGTCGTTGATCTCTGGAAGATATTCACCAGATGTCGGTATTTCCTTTATAACCTTGTGGTTATTCTTCTTATCTGTCAACCAACCATCACTAGGTAGCCAGCACGTGTAAATCCCCTATTGTTACCAATTAGTCTGTAATTGACCTGCTATAAGATCGTAGACTTACTTTTCTTCTATCTCTTTTGAGGTGTGATACACAAGGTGAAAATATATCTCTTCCATTTATTTTTCTTTAGCTCCTTCTACATATTACACTCCTATAAGAGTACTATACTCTTACGAGTCTAGTGGTATCTTCGTCTCCCGTCAACGGACTTATCATTTCTTCTACTATAACTTGTAGGCATTTCTCCATGATTCTTTTTAACCGAGTTATTGTTCACTTGCGGTTCTCTGTTATGACCCGCTAGTGTTATTAACTTAAATCCCTTCGTGAGTTTCCTCCCTTGGGTTGCTGCTTGTACTACCGCCTCTATTGAAATCCAGTCTTTGTTATATCCCGGTCCTTGTTGAAACTCCTGTGTGTTCTAGGAGGTCACACTACTTCCATGCCGGTGAAATCGGCCTTCCCCTTTCTAGCATCTTGTAAGCTTTCATTTTTCGGCTCTTTAGTTCTTCGTATCGGGATGGACAATGTATCTTATCTTGACTCTTACGCTTATGATTGTTTCGGTTTCCCATCTTAATTGTGGTGACAAGTAGCTTGTCAAGAGTGATCATATTCCGCTCTGCTTCTAGCCTCCAACTTTTACCTTCTGGTCCGTCAGTAAGCTTAGATTCAACGCCTCTTGTTTGGATCGCTACTATATTTCACCTTGACCTTCATGCCTATTTGTGTTTTTGAAGGCATCCCCATTGTTGTAACGTTGCTTTACACCATCTTGAAAGAACCTATGGGTTGTCTCTTCCAATTTGTATGCTTGCCGGTCATCCAACGCGTTGTCGGAACCACCCTCATGTGTATTCTTCATTTGATCCTATTGAGTTAACTCGAAATTCTCGTCTTGTCATCGTAGTTGGTGTTGTCTTTTAGTCTTCACTTTTCCGTCTCGATGTTCCTCCACAAAATCGAAGGAGTTGTCCGTCGTTCGTCTACCAAAAAACACCTAAGATGTGCCTACTAATCCTCACGTTGACACCCTTCAAAATCTACTTAGATGTGTCAAGGGGTGAGAAACTCATTATGTTATCTCCGTTAAGGACATAACATAATTATAATTTCTACTAACCTTCGGCATATACTTATCTATATCACATATCTTTATAGTCAAACTAAAGCGTCCAACTAAAGTAAAACCTAAAGTCCATACTAAGCATACTTAGATCCGCGGTAGTAGTGGTGGTCAGCCGTACTTTTCTATCCCCAACCAGACTATGCATGCATTTAAAACCAAAAATTTTATTTTTAAAACTCAGACCCCTTTTCGGGTTCTGCTTAAAACTTATTCGGTCTTTCAGAAGATTTCAAGTGCCATTGTTGCCAACCTAGAGCTCTGATACCATGTTGTAACACCCCGAATTCTCGGAACTCGGGACATTACTGGTTAGGACCTCACAATGGGTCCCGACCTCAGTTTGACAACAATATTACTAGGATCTTGCAACAAGACACAAATAAGAAAAACCGAAATTTATAAAAATTTATTTGTAAAAGGATGAATGCAACAGAGTCTAACAACCTAACGTACATAAACAACGGAAAAGACTAACTGTCTTAACAAAAGGGAAAGACAACAAAGCAACAACCCAAACCCCCACTCTAAAGAGTACGGAGACCCGGCTGACCACTACTTCCGGATCTCTCAGCTGCTGTTCTAACCTGCAGTAAATCTAAAAACACAACAAAACAACCATTAGCTAGTTATCTAAACATTAGGAGAATAATAATAGCACACACACACATAAAATGATAAACACTCATCATGCTTTCAAACAATCCATTTATTATCTTCATTTAAGTCATTCACTCTAATGATACTTACTTTGTGACACGAGGGATTCTCAAACCTCGCCTCCGTCCCCGTGTACCCATCAGGAGTGGATCCGATGCATCTCACCGTGTACCTGTATGGTCTGGGTATAGAGAACCTCCCAGTCTCTTGACAGAGCTGGGCAGTGGTGTCACGGCCCGTTATACATACACTTGGGCCTTAAACCATAAACCACGGTCGTCCTAACAAGTTGTTATTTATTATAACACACATTGTACAAACACAACCATTATCATCCAACTAACATCCAGAAACCAGCTAAGTAAGTCGCGAGGACTTACCTGAGTCAAATCACACTCTAACAAGTCTCAAATCGGTCCGTACTCGTGGTAACTCAAACGCCTGTCAAATAAGGCATGTGGATCAAAATCACATCCAGATGTCCAACCTCATGCGAAGGGATTACGGAAAAAGTTCTCTTACGGTAAAAGACCATTTTACCCTTAGTGCCGAAAGTTCTCAAAGTTTATCCTTAAACCCTACTAATTTCTTTTAGAATTTGTTTTCCATAAAAGTGTCTCTCGGATGGTTACTTATAGGTTATAAGTTCAAAACTCGAAACAACTCGAAGAAGGACAACACTCCTTCTCTCCGGTTACTAGTTACGCTACTACATATATTATACCGTCGAACATGTTTTTAACCTTTCTCCTCAACCCACTTATATCAACCTAATTTCATACTCCTAACTCTTACTTATATATTAACCCATATATCTATATACACTATACTTATGCTTATAAATATATTCTTATAGATAATTTACACATACACCAACTTATACATCTGTATATATAAGTATATATACTTCGGTATCTTCACTCTAATGTTTATTTATATATGTGTATATATATAAATCAGCACTCGCACTCTCTCTCCTTCTTCCCGGTTACTACTCTATTCTTATACATGTATATATACTTACGTACATACCTTAACCTTTCCTTCAACTCGTATAAATTATGTAACTCCTCGGTAAACCTATATATATATATTTATCTCGAACGGATATATATATATATATATATATATATATATATATATATATATATATATATATATATATATATATATATATATATATATATATATATATATATATATATATATATATATAACTATACCAATCCTAATCTATATCTAATCGTATGTATATATGAATACTACTCTGCAAAAGGTACATACGTGTATTTATATACATTCATAACCTTGGTATACTTATACACATTCAACTTATCTACTGTTTATATATATACACATGTCCACTGAGATTCTTAACCCTATATCAATATATATATTTAACTCTTCTAACCTTAATAAATATACTCTTCTACTGCAGCAATATGTTGTTCATTATTAACTGAAGAAAACGCAGGAGAAGGTAGTACGTAAGACTCACCAACAGCTTGCTTCGATCCGGCTCAACGATAGCCTTCTTGACGAGACGAGAGATGGACCAAACGAGAGATGGCTCAGCGTCTAGTCCAGTCTACCGCAGTGAGAAGATGGACCTCTACAGGACTCGTGATTGAACTCGGCTCAAATCGGTCTCCCCTACCCGTGGCTTTAGAAGGGATCCGGAGGCTCGATCGTTCGATCGACGAGAGGATAGTATGTCTCGGTGCTGAGAGCGACGATCCTGACGGAGTCCTTGCCGGTGATTGAAGCTCTTCCGTCCTTTGCTGCGTTTACCGGCTTTCGAAGAGGGTTCGTCGAGCTGTTGCAGCGAGAGAAGGGAAAGACCTCCACTCCTCCGGTCGACAACGGCGTAGTGTCCCAGCGGAGGAAGGTCGTCGGGGTGGCTGATGAGCGGCGCTTCCAACTGTTGCGGTGGTCCGAGAGTGCCGAAGGAATGCAGCGTTTGTGCAGAAGGTAGCGGACGATTAGTGTGTGGTTAATTAGGTTTAGGTCATCCTATAAACTTAAGATTAGGATTAGGTTTAAGGTAGTTATGGGCTGGGCTGGAAAAACTGGGCTTAAATAATGGGCCTGCCCACTAAAATAAGAAAAAAGGAATGGGCTGAAGGAATTATCATTTTAAGTACGGAAATATTTACGGAATTATTTACGGGTTACATAAATGATCATTTTATGTGAATCAATGTTACATAAAATGATAGAATTTAATATCGTTTTTCTTTTATTAAAAAGAATAAAGGTCGGCGGATCGGAATCCGGTTTTATCCGGTATTAAACGGAGTTTAAATTTTTTTCCGGGTATTACAACTTTTTTCCCCGAATCAAATATTTAATTCGAATCTTTTTATTTTTGGTGAGAATATTTAATTTGTATCTAAACGACTCAATAATGACAAAAAATATATCTCCAAAAAAAAAGATAGAGAAATAATTTATTCTTTGATCATCCAAAATTCTGCAAACCCTTGTCCCGCGTACAAAATCGTTTGTTTGGTTCTCACATCTTCTCTTGAATCCTCCCTCCAACGCACGCGACAAAGACGAAGACTATCAGCTTTGAATCGTTGAATTCAAGGCGTGTATGAAGGCGCCTGGGAGATATGTGGAATTGAAGTTGCGTGGAAGAATTTCGTCACCGCGGCGAACTCCGGAGGTGAGGTCGTCGGTGAGGTTTCTTTCGGGGAAACAATCGTCTCTGGCTCCGTTGGATCGGTCTGATGACGGTGAATGTATGGACTGCGGTGGCGGGAGGTTGGGTTTTGACTTATGTATCTAGCGAATGAAGGTGATATAGATGGAATTAGAGAGGTCATGGAATCTGGTGTCGGTATTATTTATAGAGGCATTCACATTCCAAGGCCGATCTAATTCAATATAATTCCATCTATATCACCTTCCAAGACCTCTCTAATTCCATCTATATCACCTTCATTCGCTAGATACATAAGTCTAACCCCAACCTCCATCGCCACCACCGCTCCACCACCGCAATCCATACATTCACCGTCATTAGACCGATCCAACGGGGCCAGAGACGACTGTTTTCCCGAAAGAAACCTCTCCGGCGACTTCACCTCCGAAGTTCGCCGCGGTGACGGAATTCTCCTAGGCGACTTCAATTCCACATATCTCCTAGGCTCCTTCATACACGTCTTGGGTTCAACGATTCAAAGATGATAGTCTTCGTCTTCGTTGTGTGTGCTGGAGGGAGGGTTCACGAGAAGATGTGAGAACCAGACAAGCGATTTTTTACGCAGGACAAGGGTTTACAGAATTTTGGATGTTCAAAGAATATATTATTTCTCTATCTTTATTTTTGGAGAATATATTTGTTGTCATTATTGACTCGCTTAGATACGAATTAAATATTCTCACCAAAAATAAAAAGATACGAATTAAATAATTGATTCGCAATATCCAAAATTTGTATGAAAGCAATAACAATCTGGTCTTGACGTATTTTTATTCATGTTACAAGTTTGTGGTACAAAGGTACCACCCCTATAAGTTTAGTATTTTAATTAATTTTACCAACTTATAAACACCCTCACACAAAAAATACTTTATTTAAACAAAAATAAATTTACCTTAGCCAAATTTTTTCCGCGATGAGATTCCTCGACTCCTTCAAAAACTGCATATATATAAAAATGTTCTTGAACTAAATATAAATGTTAAAAAACACATTTAACAACATAAGCATTTTTCTTACCCTTATTCCCTCGTTTGTTTTCAGTAATATCTCAAATTATCAATGAGAGTTTGTCCATTCTAGTAAAGGAAAAGTTTTTTTTTATAAAAATATATGTCGTCAGTGCCACGATTAGCACATAGAAAATCTTCACAACTTTTAGCCCCAAATCAAATATTTAATTCGTATTTTTTTACTTTTGGTGAGAATTTTTAAAATCGTATCTAAATGAGTCAATAATGACAAAAAATATACTCTCCAAAAAAAAGTTAGAGAAATGATATATTATTTGATCATCCAAAATCCTGTAAACCCTTGTCCCGGGTACAAATTTTGTGTCTAGTTCTCACATCTTCTCTTCAAACCTCCCTCCAACGCACGCGACGAAGACGAAGACTATCAGCTTTGAATTGTTGAATCCAAGGCGTGTATGAAGGTGCCTAGGAGATATGCGGAATTGAAGTCGCGTGGGAGAATTCCGTCACCGCGGCCAACTCCAGAGGTGAGGTCGCCGATGAGGTTTCTTTCGGGGAAACAGTTGTCTTTGGCTCCGTTGGATCGGTCTAATGACGGTGAATGTATGGATTGCGGTGGTGGAGCGGTGGCGGTAATGGAGGTTGGCGTTAGACTTATGTATCTAGCGAATGAAGGTGATATAGATGGAATTAGAGATGTCTTGGAATCTGGTGTCGGTATTAATTTTAGAGACTTTCACCTTCCAAGACCGATCTAATTCCATTTAATTCCTTCTATATCACCTTCATTTGCTAGATACATAAGTCTTACCCCAACCTCCATCGCCGCTACCGCTCCACCACCGCAATTCATACATTCACCGTCATCATACCGATCCGACGGAGCTAGAGACGATTGTTCCCCGAAAGAAACCCCACCGGCGACCTCACCTCCGGAGTTCGTCGCGGTGACTAAATTCTCCCTAGCGACTTTAATTCCACATATCTCCTAGGCGTCTTCATACACGCCTTCGATTCAACGATTCAAAGCTGATAGTCTTCGTCTTCGTCTTCGTCGCGTGCGTTGGAGGGAGGGTTAAAGAGAAGATGTGAGAACCACACAGGCATTTTTGTTCGCGGGACAAGGGTTTACAGAATTTTGGATGATCAAAGAATATATTATTTCTCTATCTTTTTTTGGAGAATATATTTTCTGTCATTATTGACTTGTTTAGATACGAATTAAACATTCTCACCAAATATAAAAAGATATGAATTAAATATTTGATTCGGGGAAAAAAGTGGTGATGATTTTCTATTTGCTAATACGTGGCATTGACGACATATATTTTTATTACAAAAAAATACTTTTCCTTTACACGAGGACAAAGTCTCATTGATAATTTGTGATATCGCTGACAACAAGCGAGGGAATAATTTTTCACAAAACTACCCTTGTTTTGGTATCCCTAGTTTTTTCAAGAATCTTGAGTTTCTTCCTTTTTTTCCCAAAAAAATTCATTTCCGTCAAACCTACAACACTATATGATACAAATTAATGAAATATATTTTTCAGGATCATAATAATGAAGGATAAGGCTTTTTTTCTAATTTTTTTTTTAATATTGTAAAGATAAAAAAAAATTAAAGGGTACAAATCTGTATTATAATATGTATATTTTTTGCTTTAGGGTTTACACATTTAATAAGGTTAACAAAAATGCTTATTTTGTTAAATGTGCTTTTTTTTAACATTTATATTAAGTGGAAGAACATTTTTATATATATACAGTTTTTGAAAGAGACGAGGAGTCTCATCCGAGTATTTAGCAGAAAAAATTTGGCTAAGGTAAATTCATTTTTGTTTAAATAAAGTATTTTTCGTGTGAGGGTGTTTATAATTTGGTAAAATTAACTAAAATATCCAAACTTATAGGGGTGGTAAATTTGTATCACAAACTTGTAACACGAATAAAAATACCTCAATACGAGATTGTT
Source organism: Fagopyrum esculentum (assembly GCA_033239045.1). Lineage (NCBI taxonomy): Eukaryota > Viridiplantae > Streptophyta > Magnoliopsida > Caryophyllales > Polygonaceae > Fagopyrum > Fagopyrum esculentum. The sequence continues at coordinate 48,116,382 of BSUD01000002.1, read as the reverse complement.
ATTGCTTTCATACAAATTTTGGATATTGGGAATCAAATATTTAATTCGTATCTTTTTATTTTGGTGAGAATATTTAATTTGTATCTAAACGAGTCAATAATGACAAAAAATATATTCTCCAAAAAAAGATAGAGAAATAATGTATTCTTTGATCAACCAAAATTTTGTAAACCCTTGTCCCGCGTACAAATTCGTCTGTCTGGTTCTCACATCTTCTCTTAAATCCTCCCTCCAACGCACGCGACGAAGACGAAGACTGTCAACTTTGAATCGTTGAATCCAAGGCGTGTATGAAAGCGCCGAGGAGATATGTGGAATTGAAGTCGCTTGGGAGAATTCCGTCGTCGCGGCAAACTCCGGAGGTGAGGTCTCCGGTGAGGTTTCTTTCGGAAAAACAGTCGTCTCTGGCTCCGTTGGATCGGTCTGATGACGGTGAATGTATGGATTGCGGTGGTGGAGCAGTTGCGGTGATGGTGGTTGGGGTTAGACTTATGTATCTAGCGAATGAAGGTAATATAGATGGAATTAGAGAGGTCTTCGAATCTGGTGTCAGTATTAATTTTAGAGAAATTCACCTTCCAAGACCGATCTAATTCCATTTATATCACCTTCCAAGACATCTCTAATTCCATTTATATCACCTTTATTCGCTAGATACATAAGTCTAACCCAACCTCCATCGCCGCTACCGCTCCACCATATGTATAAGACCGAATCCATTCGATTTCTCACCGCACTCCATACATTCACCGTTATCAGACCGATCCAACGGAGCCAGAAACGACTGTTTCCCCGAAAGAAACCTCACCAGCGACCTCACCTTTATTCGCTAAATACGACTTAAATATTCTTCCTTTTTTCCAAAAAATTTCATTTGCATCAAACCTACAACACTATATGATACAATTAAAGAAATATACTATTCCGGATGATAATAATGAAGGCTAAGGCTTTAATTTCTAAAAAAAAATATAAATATTGTAATAGATAAAAAAAAGTTAAAGGGTACAAATCTGTTTTTTAACATTTCTATTTAGTGGAAGAACATTTTTATATATATGCAGTATTTCAAAGAGTCAAAGAATCTCATCCGAGTATTTAGCGGAAAAAATTTGGCTAAGATAAATTTATTTTTATTTAAATAAAGTATTTTTTGTGTGAGGGTGTTTATAATTTGGTAAAATTAATTAAAATACTCCAAACTTATAGGGTTGGTAACTTTGTACGACAAACTTGTAGCATGAATAAAAATACCTCAAGACCGGATTGTTATTGCTTTCATACAAATTTTGGATATTGCGAGTCAAATATTTTATTCGTATCTTTTTAATTTTGGTGAGAATATTTAATTCGTATCTAAACGAGTCAATAATGAAAAAAATATATTGTAACACCCCGAATTCTCAGAACTCGGGACATTACTGGTTAGGACCTCACAATGGGTGCCGACCTCAGTTTGACAACAATATTACTAGGATCTTGCAACAAGACACAAATAAGGAAAACCGAAATTCATAAAATAGTATTTTAAGGTAATAAATGCAACACGGTCTAGCAGCCTAAAGTACTTAAACAAGGGAAAAACAACAACTGTCTTAACAAAAGAAACCACAACAACCAACAACCCCAACCCTAAGGAGTACGGAGACCCGGCTGACCACTACTTCCGGATCACTCAGCTTGTGGTCTAACCTGCGGAAGATCTAAAAGCACAACAAGAGAAACCATTAGCTAGTTATCTAAATATTAGAAGAATAATAGTAGCACACACACACATAAAAATATAAACACCCATCATGCTTTCAAACAAGTCCATTTTATTATCTTAAGTTATGTTACTCATTCACGCTAATGATACTTATTTTGTGACACGAGGGATTCCCAAACCTCGCCTCCGCCCCCGTGTAACCACCAGGAATGGATCCGATGCATCTCACCTTGTACCTGCCTGGTCTGGGTATAGAGAACCTCCCAGTCTCCTGTCGGAGCTGGGCAGTAATGTCACGGCCCGTTATACATACACTTGGGCCTTAAACATAATAATAACGGTCGTCCTAGCAAGTTATTATTATTAAAGCACGCACATAGCACGTACAACCACTATCACTCAACTAATATCCAGAAACTGGCTAAGTAAGTCGCAAGGACTTACCTAAGTCAAAATACACTCTAACACGTCTCAAACAGTCTGTACTCGTGGTAACTCAAACGCCTGTCAAATAAGGCATGTGTATCAAAAACACATTTAGATGTCCAACCTCATGCGAAGGAATTACGGAAAAAGTTTCTTACGGTAAAAGACCATTTTACCCTTAGTGTCGAAGATTCTCAAGTTTATTCTTACCTTCTAATTCCTTTTAGAACTTGTTTCTATACTTTGTGTCTCTCGGTTAGCTACTTATATGTCATAAGTTCAAACTTGAATCCACTCGAAAAAGACTAACACTCTTCCTCCTTCCTAGTTTCCATCTACTCTATTACATATATTATCCGTACTATATACTTTAACCTTTCTCCTGAACTCACTTATTTAATTATGTAATTATTCGGTACTCATGTATATATTCACATATTTTATTTCCCATCTTGTACGGATATATGTGCACTTACGTCATGAGTATATATATTCTTATGTTCCTTTATATATAAAATTCCCGAAATCCCAACCTATTCATATATATTTTTATATCTCCTTTATATTTTACTCACCTTTATTATTTTTGCAAAGCACTGTAGTGCAAATATATATACACTTATACATTATACACATATGTACACAATTACAATGAAATTCATGAACTTCTAGCTTACTCCTAACTAACTGTACCATCATTCATCTACGCAGTACATGACTCCTCCAAACCGTGCCTATCTCTTTCGATCATACTTATATACTCACAACCCCACAATTCTCTATCTATAATACAACCCATCACGCAGCAAGGCACTGGCAAATTACTCACCTAAAACAGCCTGCAGTAGCCCGTCCTTCTTCAGCTAACGAGGCGTAACCGGCGTCCTGGACCGGGCTCGTATGCCGGCTCAAGTAGGTTCCAAGCAGTGCACACCACCTTGGTCTCACACTGTAAAAAACTGGAACAACCTGCTGGTGTTCGTTTCTATACGAACTGAAGGAACCGAATGGACAGAAGGGAAGAGAGGGAAAGGAAAGGCCGGCTCACCTACTGCAGACCCGGCTCCGGCGGCGACTGGTCCTAGCGGCGGAACGTACTGGTGGCCTCGTCCCTGTGCAACAGCAGCAGTTTCCGGTGCTCACTTTGCGTACTCGGGGAGGAGGAAAAGCGGACTGGACGGAAGGGATTAGTGTCTCACCTGTGGAGTCGTGGTGGTCGAGGGAAGGCGGCGACAGAGGACGGAGGACGAGCAGGTGGTGGCGTACTGCTGTACGAATCCGGAGGCGGTTGGTGAGTTCCGAACAGAGAAGAGAAGAAAGGAAAGTAGCGGAGAAGAACAGGCGGGACTTACCGACGAGGACGGCGGCGCGGTGGTTCGGCGGAGAGGCACGGTGGCGCGGTGGCGACTCGGTCAGGCGTGCTGGTTGCTGGGGAGCTTCGGTGGTCGACCAAGCAGCACGGTGATGGCGTTTTATTGCGGCTGTTGTCTTCGTACAGAGAGGGGAACGGGAAAGCAGAAGCGGCACTCTCTTGAAGGTGGATTAGGTTAAAGATTAGCAGCTAGATTAGGGTTTAGGGTTAGGATTAAATTATGGGATGGGCTGATGGGCTTGGTAATTGGGCCTAGTAGCGGGTTATATCCAGCCTCTCTCTCTTTAAAACAGGATCCGAAACTCGTTAATTATGTGCGGGAATTTATATAATACGGAATTAAATTCCGTATTTTATAAATTATTATTATTCTTATTTTAAAGTGCGTAATTTATTTCCGGTTACAAAGTTTCGTCATTTTATGTGAATTAGAGTCACATAAAATGATAGAAATAACACTCGTTTTATTTCATTTTAATTTATGTATTTATTTATTTAAGGTTGACGTATCGGAAATCGATTAATTTCAGGTTTAACGGAGTTTCAAATTTCCGGTTATTACATCAGTGCCCCCTTAAAAGAAGTTTCGTCCCGAAACTTAGAATCATCTCTTATCATGTAACTACTCAATCATCAAAAGTAAACATGTATCACATAAACATAATCACTCAAATCAATATAAAAACCTGAAATATCAAACAACACAACATTTGAGTACTAACTCGTCAATACAGGAGTAATCTCTAACCCCTCAAAGAACTCGGCATAGTTACGTCTAATACTCTCCTCAGTCTCCCAAGTGGCCTCATCAGCTCCTCGTCTAGACCACTGGATCATCAACATAGGTATCTCCTTGGACCGCAGACGTCTAGTACTGTGCTCCAAGACAACTACTGGGTACTCTACAAATGTATGGTCAGGCTCAACTGTCAGATCCTCGTGGCTGATGACGTGTCTCGGATCCGGGATGTACTCTCTCAACTGAGATACATGGAAGACCGGATGGACACCCTCTAGTCTCGGCGGTAATGCTAGTCTGTAGGCCACCTCTCCAACTCTCTCCAAGATCTCAAAAGGTCCGACATATCGGGGACTCAGCTTCCCCTTAATGCCGAAACGCCTGACTCCTCTCGTAGGTGACACTCTCAACCACACCTGAGCACCCACTCTAAACTCCAAAGGTCGACGCCTTTTGTCGGCGTAGGACTTCTGACGACTCTGAGCAGCTAACATCCGCTCTCGGACTAGGGCAATCCGAGCGATATCATCCTGTATCTGATCTGGAGCTACTCCATCAGCTCTGCTGGGCTCATCCCAACATAATGGTGTACGACATCTCCGCCCGTACAAAGCCTCATAGGGAGCCATCTCAATAGACGCGTGCCATCTGTTATTATACGAAAACTCCACCAGTGAAAGATGATCTGGCCATACCTGTCCCCGATCTAGTACACACGCCCGCAGCATGTCCTCTAAGGTCTGAATGGTCCTCTCAGACTGACCATCTGTCTGTGGGTGATAGGTAGTGGTAAAGTGGAGACTCGTTCCCAAAGCAGTATGCACCTGCTGCCAAAATCGCGAGGTAAAACGTCCATCTCTGTCAAAGACGATAGTCCTCGGTACCCCATGGAGTCTCACAATGTGTCTGGTGAACTCCTCAGCTAGACGACTTACCGGCCACGTTTCCTTAATCGGAATGAAACGTGCGGTCTTCGTCAGACGGTCTACTACTACCCAAATAGCATCAAAACCTCTGCTGAGCCTCAAACCGGTGACAAAGTCCATAGATATATCCTCCCACTTCCACTGTGGTACTGGAAGTGGGTGGAGCTCTCCTCCAGACCTACGATGCTCAATCTTGACCTGCTGGCAGGTCGCACACTGAGCTACATACCGAGTCACATCGGGCTTCAAACCACCCCACTAGAAGGATCGTCTCACATCCTTGTACATCTTACTCGCTCCAAGATGTACTGAGTATGGGGTAGCATGAGCCTCACCTAATATCCTCTGTCTCAACTCACTGTCTGACGGCACACAAATGCGGTCCTGAAGTCTCATCACTCTATCTCCACCCATAGTGAACTGTGGGGCCTCGTCTCGAGACATCCTATCTCGGATCCTGGTCAAAGTCGGGCAAGTCTCTTGTTTCTGTAGGATCTCATCCAACAGATCACGAAGTAACTCCAAGGTAGCCAACTGACTATCAGTATCGGGAAACTGAATCTCTATCTCTAACCAAGCCAAGTCTCTCTACAACTGTGGCTGTACTGTCAACCGGGCTATCGCCCTCTCCCTAGGCGTCTTCCGGCCCAAAGCATCAGCTACCACATTCGCCTTCCCGGGGTGGTAAAGAATCTCAAGGTCGAAGTCCTTGATCAACTTTAACCACCTCCTCTGGCGGTTATTCAACTCTCTTTGAGTGAATATATACATCTGACTCTTATGGTCTGTGAAGATCTGACATGTCGCCCCATAGAGATAGTCACGTCAGATCTTAAGAGCATGGACTACTGCCGCCAACTCTAGATCATGTGTGGGGTAGTTCTCCTCATACGTCTTCAACTGTCGAGACGCATAGGCTATGACCTTACCCCTCTGCATCAAAACACACCCCAAGCCCAGCTTGGATGCATCACTGTATACCACAAAGTCATCAGTACCCTCAGGTTGTGCCAAAATCGGAGCGGACGTCAATCTCTTCTTCAGTTCCTCAAAACTCTGCTGACACGGCTCAGACCAGACAAACCGAGTAGTCTTCCTCAGAAGACAAGTAAGTGGTCGGGCAATCAAGGAAAACCCTTCCACAAACCGGCGGTAATACCCTGCTAACCCTAGAAGTTGCGAACCTCCTTGACATTCTTAGGAGGTTGCCAAGAAGATACTGACTCGATCTTCGCCGGATCGACCTTAATACCTTCAGCAGTCACCACGTGACCTAAGAAAGCCACCTCTGACATCCAAAACTCACACTTGGATAGCTTAGCATACAACTGGCTATCCTGTAGAATCTACAATACTGTCCTCAAGTGTCCGGCATGCTCCTCTCAGCTCCTAGAGTAGACTAGGATGTCATCAATGAAGACCACTACAAATTGGTCTAAGAAGTCAATGAATATCCCATTCATCAACTCCATGAACACCGCTGGTGCATTAGTGAGCCCAAATGGCATTACTATGAACTCATAATGACCATACCTAGTCCGGAATGCCGTCTTAGGTATGTCCTGATCTCTCACTCTCAACTGGTGGTAACCTGATCTCAAGTCTATCCTCGAGAACACGGACGCCCCATGCAACTGGTCCAACAGGTCGTCTATACGCGGCAGTGGGTACTTGTTCTTGATAGTTACTTTATTCAACTCTTTGTAGTCTATGCAGAGCCTCATCGATCCGTCCTTCTTCTTCACAAGTAGTACTGGCGCGCCCCAAGGAGACACACTAGGGCGTATGAAACCCTTCTCTGCTAGCTCCTCTAACTGCTTCTTCAGCTCAAGTAGCTCTATAGGTGTCATATGGTACGGAGCCTTCGAGATCGGTCTCGTGCCCGGCTACAAGTCAATGCTAAAATCCACGCTCCTCTGTGGGGGTAATCTTGGAAGTTCGTCACTGAATACCTTTGCAAACTCACGTGCAACAGGTATCTCCTCTATGGTCAGGCTCTTGCTTTCCTTCATGGCATAGCATCAGAAGGTCTCACAACAATTCTTTTTATATCATTACTGATATAAGGGGTCATTTCGGATCGTCAATTCTCTTTAGAGTTACTGACTTGAACTTATTCAGTGTTACTAGCACTCGTATTGATTGGCTTCACAGTTGCCGCAATTGGTCGCTTTAAGGATTCCTCCTCATGTCAATAAAGTTCTTTTGTAACTCTGTGGTTATTCTTATTATTTGGCAACCAGTGACCACTAGTTAACCTGCATGTGTAAAGTCCCAGTTGTTACCAAGTAGTCTATAGTTGACCTTCTACAAGATCATAGGCTTACGTTTCTTCGATCTCTTTGAAATTTGATAAACCTGGTGAAAATCTATCTTCTCTAGTTTCTCCGCTTGTACTTCTTTAACTCTTCTATAATCTACACTTCTCTTTCGCACTATCAAGGCATTATACTCTTACCGAGTTTAAAATTATCATTCATCTACCATCAATGGACTCATCAATTCTCTCACGATAGCTCGTATGTGCATCTTCGCGATTACTTTTACCTCCGCCATCAGCTACTCGTGGTTCCCGGGGTAAATTGTTGGTGTTGAAAATTTTAAGTCTACATGTGAGAGGGAGATTATTGTGGGCATTCGGGTACGCCAAGATCCTTCTCACAAACTCCCTTCTTTGATTGGTATTATAATGCTGCCTTTATAGTGATCCCTTTGACTCTGCTTTCAGGATTCTATGATTTTGATATTTGTATCACGGCCCTTGCTGTCACTCACTTGTCTTCTAGAAAGTCACTCCGCTTCCATGTTGGTGAAATCTGCCTTTCACTTGTTGGCAACGCGTAAGCTTCCATTTTATAGATCTTTAATTCTTCATATTTGGATGAACAATGTATTTTGTGTAGACTTCTATGCTTTTGACTGTCTTGGTTATCCATTTTGATTGTGGTGTCAAGCAAACTGTAGAGGTGATCATATTTTGTTCTGTTTCTGACATCAACTTTCACCTTCTGGTCCGTCGGTGAGCTTGAATTCTATATCTCTGGTCTGAGTCCTACCACCTCTCTTTAACTCCCACACCTATGCTTGATTTTGCCGCCATCTTCTTTGTCTGTAACGTTGCTTTCCACCACACTTGAAATAATTTATGGATTATCTCTCCTAATTTGTATAATTGCCGGTCAGCCAACGCTTTTCCGGAACTTCTCTCATGGATTTTCTTCATTTGACCCTGTGGAGTTGGTTGTATCTCCTTCTTGCTATTGTCGTTGGCGTTGTCTTTTGGTCTTCACTTTTCCGTCTCAACGTTCCTCAACAAGTCCGAAGGAGTTGCCCGGACGTTCGCCTACCCTAATGCTCATAAGCTGAGCGTACTTATCCTTACGCTGAAACCCTTCAAATATACTTAGGTGTGTCAACGGAGTGAGGATCTCATTTACTTATCTCCGTTAAGAGTATAATATAACTATAATTTCTACTAATCTTCTACATGTACTTATCTATATCACATCTGTTTAATCAAGCTTATAAGTCCAACTAAAGTAAAACCTAAAGTTCATACTAAGCCTACTGAGATCCGCGGTAGTAGTGGTGGTCAGCCGTACTTTTCTATTCCCAACCAGACTATGCATGCATTTGAAAACCAAAAGTTCTTTTTAAAACTCAGTTCCTTTTTTGGGTTCTGCTCAAGTACTTATTCGGTCTTTCAGAAGATTTCAAGTGCCATTGTTGCCAACCTAGAGCTCTGATACCATGTTGGTACACCCCGAATTCTCAGAACTCGGGACATTACTGGTTAGGATCTCACAATGGGTCCCGACCTCAGTTTGACAACAATATTACTAGGATTTTGCAACAAGACACAAATAAGGAAAACCGAAATTCATAAAATAGTATTTCAAGGTAATAAATGCAACACGGTCTAGCAGCCTAAAATACTTAAACAAGGGAAAAACAACAACTGTCTTAACAAAAGAAACCACAACAACCAACAACCCCAACCCTAAGGAGTACGGAGACCCGGCTAACCACTACTTCCGGAACACTCAGCTGCTGGTCTATCCTGCGGAAGATCTAAGAGCACAACAAGAGAAACCATTAGCTAGTTATCTAAATATTAGAAGAATAATAGTAGCACACACACACATAAAAATATAAACACTCATCATGCTTTCAAACAAGTCCATTTTATTATCTTAAGTTATGTTACTCATTCACGCTAATGATACTTATTTTGTGACACGAGGGATTCCCAAACCTCGCCTCCGCCCCCGTGTAACCATCAAGAATGGATCCGATGCATCTCACCTTGTACTTGCCTGGTCTGGGTATAGAGAACCTCTCAGTCTCCTATCAGAGCCGGGCAGTGATGTCACGGCCCGTTATACATACACTTGGGCCTTAAACATAATAATAACGGTCGTCCTATCAAGTTATTATTATTAAAGCACGCACATAGCACACACAACCACTATCACTCAACTAATATCCAGAAACTGGCTAAGTAAGTCGCAAGGACTTACTTGAGTCAAAATAAACTCTAACACGTCTTGATAACACGATTTATGATCTAGATTTAAGTAGTCATTTAGGTAGATTTCTCACTCATTCATGCACGGTTTAACATTAGTTCAAGACGTTTTGCACTCAAATCATGTACTTTGTCGAGATAGACGTCTACACGGACTTGTGTGCGTTTTGTAGGTATTTCGGGAAGTTTAGAGCTAAAACGATGCGTTTAAGGATCGTTCATTTAGATGACACATTCCCGGACGCATTAGGACACAAGCCAAGGGCTGAGGAGGACTCATGGAGCCTTACCAACACTAGCCATGCACCAAATCACAGCTTAATGATCCAAGGCGAAGTTTCTGCATAAAATCACGGTTCTCTGACGAACCACGGCCGTGGAAATGACCGTGGACTTTGCCAGATTCTCGTGACAGCTGTGCCACGATTCTCATGGACAGCTCATGCAAATTTGTTATAAAAGTGGTCCTTCATGGATTGTGAGAGGCAGCTGGGGTAGTTTGGGAGCAGCTCATCCATTATCCATTTCTCTCTAACAAATATATTCTCCAAAGAAGAAGATTTTTTCTAGGAAGGAAAGTGCCAAGGGAAGAAGAAAGGTTCCATTGAAGAGGAGAGAAGAACACACACCATAGCTTTCTTGTATTTCGGATTCTATTTCTAGAGTTTTGTGAACCCTTGAACCTTCTTTTGGAAGGGTTGTAAGTTGTTCTAATTCCATTTTCAGATTGGTTGTTTTTGAAGTTCACTTGTTCATCCATTTTCTTTCATTATCTTGCAATGGATGTTATGATTTTGTGTTTGTTTGCTTTGATTTCCATTATGAATGTTGTAGGCTAAATTGATGTGGTTCTAGGGTAAGGAAAGGATGGTTATGGCTAGAGCTATGATAGGACGGACTTAGATTTACCTTTGGATGATTTTTTTGTTTAAGAACGTACCTGCCGTTAGAAATCACGGGTAGTTCTTGAAGAACCACGGCCGTGGTTTAAGTAGAACAAACCGTGATTCTCTCTGGTTCGAAGGATCTTGCCTTAGACCTATAAAATGTTGAAACCCTAAGTGTTTGCTAAAAGTTTAACCTACCCTAGGGTGACCTAGTGTAGTGACTAAGTGTTAGGAGAGACTTACCCGGTGATCCTTCCCCTTAGCATTTAAAATAGCAATCCTTAGGTAGTGGTGAGCCTAATAAGCCGCCATTGGATTAGATGTGCTAGGATAGTTGCTTAGGATCTCCCTTTCCGAGACTTATCCGGTAAGGATAGGTTAGATCCCTAATTAACGAATCCGGTTTGTGTAGAATTCCTAACCTTAGGTTCTTAGAGACTTAACCGGTAATGAGACCTTAGATATGGACTAGTTGGACCATGAGACCTACCCGGTAATTGATCCCAATTTAGAAACACTTAATCCCAACATATCATAGTAAAATCCAAAGAATGAATAGATAACTTGAGTTCTATGCCATAACCGGAATTTTCGACCCCTAGAATCCGTCTTTTCTTTCCTTGATCATTATCTTGTTTAACTTGTTCATTTGTGTTTATTCTTAGTTTAGTTTGATTGTTTACTTGCATGAATTGTGATCTTTGATTGATCACCAAAAACCAACCAAAAACAATTGAGATTTTCCATTTCTTTATTTCTCTCTTTTCCTTAGAATTAGATCTTTACTAAACTCAATCACAATTTTGAATCAATTTCACCTTAGTCTTCGAGTTCGACCTCGGAATACTTATCTTTCTACGAACGTCCCGTACACTGCGGGTTTCGCTAAGTAGTTAGGATTTAGTTCGAGTTATAAATTTAAAACCCATTTGCGCATCACAATCTTAGCGTAACAAGTTTTTGGCGCCGTTGCCGGGGACTAGGTCTAGATTGAGTCTATTTTGTGATTGTTTCTAGTGTAGATCTTTCTTGTTGCTTTTGATCTCTTTTTGGTTTGTGTCTTTGCTTTTCAGGACATCTACTACTCTTTAGGTGTATGCGAAGATCTCGTGGAAAGGATTTAGCTCCATTCGATCCTGAACCGGAGAAAACCCTTCGATCTAGATCTAAGAACATCCGAAAAGAGAAAGAGATGGCCGGAAGAAACCTCCAAGCTGAATTGGATGAAGCCTTAGAGCAAATAAGGCTAAGAGATGAGCTCTTGGAGGAAGAAAGGAGACTTGCCAATGAGAGGCAAGAGGAAACTAGGAGAGAGATTGAAGAGATTAGGCAAGCCCTTGTTCAAGGAGAGCTTAATCGCCGACAACCTCCACCTCCTCCAGCACAACCGCAGCCGGCGGCCAATGTTAGGGTTGTTCCCATTGCTATCGAGGAACCACAAACCCTGGGGAGACGTATGGATCCGGTACAAAGAGCACACCGACCGGGTGTGAATCTAGGAGATCCCGCAACCCACAACTATGAGCTCCGCCCTCAAGTTCTTCAAATGATCCGGCATAATCAGTTTGGAGGGATGGAAGGAGAGTCTCCTCATCAACATTTGATGAACTACGAAATTTTGATAGAGACTCTTAGGCCACCAAGATTGGAGAGCAACAACCATAAGCTTAGGGCTTTTTCCTTCTCTCTTAAGGATAAGGCCTTGGCTTGGTATCAATCTATTCCACAAGGGCGAGTTGGTACTTGGGAGGAGATGACAACCGAGTTCTTGACCAAGTTCTTCCCACCTTCCAAGACCACCGAATTAAGAGGGAAGATCAATGCCTTCGTGATGAGAGATAGAGAAAGTTTGTTCAAATCTTGGGAGAGATTCAAAGACCTTCTCCTAGATTGTCCACACCATGGAATACCGAAAATTGAGCTATTGGAAATCTACTTCAAGGGACTTGATGAAGATAGCCAATTCAAGCTTCAATCTCTTTCCGGTGGGACATTTATGGAGAAACATGTAGATGATGCTTGGGAGTTTGTGGAGAAGCAAGCTCTAGTGATTGAGAAGTACTCTCACAGGAAGAGTGAAGGAAGAAAGGCGGGAGCATATGAGGTGAGTGAAGTCACCATGAGCAATTTCAAGCTTGACCCCATCAACAATGAGTTAAAATCCTTGAGGGAGTTGTGTGCTACAACTTTGAAGAGCCAAACAACTCCTCAAGTGCTTCCACAAGCTAACTTGTCTTCCAAGGAGGAGGATGTGAATTATATGGGAAGGGGCAACTTCAACAATTACCAAGGCCCAAGAAATTTCAACAACAACCGGCAATTCAACAATTACCGGCCAAACCACAACCACCCCGGATTTTCTTACTCTAATCCGGATGGAGCTTTGAACCCTCCCGCTTCCACAAGCTCAACTCTACCACCGAAAGCTTCACAAGAACCTCCACCCGGATTTACTCAACCTCCCAAGGATAGAACCGAAATGATGTTTGAGCAATTGCTAGGAAGATTGAGTGGTCTTGAGAGCACCGTGACTTCAATTTCTAAGGCTAAAAAGGTCTTGGAAGCGCAAGTCTTTCAAAAGGCGGGTGAAGCACATAGAGATCCGGGTAAGCTTCCCGGAAGAACCGAAGACAACCCAAGGGGCCAAGTATTGGCCATCACAACGAGGAGTGGGTTGAGTATGAAGGATCCTTTGCCCAAAGACCAAGCTAAGGGAAAGCAAGTAGTGGTAGAAGAGGGAAGAAAGCAAGAAGATGGAGGCAAGGGCAAGGATGTAGAGCCAACCTATGTGGCGCCGCCTCCGTACAAGCCACCACTACCATTCCCACAATCAAGAGCGAGAGCTCGTTTAGACAATCATTTTGGTAAGTTCCTTGAACTAATGTCCAAGTTACATATTAACATTCCATTCATGGATGCCATCTTAGGAATGCCGGCGTATGGCAAGTTTTTGAAAGAAATACTCTCCAACAAAAGGAAGTTGGAAGAGTATGGGGAGATAAGGATGACCAAGAAATCCTCGGAGTTGATCCAAACGATGAAGGAGGAAATGCCTCCCAAGCTAAGAGATCCGGGCTCTTTTTGCGTTCCAATTGGAGTAGGAGACGTGAAGTACGAGGCCCTTTGTGATTTTGGGGCGAGTGTAAGCATCATACCGCTTGCACTTTGCAACAAGGTCGGGCTAGGAGAGCCAAAGCCGGTCAAGATGACCCTCTATATGGCGGACCGCTCTATCACTCATCCGGTTGGGATTCTAGAGGACATTCCGGTGCAGCTAGGGGGATTCTACGTGCCTATCGATTTTGTAGTGTTGGACATTCCGGCGGATTATCCGGTTCCTATCATCTTAGGAAGGCCTTTCCTAGCCACTTCCGGATGCTTAGTGGATTGCAAGAACGGGACTCTCTCCTTCAACATTGGAGAAGAGAACATCAAGTTCAAGTTGTCCACCATGATGAAAGGGCCAACCCTTGATAAAGATATTTTCAACATAATCGAGCAAGAAAAATCTAGAGAAGTTGTGAGCTCGATCTTGATCAAGGACCCTTTGGAAAAGGTTCTTACCTTAAGCATGATGGAGGAAGATGATGAGGAGGCTTGCAATGAAGAGATCAAAGCCTTGGATGCATTGGAAGAGGAGCCAAGAGTTGGATTTGAAAGCCACGAAGAAGTGTTGAACAACTGCAAGTTCCACGGTCGAGATTTACAAACCACGGCCGTCAAACTTTCTGGACAACTCCGAGAAGCAAGCTTGGCAAGAACCACGGTCGTGGAAAATGAGCAACCCGTGTTTCCAACCGTGGTTTTCCCTGAATCAGCTCTTGATGATGATCAAGCTTCTAGGAGCATTGGGGAGTCTTCATTTGCTTTGGATTCATCTCATCCAACCTTATTTGGATTATCTTCAACCGATAAAGGTCCTCCCTCACTTGAACTTAAACCCCTCCCCTCTCATTTAAAGTATGCATTTCTTGGTGAAAATTCTACATATCCTGTGATTGTTAATGCATGCTTAAGTGATGATGAACTTGCTGAATTGCTGCATGAACTAAGATTGCATAGCAAAGCCATTGGTTATACTATTGATGATTTGGTTGGCATTAAACCATCTTTGTGCATGCATAAGATAATGATGGAAGATAACCACAAACCCTCTATTGAACATCAAAGGAGATTGAATCTATAATGAAAGAGGTGGTCAAAAAGGAAATCATTAAGTTGCTAGATGCGGGAATTATCTACCCTATCTCGGATAGTAAGTGGGTTAGCCCCGTTCATGTAGTGCCTAAGAAGGGTAGAATGACGGTAGTAACTAATGAGAACAATGAACTAATACCGACTAGGACGGTTACGGGGTGGAGAATGTGCATCGATTATAGGAAGTTGAACATGGCCTCTAGGAAAGATCACTTCCCCCTCCCCTTCATTGACCAAATGCTAGAAAGGTTAGCTCAACACTCTCACTTTTGCTATCTAGATGGCTATAGTGGATTCTTCCAAATCCCTATCCACCCCGATGACCAAGAGAAAACAACTTTTACATGTCCATGGGGTACCTTTGCATATAGGAGAATGCCATTTGGGTTGTGTAATGCACCCGCCACCTTCCAAAGGTGTATGATGGCTATCTTTTCGGAATACATAGAAAATATCATGGAAGTGTTCATGGATGATTTCTCTGTTTATGGTTCTTCTTTCGATGATTGCTTGGCTAACTTGTCATTAGTGTTGCGAAGATGTGAGGAGACAAATCTTGTCTTAAATTGGGAAAAATGCCACTTCATGGTAAGTGAAGGGATTGTGTTAGGGCACTTGGTGTCTAACCGTGGCATTGAGGTTGATAGGGCTAAGATTGAAACGATAGAGAAGTTGCCACCACCTACCTCGGTGAAGGGGGTAAGGAGTTTCTTAGGGCATGCCGGTTTTTACCGGAGGTTCATTCAAGATTTCTCTAAAATTTCTAAGCCTCTCACTAACCTACTAATGAAAGATGTTGACTTTGTCTTTTCCAAAGATTGTCTTGAAGCGTTTTGTAGGTTGAAGAACGCCTTGATCTCCGCACCTATCATGCAACCTCCGGATTGGAGTCTACCATTTGAGATCATGTGTGATGCGAGCGATGTAGCCGTTGGGGCTGTTTTAGGGCAAAGGAAAGAAGGGCGTACTCATGCTATTTACTATGCTAGCAAGACGCTAGATGATGCCCAACTCAATTATGCTACCACCGAGAAAGAGTTGCTAGCAGTTGTGTATGCATTTGAGAAGTTCCGCTCGTACCTTGTTGGAGCGAAGGTCATAGTTTATACGGATCATGCGGCGATCCGTTATCTACTTACAAAGAAGGATGCCAAACCAAGGTTGATTCGGTGGATCCTTCTTCTTCAAGAGTTTGATTTGGAGATACAAGATAAGAAGGGATCCGAAAACTCCGTGGCGGATCACCTTAGTAGACTCCCACCATTGGAGCTTGGGAAAGACAACATCCCGATAGATGACTCATTCCGGGATGAACAATTGCAAATGGTGGAGGAATGCTTGTTCCAAGTGGCTAGAGGAAATGAGCCATGGTACGCCGACATCGTGAACTACTTAGTGTGTGAGGAAGTGCCTCCCGGATTAACATATGCACAAAGGAAGAAGTTCTTTAACGATGTGAGGCATTACTATTGGAGTGAGCCACTTTTATTCAAGAGAGGCCCGGATGGGGTGCTTAGAAGATTCATACCGGAAGATGAAATGGAGAGTGTGATCCGGCATTGTCACTCCTTACTATGTGGAGGCCATGCTAGCTCACACAAAACGTGTGCAAAGGTATTGCAATCCGGTTTTTATTGGCCTAACTTGTTTAGAGATGTGCAAGGTTTTGTAGCGGCATGTGATGCTTGCCAAAGGACGGGCAACATCTCAAGGAGGAATGAAATGCCCTTGAACAACATCCAAGAAGTGGAAATATTTGATGTGTCGGGTGTGGACTTCATGGGACCATTCCCTTCTTCATGTGGAAATCTCTACATCCTATTGGCGGTGGACTATGTGTCAAGAATGGTGGAAGCAATCGCCTCTCCTACAAATGATGCCAAAGTGGTGGTGCGGTTCTTCAACCGAGTGATCTTCCCTAGGTTTGGAACACCAAGGGTGATCATTAGCGATGGAGGGAAGCACTTCACAAATAGGAATTTTGGGGCACTTTTGGCTAAGTATGGGGTGACTCACAAGGTGGCAACACCTTACCATCCCCAAACTAGTGGCCAAGTGGAGATCTCCAACCGAGAGATAAAGGCCATTCTTGAGAAGACGGTGTCTAGGACTAGAAAGGATTGGGCTATGAAGCTCAATGACGCATTGTGGGCATATAGAACCGCCTTCAAGACACCAATTGGCACCACTCCTTACAAGTTAGTCTATGGAAAATCTTGCCATCTTCCGGTAGAAATGGAGCATAGAGCTTATTGGGCCATTAAGTGGCTAAATTTTGACCTCAAGGAGGCGGGAGAAAAGAGGTTGCTTGATATAAACGCCCTTGAGGAGCTCCGGTTGGAAGCCTATGAGAATGCCCGGATCTACAAGGAGAGAACCAAAAGATGGCATGACAAGAGGATTATCCCCAAGGAGTTGAGTGAAGGAGATCTTGTCCTTCTCTTCAACTCAAGGCTAAGGCTCTTTCCCGGAAAGCTCAAATCAAGATGGACCGGGCCATATGTGGTGAAGAAGATCTTTCCCCATGGAGCTATTGAGATAAGAGGGGAGCATTGTGGAAATTTCAAAGTGAACGGGCATCGCTTGAAGAAGTATATTCCGGGAGCCCCGATAGACATGATTGCCCCGCTTCACCTTGAATAGACGCTCCCGAGTTTGGTCAAGCTAATGACCTTAAAGAAGCGCTTGGTGGGAGGCAACCCATCGGTAACATTTTTTCCCTTTTCATTTTTCATTTTTGCTTAGATTTTTCTGTTTTTGTATGCTTTGTGTGTTTCGTGTGTGTGCTAGAAGCATTAGTGGCTTTGGAAGCCTTTCTTGACATATGAATGATGATGATGAAACCCTCACCAATTATGGGTGGAGCGGACGCGGAACTTGGACGGCTAGCGGTGCCTAGCGCGGGTTTCGAAGCTTAAATGGATGCTTAGAGCTCTCTACCATGGTTGATAGGATCATCCAACATCAATTCACTTGAACAATCCCGAATACCATAGCAAACACTTTTACATTGTGAGAACCTTCTTTCACTCTCTTTACTTGTATACCACATTGGGGACAATGTGTTTCTAAGTATGGGGTGGGGTTCGCATGATCCCTTGCATGATGAGCATCTAGGATAGCTTAAAATTCGCACATGTCTTGCATTGTACATACTTAAATCAAAAATCCCATAAAAATCAGAAAATTTAAAAAAATTTTTTTGCTTTCTAGGCTTGGATATGATCCTAATTATGAAATCTTGTCTTGTGAATTGGCTATGAATGGCCTTATGTATTGAATTGATAAATGCATATGTGGACTTGAACTACTTCTCTTGAATTCTATGAATGATTTGTGACTATGATGTTTGCCTAGAACGGATGGAGTATTGAAAATCGAAATTACATGATAGTTCTTGCATACCATCTAGGAATGAATGAGGCATTTCATCTTTCTCTACTTCTCATCTTGATCATGATTGCTTAAGCACCTCAATTGATATAAAATTGACCTTTTTTAACCCATCCGGGAATAGGAGCATGCTAGTGTGTTGAAGTGCATGAAAAGCAAGTGTGGAGTAAAGATATTGATGAAGGGAATGTCATGAATAAAAAAATGCTGAAATTATTGTGGAAGTGTAGCCAACAATATAGGTTTGGGGGCGTTGGTTCAAATGACAAGTAACTCGGTACACTTCACATAATCGGGTGTTGGTGCCTTGCCAAAGTCAAGTGAATCAATAGCCCTAACGAGCTTTGGTATGTGTGCCCGGTGTGGATGCACCTCGAAAAAATAGAAAAAACCCGAGGATGGCTAATCACCGAGGTTTCGGCTATTGTACACCAATGCCATTGTCTCAAAAACAAGTCAAGAAAAAGAAAAGGAAGCAAGATAAGGAAAAATATACACTTGGGGGAAGTTGATCGAGGACAAGGAAGTGAAGTTAGTTCCATTCCCGGATTAGCATCACATGACCTAGAAAATCCCCCACCCAATCACAACGTTTCTTGACCTTTTATGTCACAAGACCTTATGACCTACTTGCATGTTTGTAAGACTTAGTAATCTAGATTGGATATACTCTTGATCTTCTTGACTTCCTTATCTTTACATCTCATGCATGTCTTTGAGTTAAGTACAATTGTCTTTCCATGCCTTCATTTGTTTGATACATAATTGCTTGTCCAATTGCCATGAAACATGACTATGAAGGTGATCCAATAGTAGAAGCACAAACCCAAAAAGATTTTGCCATTTTTCTGCATACATAAATCATGCTATCTTTTAGTCTATAGTTGGGAATTTGCTCGGGGACGAGCAAACCTTAAGTATGGGGTATTTTGATAACACGATTTATGATCTAGATTTAAGTAGTCATTTAGGTAGATTTCTCACTCATTCATGCACGGTTTAACATTAGTTCAAGACGTTTTGCACTCAAATCATGTACTTTGTCGAGATAGACGTCTACACGGACTTGTGTGCGTTTTGTAGGTATTTCGGGAAGTTTAGAGCTAAAACGATGCGTTTAAGGATCGTTCATTTAGATGACACATTCCCGGACGCATTAGGACACAAGCCAAGGGCTGAGGAGGACTCATGGAGCCTTACCAACACTAGCCATGCACCAAATCACAGCTTAATGATCCAAGGCGAAGTTTCTGCATAAAATCACGGTTCTCTGACGAACCACGGCCGTGGAAATGACCGTGGACTTTGCCAGATTCTCGTGACAGCTGTGCCACGATTCTCATGGACAGCTCATGCAAATTTGTTATAAAAGTGGTCCTTCATGGATTGTGAGAGGCAGCTGGGGTAGTTTGGGAGCAGCTCATCCATTATCCATTTCACTCTAACAAATATATTCTCCAAAGAAGAAGATTTTTTCTAGGAAGGAAAGTGCCAAGGGAAGAAGAAAGGTTCCATTGAAGAGGAGAGAAGAACACACACCATAGCTTTCTTGTATTTCGGATTCTATTTCTAGAGTTTTGTGAACCCTTGAACCTTCTTTTGGAAGGGTTGTAAGTTGTTCTAATTCCATTTTCAGATTGGTTGTTTTTGAAGTTCACTTGTTCATCCATTTTCTTTCATTATCTTGCAATGGATGTTATGATTTTGTGTTTGTTTGCTTCGATTTCCATTATGAATGTTGTAGGCTAAATTGATGTGGTTCTAGGGTAAGGAAAGGATGGTTATGGCTAGAGCTATGATAGGACGGACTTAGATTTACCTTTGGATGATTTTTTTTGTTTAAGAACGTACCTGCCGTTAGAAATCACGGGTAGTTCTTGAAGAACCACGGCCGTGGTTTAAGTAGAACAAACCGTGATTCTCTCTGGTTCGAAGGATCTTGCCTTAGACCTATAAAATGTTGAAACCCTAAGTGTTTGCTAAAAGTTTAACCTACCCTAGGGTGACCTAGTGTAGTGACTAAGTGTTAGGAGAGACTTACCCGGTGATCCTTCCCCTTAGAATTTAAAATAGCAATCCTTAGGTAGTGGTGAGCCTAATAAGCCGCCATTGGATTAGATGTGTTAGGATAGTTGCTTAGGATCTCCCTTTCCGAGACTTATCCGGTAAGGATAGGTTAGATCCCTAATTAACGAATCCGGTTTGTGTAGAATTCCTAACCTTAGGTTCTTAGAGACTTAACCGGTAATGAGACCTTAGGTATGGACTAGTTGGACCATGAGACCTACCCGGTAATTGATCACAATTTAGAAACACTTAATCCCAACATATCATAGTAAAATCCAAAGAATGAATAGATAACTTGAGTTCTATGCCATAACCGGAATTTTCGACCCCTAGAATCCGTCTTTTCTTTCCTTGATCATTATCTTGTTTAACTTGTTCATTTGTGTTTATTCTTAGTTTAGTTTGATTGTTTACTTGCATGAATTGTGATCTTTGATTGATCACCAAAAACCAACCAAAAACAATTGAGATTTTCCATTTCTTTATTTCTCTCTTTTCCTTAGAATTAGATCTTTACTAAACTCAATCACAATTTTGAATCAATTTCACCTTAGTCTTCGAGTTCGACCTCGGAATACTTATCTTTCTACGAACGTCCCGTACATTGCGGGTTTCGCTAAGTAGTTAGGATTTAGTTCGAGTTATAAATTTAAAACCCATTTGCGCATCACAATCTTAGCGTAACACGTCTCAAACAGTCCGTACTCGTGGTAACTCAAACGCCTGTCAAATAAGGCATGTGTATCAAAAACACATCTAGATGTCCAACCTCATGCGAAGGAATTACGGAAAAAATTTCTTACGGTAAAAGACCATTTTACCCTCAGTGCCGAAGATTCTCAAGTTTATTCTTACCTTCTAATTCCTTTTAGAACTTGTTTCTATACTTTGTGTCTCTCGGTTAGCTACTTATATGTCATAAGTTCAAACTTGAATCCACTCGAAAAAGACTAACACTCTTCCTCCTTCCCGGTTTCTATCTACTCTATTACAAACATTATCCGTACTATATACTTTAACCTTTCTCCTCAACTCACTTATTTAATTATGTAATTATTCGATACTCATGTATATATTCACATATTTTATTTCCCATCTTGTACGGATATATGTGCACTTACGTCATGAGTATATATATTCTTATGTTCCTTTATATATAAAATTCCCGAAATCCCAACCTATTCATATATATTTTTATATCTCCTTTATATTTTACTCACCTTTATTATTTTTGCAAAGCATTGTAGTGCAAATATATATACACTTATACTTTATACACATATGTACACAATTACAATGAAATTCATGAACTTCTAGCTTACTCCTAACTAACTGTACCATCATTCATCTACGCAGTACATGACTCCTCCAAACCGTGCCTATCTCTTTCGAACATACTTATATACTCACAACCCCACAATTCTCTATCTATAATACAACCCATCACGCAGCAAGGCACTGACAAATTACTCACCTAAAACAGCCTGCAGTAGCCCGTCCTTCTTCAGTTAACGAGGCGTAACCGGCGTCCTGGACCGGGCTCGTATGCCGGCTCGAGTAGGTTCCAAGCAGTGCACACCACCTTGGTCTCACACTGCAGAAAACCGGAACAACCTGCTGTTGTTCGTTACTATACGAACTGAAGGAACCGAATGGACAGAAGGGAGAGAGCGAAAGGAAAGGCCGGCTCACCTACTGCAAACCCGGTTCCGGCGGCGACTGGTCCTAGCGGCGGAAGGTACTGGTTGCCTCGTCCCTGTGCAACAGCAGCAGTTTCCGGTGCTCACTTTGCGTACTCGGGGAGGAGGAAAAGCGGACTGGACGGAAGGGATTAGTGGCTCACTTGTGGAGTCGTGGTGGTCGATGGAAGGCGGCGACAGAGGACGGCGGACGAGCAGGTGGTGGCGTACTGCTGTACGAATCCGGAGGTGGTTGGTGAGTTCCGAACAGAGAAGAGAAGGAAGGAAAGTAGCGGAGAAGAACAGGCGCGACTTACCGACGAGGACGGCGGCGCGGTTGTTCGGCGGAGAGGCACGGTGGCGCGGTGGCGACTCGGTCAGGCGTGCTGGTTGCTGGGGAGCTTCGGTGGTCGACCAAGCGGCACGGTGATGGCGTTTTATTGCGGCTCTTGTCTTCGTACAGAGAGGGGAACGGGAAAGCAGAAGCGGCACTCTCCTGAAGGTGGATTAGGTTAATGATTAGCAGCTAGATTAGGGTTTAGGGTTAGGATTAAATTATGGGATGGGTTGATGGGCTTGGTAATTGGGCCTAGTAGCGGGTTATATGTATCCCCTCTCTCTTTTAAACAGGGTCCGGAACTCGTTAATTATGTGCGGGAATTTATATAATACGGAATTAAATTCCGTATTTTATAAATTATTATTATTCTTATTTTAAAGTGCGTAATTTATTTCCGGTTACAAGGTTTCGTCATTTTATGTGAATTAGAGTCACATAAAATGATAGAAATAACACTCGTTTTATTTCATTTTAATTTATGTATTTATTTATTTAAGGTTGACGTATCGGAAATCGATTAATTTCAGGTTTAACGGAGTTTCAAATTTCTTGTTATTACATATATTCTCCGAAAAAAAAAGATAGAGAAATAATATATTCTTTGATCATCCAAAATTCTGTAAACCCTTGTCCCGCGTACAAAATCGCCAGTATGGTTCTCACATCTTCTCTTGAGCCCTCTCCCTCCAACACACGCGACGAAGACAAAGACTATCGGCTTTTAATCGTTGAATCTAAGGCGTGTATGAAGGTGCATAGGAGATATGGAATTGAAGTCGCGTGGGAGAATTCCGTCACTGCGGCAAACTCCGGAGGTGAGGTCGCCGGTGCGGTTTCTTTCGGGGGAAACAATCATCTCTGGCTCCGTTGGATTGGTATGATGACGGTGAATGTATAGATTGTAGTCGTGGAGCGGTGGCGGCGATGGAGGTTGGGGTTAAACTTATGTATCTAGCGAATCAAGGTGATATAGATGGAATTAGAGAGGTCTTGGAAGGTGATATAGATGAAATTAGATCGGTCTTGGAAGGTGAATGTCTCTGAAATTAATACCGACACCAGATTCCAAGACCTCTCTAATTCCATGTATATCACCTTCATTCGCTACATACATAAGTCTAACCCCAACCTCCATTGCCGCCACTGCTCCACCACCGCAATTCATACATTCACCATCATCAGACCGATTCGACGGAGCAAGAGACGACTGTTTCCCCGGAAGAAACCTAACCGGCGACCTCATCTCCGGAGTTCGCCGCGGTGACGAAATTCTACCAGGCGACTTCAATTCCACATATCTCTTAGGCGCCTTCATATATGCCTTGGATTCAACGATTCAAAGCTGATTGTCTGCGTCTTTGTCGCGTGCGTTCGAGGGATGGTTCAAGAGAAGATGTGAGAACGAGACAGGCGATTTTGTACGCGGGACAAGGGCTTATAGAATTTTGGATGATCCAAGAATATATTATTTCTCTATCTTTTTTTCCGTAGAATATATTTTTTGTCATTATTGACTCTTTTAGATACGAATTAAATATTCTCACCAAAAATTAAAAGATACGAATTAAATATTTTATTCGGGACAAAATGTGGTGAAGATTTCTTATTTGCTAATAGGTGGCACTGACCACATATTTTTTTATTACAAAAAAATACTTTTTTTTACACGAAAGGACAAACTCTCATTGAGGATTTGAGATATCACTGAAAACAAATGAGGGAATAATTTTCTACAAAACTACCCTTATTTAGGCTTCCCTAGTTTTTCAAGAATCTTGATTTTCTTCCTTTTTTTCCAAAATATTTCATTTCCATCAAACCTACAACAATATGTGATACAATTAAAGAAATATATTATTCAGGATGATAATAATGATGGCTAAATCTTTATTTTCTTAAACAAATGTAAATATTGTAATAGATAAAAAAAATTAAAGGGTGCAAATCTGTTTTATAATGTGTATATTTATTACTTTAAGGTTTACACATTTAATAAGGGTAAGAAAAATGCTTATTTTGTTAAATGTGTTTTTTTAAACATTTATATTTAGTGGACGAACATTTTTATACATATGCACTTTTTGAAAGAGTCGAGGAATCTCATCCGAGTATTTAGCGGAAAATATTTGTCTAAGGTAAATTTATTTTTGTTTAAATAAAGTATTTTTTTGTGTGAGGGTGTTTATAAGTTGGTAAAATTAATTAAAATACCGCAAACTTATAGGGGTGGTATCTTTGTACCAGAAACTTGTAACATGAATAAAAATACCTCAATCTTTAGTATACATGGGAACACAGTGCCATAAAATTTTACTCCGGCCAAAATTCCGACATATAGGGTAATGTATCATTTGAGTTGGATTTTTATGTAAATATAAAAAAAACAAAACAATAAAAATAACCTATCCCTTAAACCTTCTACTATACCTTCAGCCTATATCGTAAAAATCGGGCTATTTTGACTCAGAACACCGGAGTTCAACTCAAGTGCTAAACACGCACCTCTCTTCCCCTTCAAATTCAACCTCACATCAAACGGTAACTCTCCACCACCAACACCATTATGAGCTCCACCGGAACAACTTCCTTCGTCCGCGACGTTGGTTCGACTATAGGCTCCTTAACTAACGAGAGTCAATTGAGTGCTGGGGGTAGTTGGGGTGGGACCCACATTGGCAATTGGAGTTGGTTTTGGGTGAGAACGCGGAAGGAGTCCGCGCATGGGTTGGAATCGATAGGGGAGACCCGACCCGGTGTGAGGATCCAAAAAGGGTCCATCCAACCCACTATACTAAGACCAGATTTGGAGCTGTAAGGGGAGTTCGGAAACGAATTGTTGGTGTTGGTGGTTAGGGATTTCGTTAGGGTTTCAGATGGATTGGGAATTTTGCGAGGGAGATGAGGAGTTTTGGAGATTGAGAGAGATTTGGTTCTTTTGTGAGGAGTATTGAAGGAGCAACACCATGACGCTTTTCCACTACCACCACCGCCGTCATTGATAGGCCGGCGGGTCTTCTTGGTGTGTAACATCCCGAATTCTTAAAACTCGGAACGTTACTGGTTAGGACCTCACAATGTGTTCCGACCTTAGTTTGACAATATTTATACTAGGATATTGCAACAAAACCCAACCCCCACTCTAAGGAGTACGGAGACCCGGCTGACCACTACTTCCGGATCACTCAGCTACTGATCTAACATGTGGTAAGTCTAAACAACACAACAAGACAACCGTTAGCTAGCTATCCAAACGTTAGATAAATGAAAATTGAACACACAAACACATAGCAAAACTAAACACACATCATGCTTTCAAACAATTCATTTATTATCTTTACTTAGGTAATTAACTCTTACTAATGATACTTATTTTGTGACACGAGGGATTCTCAAACCTCGCCTCCGCCCCGTGTAACCATCAGGAATGGATTCGATGCATCTCACCTTGTACCTGTATGGTCTGGGTATAGAGAACCTCTCAATCTCCTGTCAGAGCTGGGGCAGTGATGTCACGGCCCGTTATGCATAAACTTGGGCCATAAATAGTAATAAAAGTCTTCCTAGGCACGTTATAATTATCAAACAATCAACACACACCACTATCATCATTCAGCTAACATCTAGAAACCAGCTAAGTAAGTCGCAAGGACTTACCTGAATCAAATCACAACTCTCTCAATCTCAACTCGGCCTGCAACCGTAGAAACTCAATCGACTGTCATACAAGGCACGTGGACCAAAAACACATCCCATATTCTTGGAAGTCTATAACTTCTAAGATGCACAAACTCATCAAGAGAAAATGACTAAAAAGCTCTCCTAAGGTAAAATGACCATTTAAACCCTGGTCCCAAACTCCATGATTTTCTATAACCTAGTTTCAAACTCTCCTTTTGAACCTATTTCCACCATCTAGCTCTCACGGAAAAGTCTGCTAAAGATTTATAAGAGTTACACACCATTCTTGATTTTTTTATCAAACGTCGCTAAGGTCCGACTTTGGCTTAAGATACGAGACCCGTATAAAAATATAAAAATTCTGAAATAAATCTCCAAGTCATCTACGATATTCATGCTACTCCTAGGAGCAAAGATCTCTCAAAACTATCCAGCCACAACTCCTACGTAAATTCTAGGTTCTTTTACAAACTACACAACCAACCCACTTTGGACACCTATGGATCCAGATCCGACCGTTGGATCGACTCTAATTTTTAATACAACCATCTATGCATAACCCTCTACAATATATCAAAAAGTGATCGGTGGATAAGACTTATAAAGCATCGATACATAGGCTCAAAGATTGCTTCCTAACCCAGTTTTCTTCCTGAAACTAAAAGAGTTAAGAATTAGGTCGAGGGTTCGATACTCTTGGGCAACATCTTCTGAGGACAACACCCCTACCTACACATCACAGGTTCGAGACCTAACTACAACCACTCACCACTCAAATCCTAACCTAGACACATCCATACATCAGAATATGCAGCTACTAGCAAGGTGGGAGGCGAGAGTACTTACCCACGAGTCTGCAGGTTGTTGAGGAGCACAGTACACCGGCGCCCTTTACCCGACCTTGGCTGCTAATCCTTTGACGACAAGACTATGGTGAACGTTGGGCTTGCTAAAGTTGGTTTCGAAAGTCCTAGGACAGAAAGACAGTCATCCTTGGGCATTTAGATTAAGCCTGTCTTGAATGAAAAGGGGAGGCGGGATTAGACTCACCTCGTTTCCCTTCTCAGAGTTGAAGACATACGGGCGGGAGCTGCCTTGTTTGCTCGAGTCTATGTGTCTGAGACAGTGAAAACTCGAGCCTTCTGCACGTTGATGAAAGCATTCAGCAGAGAGATCTAGCAGAAGAAGGGGGTAAGGAGAAGTATGCTCGGAACTCACATATGCAGAGGGTTGTGTGTAGAAGGGTGGAGCTGTACCATGTTGCAACAAAGAGGATCCTGGATCACAGAAGCTTCTAAGACTCTCACGTCAACTGAGCGATGGAGACAAGATCTGGAGCTGTGGTTGCTCTCGGAAACAAGCAAGGACAAAAGGCAAGCAGATCCTGGAGATTACCTGCAGGCGTGTATCAAGGGAAACAAAAGGAAAGCAATCTAGGAATGAATTTGGACGTGAGGTAGAGGTTGTACGTGCGCTTGTTACGGCATAAACGGCTTTCACAAGGAAGGCGTAACGGAAGAGATCGTGGAGATAGGAGAGAGAGTGTAGCAGATCTCATGGAGCGGGTTGTTGTGAAGCAGGAGGAGAGAAGGCCGTCATTTCTTGGGCTGCACGTTTGGGCTGGGCGACAACAGTTGGCTGAGATTTCTCTGGGCTGGTGTGAGTGATTCGACACGTAATAGGGCAAGGAGTTGGGCTGTCCCATGTTGTATGGGCCTTGTAACGAGGTTGTCGGGCTTCGTCATGGCTTGGTCTCAGCTTTTTCTTGGTCTCGTCAATAGACGTCACTATAAGAACTAGGGTTTGTTATGTATTTTATTATTTTACGTGAGTTTAGCTTACATAAAATGACAAGATTTGTGATGTTAGAACATTAGGTATCATGTATACGGATTATCGGTTCGAAATTCGGTTCTTCTCGGAGAAAAACGGAATTAAAATTCCGGATATTACATGGTGCGAGCTGTAGAGGACGAATCCATTAGAAAGAAATCAGATGAGAAGAGATTGGAACAAAGCTGTGTAGGGTTAGAGAGAGAAGAGAGAGATGAATGATGAAAAAAAAATTTTGATACATAGGTAAGAAAATTAGGAGGATCTGTTTCTAGAAACCAATCGGCCTAAGGAATCCTTGCGGATGAGGTCTTGAACACCTTCTGGAATCACGTCAACATCCAGCTCGGCCATGTGTCCATACATGACAATCTTGTCCGCAACCGTATTGATTTCCCTAAAAATACGTTTTGCGGTGGGGGCAGGAAATGCTAGGATAATAATTGAGATGTCGTTGTTAATCATATCAAGTTCCCAAGGAGGTTTCCATATTTGATTAATCGAATTGATAAGTGTCAGATTATCTTCTTCAATCTCGATGGATTTAATTCCCATCTCCTTAGCCTATTTTACGACTATCCACAAAGCAAGAGCTTCTGCTTCCAACACAGATTCTGCGTTACAACTATTGCTTCCGAAAGCAATAGGAATGGCATCATGATTTCCGATAAAAAAACCATAAGAAAATTTATTTGCTGAATTTTTTGAGGCATCAAAATTAAGCTTGTGAACTCCATCCTCAGGTCGTTTTCACTTTAAGTTTTTCTTTTTCCTTCTTGACTTTTTATTTGCTATATTGTTCTTGTTTTGGCTTGTATTTGCTTGATCCCAAAGCGCTATTTGGTTCATGGCTGACACTTTTATGTTTTGTGGGATTTTTGTTTCGTTAAAAATGATTTGATTCCTAGTCATCCACATATTCCACCAAATTACAACTATAAGGTTCATTTCCTTAGATGATATTACTCGTTTGAGGTCAAAAAGGGCATCTGCGATGCCCCAGTTATCAAGGTCATAATTTTTTTAGGATGGATGTAATATTCTGATTATCGACAATTGTGACCAAAAACGGACAATGAAAAAAAGGTGTTAGGAACTTTCTGTGTGATGGTTACAAAATTCACAATTCATCACGACAGGGATTCTTTCTCTGTTTAGATTCTGGTTTGTAGGAAGGCCGTCCATGGCTAATTTCCATAAAAAGTTTTTAATTTTTGGCATGACGTCCATTTTCCATATCTAGAATTTGTCTATGGTAACCCCAACCTTCTTCATTTGAATCAATTCCAAGGATGATTTAGTCGAATACCACTCTTCATCATTTCCGGACCAATAAAGTCTATCGTGAATGTCACTGTTAGGAAGGTTGTATTTCTTGATTTTATCGATGATGTTAATAGGGAGTATTGTACTTAATTGATTTAATCGTTGGTGGTTCCATGCTTTATTAGTAATATACGAGGATGTCGGTTCCATCATGTTCAATAGGTCTGTATATATCACTAGCTCTTGAAGTGGTTTATCAATTAACCATTTGTCCTTCCAAAATCTTATCATTTCTCCGTCTCCTACCCTCCATTCAATTCCTTTGTCAAAGTCTTGGCTTAATTTAATTAGGTTCTTCCATTGCCACGACGCATTCATCCCGCATTTGTAATTCCATAGGCAGGATCCTTTAAGGTATTTTTCTTCTACAATTTAAACCCAGATATTGTCCGGTTCTACAATAATTTTCCACAAGAGTTTCATTTATAGTGCTTTATTATTGTCTTCTGATTTTCTTATTCCAATACCACCTAGGGATCGAGGTTTACATATTTTATCCCAACTTATCAAAGGGTGAAAATTCGGTCCGTTGTTCCAAAATAAAATTTCTATTAAGCTTGTCCAATTCATTGTGGATACTTACCGGTAGCATGAAAGCCTGCATTAAGTAGCTTGATTTTGCGTTAAGATTATCTTTAATTAACGTTATTCTTCCTTCCTGAGATAGGGAAGACGTTTTCCACCTGGTGAGTTTTTGCTTAGTTTTAATTGTAACACCCCAAATTCTCAAAAATCACAGAGTTACTAGTTAGAACCTCAAAATGGGTCCCGACCATGGTTTGTCAACAACTTTACTAGGACCTTGCAACAAAGCACAAACGTATTTTAAACCTTTATGAAAACATCAAATAGTACTTACATGAATGATCAGCATATGACAGTCTTACAAAACATAAATACATTAATAGCATGCATGTTGAACGGAAGACTCCCCGTCCCCATCTAATGAGTACGTGGACCCGGATGACCATCTGTCCCGGATCTCTCTACAACTATCTATCTCTACCAAAATCTACAACACGGATAAAACAATCATCATGCTGGCGCACAAACCGGTTATTATCTAACTTAGGTGATTCACTTTATTTTGTTTTTAAAGTTGTGGCACGAGAAATCATAAGATTTCTCGCCTCCGTTCCTTATCCAACTGGTGATGGTTTGACACACCTCCGCCGGTGGCGTCCCGGCAAACCAAGTATGGACTAGTCCCTAAAGAAACCCCCAGCGCCCTCGGGCTAACTGAGCAAAATGCCACCGCCCGTTACTCTTAGGCCAAATATGTAGGTCAGTCGATAATTAATAATAAGTACAATTACAAACACATTGATAGGTGATGGAATCAGTATCATTTAGGATAGTTTTTAGAGTCTTTTTATTGTATTAGTGTCAGTTTATGCTACTAACTCCTTGGTCTACAAGAAGAAGACTAAAAGAAGATAAAAAAAGGAGTTATAAGCACTTAGGAGTGAAGATCGTTCACGAAGCAAAGCTTCTGTTGCTTCACCGCCTACGCGGAGCCTTGTCACCGCCCCTGTGGGTGACACCACACTCCGGAGCGCCCCCTACGCCTTCGTTAGCGCCAGCCACGAAGACTATCACCGCACCTTCGTCGACCCTTGGCGCCCCTGCGGTGACTTGCCCTGAAGAAGCGAAGACCAGCACCCCTGCGCCTATACCAGCGCCTCAACCTGGGAGCCGGAAGATGAAGAGTCAGTGTCACCGCCCCTGCGTTGACACTGGGACGCCCCTACGGCTCAGCATCTGAAGCGACATAAAGTTGAAGAGTCGGACTTTTGAAGAGCATTAAAGATCCGCCCCTGCGGGATTGCCTAGCCTCCCCTGCGGCCATGAAGAAGATCAAGCGTTTTCGCCTTCACCGCCCCTGCGGAGCTGAAGGCCGCCCCTGCGTTTCAACGACGGAAGCTTTACTCCGGCTGTTTACACCACCTTTATGGCATTAGAGGTGGCTGTTTTGGGCCGGCCATTTACTCCTATTTAGTGTCTTTTGTAGTATAAATAGTCCTTGGTTGATTGCTAGAATGACACTTATCATCCCATTTTAGCCACTTTCTCCATTAAGACTATCTTGCTACCTTTGTAATGAGTTGCTAACTCCCTTGCTACATTGGGATGGTTTGAAGCTGCATTGTTACCTTGGTTGTAAGTGCTTTCTAATATAAGTTTTCATTAAGTAATTCTTTGTGTTTCCTTGATCTTCATTGTCTAATTGCATGTTTTACTATTACTTGAGATTGATCACCTTAGGTCCTAAAGTGCATGCAAAGAACTAGGACTAATAGATTCCGGGTTCGGGTCTATAATCTAGTAGTAAACTTTAAGTAATAACGGGTTGTAATTGCTTAAAGAAAAGGAACACAAATATAAAGATAAGTTTAACGGTTTTAATCTTTTCTTTATATCCCTTAGTCTTTGTTTGAAAGCTAACTTGTTATTTGTTCTTGTAGGTTTACGGAACACTAACCTGTTAAGTTGTGTTGATGCCGGTTGGCTCAACACATATATATGATCGATACGGGAGATTACTTGAAAACTTGTAAAAGGAACTCACCAACGTAGCAATCACATGCTTAGAATCAACCTAGTGTAGATTCAACCATCATTGTCTTACTTGTTGCGTTATTTGTTTTCATAAGTTTTGTGTGCATCAATTCAACCAAACCCCCCCCCCTTTGTTACTTGTTTCTATAATCAATAATTGAATTTAATAATAATACCAAACTCTCTTGGGTTCGACCCTTACTTAACCACTATACTCACTTTAGTACTAAGTCGGGATTAATTTTGATAAGATAAAAACAACCTCTAGAATAGAGTCTTGTCACACATCATTCAAACACCACTATCATTATTCACATTCATATCCAGAAGACTAGCTAAGTAAGCCCAATGGACTTACATGAATCAATCTCGACTCTCAAAATCTCAACCCGGTCAACAACCGTAGATTACTCAATTGCTTGTCACAAGAGGCAAGTGGATCAAAACATTTCCCATACACTTAGAAGTCTATGACTTCTAAGATGTAAGATTTTAACAGAAGAGAAATTACTAAAATACCCTCCTAGGGTAGAATGACCATTTTACCCTTGGTTCCGAAACATCCAAAAATCTCATAAAATATGTATATCCTCTTCTTTGGGACAAAATTTCATATTCTAACTTTGAAGAATGAGTGTAGGTAGAAACTAGAAAGAAACACACATTCTCCTCACTTCTCAAAAAGTTCACTAGTGTAACATCCAGAATTTTTATTCCGGGTGTTGAGAGGTTTATTGACCTTCCCGCAGGCGCGGCTCAGTTTTCCCGCAGGAACGAGGTGCTGAGTGCCGGATTTTATTCCCAAAATCCCATACCGACCCATCGTTGGTTGTGTGACCCTTCGTTTTAGGGAACCAACCCCTCGTTCCCTAGTTGACCCCTCGTTCTCCTTGGGCATGAGATGACCCTTGCAACTTTCTCTCTCCTCCCATTTCACTTTCTCGTGAACTTTTCTTCTCCTCTAGCTCCTCTCCTTTCCTCTATTTTTCTCCACCTCCTTCTATGGATCTTCCATGGCCTTCCACCTTAGGTTGTATGAGTTGCTCCTCCTGGATACGAGATGGAGATAGAGGATCATACCTATACTGTTGTAGCTAATCTTCTTCTTCCTCCTTCATCTTCTTCCTTCTTCTTCCTTGAGCTTCAACGGTGGAAGCCATTGATTTCATTCAAGATCTTCCTTCTTTGGCTTGCATGTGCTTGGATCGAGCTTGGCTAGAGTGGTATGATGATGTTTATGTGTGTCGATGTTCTAGAGCCAAGCAAGGAAGCTAGGAGGGATCAACACATCAAGGATCCACCGAAGAACCATCACAGACTCGAAATTTGCTGTTTGACCGCGGGGGCGGCCAGCTTGAGCCGTAGAGGCGGCCAGCCCAAGCCGCAGGGGTGGCTGCTGGCTCTGTCAGCCCTCCCATCCGGTCTTCTTCTCCCTTTTGCGGCTGCTCTTCCTTCTTCCGCACCCATGCCTTTGCTTGGTGAGTTCCCTCCCTTGAGTATAGGTTCATTGATGACCTTAGAGAGTGTTGATGATTAGAAGCATGCTAGGTTGGACCTAGGATAGTTGGAATGCCATGTAGTGGCTTGTGGACCTTAAGCGAGTTTGTAAGGTTTTCGGCATGATCTATGGCTTGATGGCTGCATTTTTCTGAGTTGGTTCATGGGATGAGGGTATGGCTGCATTGTGAGGCTTTGTGAGGGTTTAGATGGTGAGTACATGGTTGTGAGTTTGTGAGCTAGGATGTGCATATAGTTGTTACCGTTGCCTTTGTTGAGACTAGGATCGTTGTCCTAGTATGGGTATGGGTTATGACCTTGTGAGATCATGTAGGACTTAGACTTCTAGCTTATATGAGTGGTTGTTGATTATTGTGCCTTGTCTTGAACAGGCTTTGGTTATATTCCTACGGGAAATGTGATTGGGTTGATCGTTGGGATAAGGTAAGTCCTCGGACTTACTTAGCCGCTTTTATGTATTATTTGGATACATTATGGTGGTGTGTGTTTATCACTTTTGAACCTGGAACCGGATTAGGATTACTTGGCTGGACGTATTGATTGGCCCATTATTGCTATTATTATCGGGCGGTGACATCACTGCCCAGCTCCTGTGGGAGAATAGGAGTATCTTTGGGACCAGGCCATACATGGTATACGAGTGGGCTTCTTCATCACTCCCTCAAGGTATACGGGTTGAGCGCCGCATCAATCTTGTTGGTTACACGGGACAGAGGCGAGAGTTATAAGACTCTCGTGTCACACTTGAACGAATGGATTAGATATGGAATAACCTAAAAAGATAATAAGTAACGAATGTTTATGTATATAAGCATGTTGTGTGTTTTGTGTTCCTATGCGTGTTTGTGCCATATTATTCTTATAATGCATAGAATGTGAGCTAACGTTTTTTCTACCGATTGTTGTAGTTGACGTGCTGGGTAGGTGTGGCCGAGTGATCCTGATGAGTGGGAAGCCGGGGTTCCGTACATCATAGGTCGAGTTGGGGAATCGATTCTATGTATTATTGTTGTATATTATGTATTCTTGGCGTTGTTGTATAGATGGTTGACGTCTTTCCTTTCTTGTTGTATTCGGGAATCAATTCATTGCATTAAACTTGTTTTCGGTTTGGCCTTTATTTGTGCCTTATTGGAAAGGTCCGGTGAAATTGTTGTCAAGCTAAGGGTCGGGACCCATTGTGAGGTCTCGCCCATAGCATTCCGATATCCCGCGGATTCGGGGTGTTACAAAGTGGTATCAGAGCCCTAGGTTGACAACAATGGCACTCGCAACCTTCAAAAGGCCGAATGAGGAATAAACAGAACCCCCACGGGTTCTGACTTTTCGTTTTCAAAATTTATATGCATGAGTCAGTTGGGGTAGAATGTAAGGGACCACCACTTCCTCCGCGGACCTCGGCGACGTAGTTATTGGTTATTATATTATGTATATATATATGTACTTGTGGACTTAGGATGTTTTGGACTATGGACTTATGTTGGTTTGTAAGTTGTTTTTGGACTTGTTGTATATGTGGATTGTAGTTATGCATGATGGACTTGGTATGTTATAGTGGTGGCATGGACTTTATAGTTATATGAGTTTATACATGTGGCATGATATGTTGGTAGTGTTATGTACACAAGACTTATATAGTCTTATAATTATATGCTTATTATATATAGTAGTGTAAATAGATATGGGACCTTATAGTTATAGATGATAGTTTGACATCATCGCCTTGGACAACGTCGTTGGACTTAGAATAGTATGCATTCGAGGACGAGTCGACTCATGCATCGAGTTGAACATCACGTGTTGGCGAACGCCTTGATGTGTCATCAGATTCCTTTTGAGGATGTCAAAGCAACCATGAGAAGGCTATTGAAGGTATCGCCACAAGGACGAACAAGTAGAATGAAAACTCGAAATAACCTAAGATAAATCGAGATCAATACCAGCAAGAAAGTAACATGGAGATGTGGAGCGGTTTGAAGAAACAATGATCGAGCGGGAATGAAAGCAACTAAGGACAACCAACTTATGGAAAAGTTCAGGTGACGTGAAGATAAACGGAATAAGTGGATTAAGTATATAGGATTGCAAGTGGCAATCCCATTTAAGGCAAGTTTTCCCTAGACACCCCTAACATAAACTTAAGGGGGTACCAAAAGATGAAGTGTAAAGTTTTCTAGAATACCGGTGGGTTGACTTCTTCGGACTTACGAGAATTACGAGAAGAATGGCGAGGTGAGGATTCACATGGTGGAATTTCCTTGGTGGAGTTGAACGTTTTCCGAAATTGTGATAATGCCAAGAAACGTCAAGAAAGAAGAAAGATGAATTGATGTTGACCCCGAGAGGATGAGAAACACAACAAGAAGCTTTCTATTATGAAAGGACTTAAGTTACCAACCCAAGAGAAACATGATCGGACGCTATTTAACAAGGGATATTTATCAAGAGGTGCTCTTGAAGGATATCATGGGAGAGTGGTTAAGCGGATGAAAGTGAGTCATATGACCCAACAAAGTCAAGAAGCACGTAGTTATCTATGAAAGAAGAAGGAGTCTAAGAGTATAGACTGATTTAACGAAGTTAAAGCAAGAGTACCCCGAGGAGGGTAGCCTTCGGGCTGCAGGTAACATGAAGAGTATAAAAGAAAGTTAAGTCGATGACCTTGCGGAGGCCATCCATAATCTGACCGGTGGCAATCAAGAACGCACATGTGCGGGATTGCCTAAATGATGAGTACGGATAGAAAGAGTAAACGGGATTGTGGGAATGTGACGGATCGGTGACAATAGCTTGGTGTATGCCGATGGTTCAATGTCAATGGCAAGAAGGTGTATCAACTCAGGCGCTTGTGTCTTGGTCATATAACGTGAAGAGGTTAAAGCAAGTAACCATAACCAACCTTCCAGGGAGGGATTGCGACGACCTTACATGGCCTTTTGCGGTCATGAGATTGACATGTGAGGGAACGGCGTGGATGTGGACCTTCAAGGTTTGATCAGGATTACGAGGAAGGTGAGGTTTTCCTTTGTTGCCTTACTCAAATGAGAATGTATAACAAGAAGATGCATGCTACTCTCTTTCTTACGAAATGAGATGATGCCTTGTCAAGAGATAAGTCAAAGTTTCTTGACTCACCCGAAGGATCCTTGTGTCTATGGTGTGGGATTGAGGACCGAGATTATAGTAACGATTGTAAGCTTTAAGCTTAAGATGGTCGTCCTTGAGAATTTACGAGTTGTGAGTTGCGGTAGTTTCGAATGGGAAATTTCTTCGGGCTTTCCTCCACAGGGCATGTTGGTACGGTTTTTGGGGAAAAGAACGAGACAGAAATGTGGTACTTCGATTATCGAGAGATGTGTATGGTAATGACAAGTAGAGGTATCTTCTACGTAGTAGGAGGCTCGTCAAGATTAGTTGCGTATGGTTGCTATGTTTTATAGGATCAACTTGAAGTCAAGATCCCACCAAATTTGGGTGGAATAAAGAAAGGACCGTCGAAAGACGGCGTTTTGGGCCGGTTTGATCACTACAAGTTGTAATGAAGTCATTTTGGACTCACAAGTGCGGTTCGTGAGTTTGAGTTGTTAATGATGTGCATTCGTTGAGTTTTTGAGCGGATTGCAGTAGTGACGTTCGTTTTGTGGTTTTGAGTGGTTCCAATGTGAACCCTAAGCTTATGCTAGTATTGCCGACTAGTAAGAGTTGTGGTATGAGGTGGACCGTGACCTAACGGTTTATGACAGCTATTGATGTGCGAGTCGTACGAGTGGTTCTTCGAGTTCTCATTTGTTGAGAACGGCTTGTCATACTCTTGGGATTGAGGGGAACAAATATGACACAAGAAGACGGTGATACGGCTTATACAGGATAAGAAAATAAGCAGAGTTGTCTAAGCAAGGTAGGACGTCCGAGGTGACTTCCTAAGGGACCCAACTATTTTGATATTATCAAGTTGATCCAATGAGGACGAGGTGATAGTTTTAGTCATACCTCTAGGGTATGTAGAGGATCTATGCAACCTATAAGATGGTGGACCATAACCGCCGAGTTACGGGATGGTTTTGATGCTTCTTTCTTTCTATGGAAGTTGATTAGATTGTGGGACCGAGACGTGTCCATGGAGCGTTATTAGAAGTAGAAGAGGTAAGTGACCTCCATTCCGTTTTCTCTGACACAAACATCGAGTCATGGGGATTGTATGTCATTTTTGATACGTCCAAGCGGAGCTTGGGATACGTGTGAAATAATGAGAGAAGTTTGGTATGTGTGATGGACGATTGTGGGCATATAAGGAGGATGACCGAGGAAGGGTCAAGAGTTAGGCGCTTTAATGCGCTCACTCAAGAGGATGACGGTATTTATGTAAGAGTGACATGTTAAGTTGTGTACGGACGATAAGAGTATGATATGTGTATATATTGCTCTGCAAGGGTTGGATACCCACCAGAGTGATGGTTAAAGATGGTTCAGGGCGGCGGCCTTATGATTTTGATATCATCCGGGGTAGTTGTATGTGATCACCAAACCCCTTAGTAAGTGGAAGCTTTGAGAGGAAGCAACAACTTAACTGACGGTTCTACCTCAGTTTGTTAACGAAGATGATCTGTGAAGAGATCAAATAGAGTCACAAAATTTGAAAGAGCTTTGAGAAAGATCCGGGATTGAAGGTCCCGAGAAGAGACCCCATAGTTACCAATATGGAATGACGGTAGAGCCTCTCTTCTAACAGAGAGATGAAGTAGAGCCTCCAAGATGCTCGCACTACCCTTACGAGTTTACCCTGGTGCTGGTAAGAGGTATCTGTATTGGTGATGTTCACAGTGCTGAGATGGCCTTAAGGCCGAGGGGGGCTAAGTACATAGTCATTATGCGACCCGTCGTCAAGTCAAGTTCGACCACCATAAGACGGGGAAGAGGACTTCATCCACCGCAAGTTATGCACTGGAGTGGGATGTTTTCTCCGTAGACGATATTACCAGTTTGAGATCATGTGACGGTTGTGACGTGTTTGGGTCATTATCGACCGACCGACGGAGATAACGCATTTTACAACGTCTTGGGAACCAGGACCGATGAGTCGACTAATTGTGGAATCCACAAAGTTATAGTGAGACCACCGGGGGTATCGAGTACCATCATTTTGGTTTGAGGTGGGCGTTTCTTCTCGAGATTCGTGGGGCAGCAGGATAGTACCGCTTAGGGGCCCAATTATCTTCTGGGACAGCTTTCGTCCTCGGATGTATGGTCAGTTAGAGAGGGCATTTCAAGCCTTAAAGGACGTGTTAAGAACCTCCATGATAAAATGAGAACAAGTGTTGATAACACAATTTATGACTTAGGTTTAGGTAATCATTTAGATAGATTTCTCGCTCATTCATGCATGGTTTAGCACTAGTTCACGACGTTTGCACTCAATTCACGTATTTTGTCGAGATAGACGTCTACACGGACTTGTGGATTGCTTTGTAGGTATTTTGGGAGATTTAGGAGCTAAAACGATACGTTTGAGGATCGTTCATCAAGATGACACACCCTCGGACTCATTAGGGTGCAAGCTAAAGGCTAGGGAGGACTCATGGAACATTGCCAACACAAGCCATGCACCAAATCGAAGCTTAATGATCAAAGGCAAAGCTGAAGCGCAAAATCACGGTTCACTGGAAGTCCACGGCCGTGGAACTGTCCGTGGATTTTGCCAGGTTTTCGTGACAGCTGTGCCACGATCTCTTGGCCATCTCTTGCAAAGTTGTAGTATAAAAGTGGTCCTGCATTGGTTGAGAAAATGATCTTGGAGCAGCTCTCCATTATCCCCTATCATCCAATCAAATTGGGAATCAAAAATACACTCTCAACAAGAAGATTCTTTGAAGAAGGAGGTAGAAGGAAGCTACCATTAGAGAGGAGCTTCATTAGAGGAAGAAGAAGAACACACCATTGATAGACTTGATAGCTTTGTAGTGAAGAATTTCGGAATCGATTTCTAGAGTTGTATGAACCATTTAAACCTTCTTTAAGAAGGGTTGTGAGTCATTCTAATTCTATTTTCAGCTTGGTTTTGTTTACTTCACTTGTTCATCTCTTTCTCTTCATTATCTTGCAAATGGAAGCCATGATTTTATGTTTGATGATTTCGATTGCTATGATGAATGTTGTAGGCTAAATAGATGTGATTCTAGGGTAAGGGAAGAATGGTTATGGCTAGGACTATGATAGGATGGACTTAGATCAGCCCTTGGATGACTTGTGTGCTTGAACGTAGCCTCTGTTAGGATCCACGGTTTGTTCTTGCCAAACCACGGCCGTGGACTTGGTAGAACAACCCGTGATCTTCCCTGGTTGGATGGATCTAGTCTTAGATTGTTAGAATGTTGAAACCCTAAGTGTTTGTTGAGTTAAATCTATCCTAGAGTGACCTAGTGTTAGCAACTAAGTGTTAGGAGAGACTTACCCGGTAATCCTTACTCTTAGATTCCAAAGATAACAAACCCTAGGTAGTTGTGAGCCTCATAAGCCGCCATTGGACTAAGTGTGCTAGGTAGTTGCTTAGGACTAACCCTTCCGAGACTTACCCGGTAAGGATAGGTTAGATCTCTAGGTGACAATCCGGTTTGTGTAGAATTCCGTCCCTTATGTTCTTAGAGACGTACCCGGTGATGAGATCTTAGGGATGGACTAGCGGATCATGAGACCTACCCGGTGATTGGTCCCAATCTAGAAACACTCACTCCCAACAAATCATAGTTATTCCAAGGAATGGTTAGATAGCTTGAGTCCTATGCCATAACCGGACTTTCCAACCCCTAGAATCCGCTTTTTTATCTTTGATCTATATATCTCGTGTTTATCTTGTTTGTTTGTGTTGATTCGTAGCTTAGTTTATTGTTCATTTTGCATGATTTGTGATCTTTGATTGATCACCTGAAAACCAACCAAAAACATTGAGATTTTCATTTATTTGTTTCTTTCTCTTTTCTTAACTTAGATATTCATTAAACTCAATCATAACTCGAATCAATCTCACCTTAGTCTTTGTGTTCGACCTCGGAATACTATCCCTACTACAAACGTCCCATACACTGCGGGTTCGCTAGGAGTTAGGATAAATATAACGAGAATATAAATTTAAAACCTATTGCGTATCACACACATCCTGAGCGTAACAAGTTTTTGGCGCCGTTACCGGGGATTAGGTCTAGATTGAGTCTATTTTGTGATTGTTTATTAGTGTAGATCTTTCTTGTTGCTTTTGATATCTCTTTGGTTTGTGTCTTTGCTTTTCAGGACATCTCTTACTCTTTAGGTGTATGCGAAGATCTCGTGGCAAGGATTTAGCTCCATTCGATCCCGAACCGGAGAAAACCCTTAGATCTAGATCCAAGAGCATTAAAAAGGGAAAAGAGATGGCCGGAAGAGATCTCCAAGCTGAATTGGATGAAGCCTTAGAGCAAATAAGGCTAAGAGATGAACTCTTGGAGGAAGAAAGGAGACTTGCCAATGAGAGGTAAGAAGCAACTAGGAGGGAGATTGATGAGATTAGGCAAGCCCTTGTACAAGGAGAGCTTAATCGTCAACAACCTCCACCTCCTCCACCACAACCGCAGCCAGCGGCGAATGTTAGGGTTTTCCCCATTGCTATTGAAGAGCAACAAACATTAGGGAGACGTATGGATCCGGCACAAAGAGCACACCGTCCGGGTGTGAACTTAGGAGATCCCGCAACCCACAACTATGAGCTCCGCCCTCAAGTTCTACAAATGATCCGGCATAATCAATTTGGAGGGATGGAAGGAGAGTCTCCTCATCAACACCTGATGAATTATGAGATTTTGATGGAGACTCTTAGACCGCCAAGATTGGAGAGCAACAACCATAAGCTTAGGGCTTTTTCCTTCTCTCTTAAGGACAAAGCCTTGGCTTGGTATCAATCTATTCCACAAGGGCGAGTTGGTACTTGGGAGGAGATGACAACCGAGTTTTTGACTAAATTCTTCCCACCTTCCATGACTACCGAGTTAAGAGGGAAGATCAATGCCTTCGTGATGAAGGATAGAGAGATTTTATTCAAGTCTTGGGAGAGGTTCAAAGATCTTCGCCTAGATTGTCCACACCATGGCATACCGAAAATTGAGCTATTGGAGATCTACTTCAAAGGACTTGATGAAGATAGCCAATTCAAGCTCCAATCTCTTTCCGGTGGGACTTTCATGGAGAAGCATGTAGATGAAGCTTGGGAGTTTGTAGAGAAACAAGCTCTAGTGATTGAGAAAAACTCCCATAGGAAGAGTGAAGGGAGAAAGGCGGGAGCATATGAGGTGAGTGAGGTCACTATGAACAATTTCAAGCTTGACGCCATCAACAACGAGCTAAAGTCCTTGAGGGAGTTGTGTGCTACAACTTTGAAGAACCAAGCAACTCCTCAAGTGCTTCCACAAGCTAACTTACCTTCCAAGGAGGAAGATGTGAATTACATGGGAAGGGGCAATTACAACAACTATCAAGGCCCAAGGAACTTCAACAACAACCGGCAATTCAACAATTACCGGCCCAACCACAACCATCCCGGGTTTTCCTATTCTAACCCGGATGGAGCCTTGAACCATCCCGCTTCCACAAGCACAACTCCACCACCGAAAGCTTCATAAGAACCTCCACCCGAATTTACTCAACCTCCAAAGGATAGAACCAAAATGATGTTCGAGCAATTGCTTGGAAGGTTGAGTGGTCTTGAGAGCACCGTGACTTCCATTTCTAAGGCTCAAAAGGTGTTGGAAGCACAAGTGTTCCAAAAGGCGGGTGAAGCCCATAGAGATCCGGGAAAGCTTCCCGGAAGGACCGAAGACAACCCAAGAGGCCAAGTGTTGGCCATTACAACAAGGAGTGGGTTGAGCATGAAAGATCCTTTGCCTAAGGACAATGCTAAGGGGAAACAAGTGGTGATAGAGGAAGAGACTTTGCAAGGAGATGGAGGCAAGAGCAAGGATGTAGAGCCAACCTATGTGGCACCACCTCCATACAAGCCACCACTACCATTCCCTCAATCACGAGCAAGAGCTCGTTTGGACAATCACTTTGGTAAATTCCTTGAACTTATGTCTAAATTGCATATTAATATTCCGTTCATGGATGCTATTTTAGGAATGCCGGCATATGGCAAGTTCTTGAAGGAGATACTCTCCAACAAAAGGAAGTTGGAGGAGTATGGGGAGATAAGAATGACGAAGAGGTCCTCGGAATTGATCCAAACAATGAAGGAGGAGATGCCTCCCAAGCTAAGAGATCCAGGTTCTTTTTGTGTCCCAATTGGACTGGGAGATGTGAAGTATGAAGAGCTTTGTGATCTTGGAGCAAGTGTAAGCATCATACCGCTTGCACTTTGCAACAAGATGACCCTCTATATGGCGGACCGATCTATCACTCACCCGGTTGGGATCTTAGAAGACATTCCGGTGCAACTAGGAGGATTCTATGTGCCAATTGATTTTGTTGTCTTGGATATTCCGGCGGACTATCCGGTTCCCATCATCTTAGGAAGACCCTTCCTAGCCACTTCCGGATGCCTAGTGGATTGCAAGAATGGGACTCTCTCCTTCAACATTGGAGAAGAGAACATCAAGTTCAAGTTGTCCACAATGATGAAAGGGCCAACCCTTGAAGAGGATATCTTCAACATAGTCGAGCAAGAGGATTCTAGAGAAGTTGTGAGCTCGATCTTGATCAAGGATCCCTTGGATAAGGTTCTCACCTTAAGTATGATGGAGGAAGGTGTTGAGGAGGCTTGCAATGAAGAGATCAAGGCCTTAGAAGCATTAGAGAAGGAGACAAGAGTTGGATTTAAGACTCACGAAGGCATGCTGAACAGCTGCAAGTTCCACGGGCGTGGAAGTGGTTCCACGGCCGTCAAACTCTCTGTAAAGCCTCAACAAACGAGCCAGACAAGATCCACGGCCGTGGAAGTGGAGCCAACCGTGGTTCCAACCGTGGTTTCCCCTGAATCAGACCTCATTGATGATCAAGCTTCAAGGAGCCTTGAAGAGTCTTCATTTGCTTTGGATTCATCTCATCCAACGTTATTTGGATCGTCTCCAATCGATAAAGGTCCTCCTAAACTTGAACTTAAACCCCTCCCCTCTCATTTAAAGTATGCTTTCCTTGGTGATAATTCTACATATCCGGTGATTGTGAACGCGTGCTTGAGTGATGATGAACTTGCTAAGTTGTTGCATGAGCTAAGATTGCATAGGAAAGCCATTGGCTATACTATTGATGATTTGGTTGGCATTAAGCATTCTTTGTGCATGCATAAGATATTGATGGAAGATAATCATAAGCCCTCTATTGAACATCAAAGGAGATTGAATCCTATAATGAAGGAGGTAGTCAAAAAGGAAATCATTAAGTTGCTAGATGCGGGGATAATCTACCCTATTTCGGATAGTAAGTGGGTTAGTCCCGTTCATGTAGTTCCTAAGAAGGGTGGGATGACCGTAGTGACTAATGAGAACAATGAACTAATCCCAACTAGGACGATTACGGGATGGAGGATGTGCATTGACTATAGGAAGTTGAACATGGCCTCTAGGAAAGACCACTTCCCTCTTCCCTTCATTGACCAAATGCTAGAAAGGTTAGCTCAACACTCTCATTTTTGCTATTTAGATGGTTATAGCAGATTCTTCCAAATCCCTATCCACCCCGATGACCAAGAGAAAACCACCTTTACATGTCCATGGGGTACTTTTGCATATAGGAGGATGCCATTTGGGTTGTGTAATGCACCCGCCACCTTCCAAAGGTATATGATGGCTATCTTTTCAGAATACATTGAAAATATCATGGAAGTGTTCATTGATGATTTCTCTGTTTATGGTTCTTCCTTTGATAATTGCTTGGCTAACTTGTCATTAGTATTGCAAAGATGTGAGGAGACAAATCTTGTCTTAAATTGGGAAAAATGCCACTTCATGGTAAGTGAAGGTATTGTGTTAGGACACTTGGTGTCTAACCGTGGCATTGAGGTTGATAGGGCCAAGATTGAAACTATAGAGAAGTTGCCACCACCTACCTCGGTGAAAGGGGTAAGGAGTTTCTTAGGGCATGCCGGTTTCTACCGGAGATTTATTAAAGACTTCTCTAAAGTTTCTAAGCCTCTTACTAACCTACTAATGAAAGATGTTGATTTTGTCTTTTCCAAAGATTGCCTTGAGGCTTTTTGTAGGTTGAAGAACGCATTGATCTCCGCACCTATCATGCAACCTCCGGATTGGAATCTACCATTTGAGATCATGTGTGATGCGAGTGATGTAGCCGTTGGGGCTATTTTGGGGCAAAGGAAAGATGGGCGCACTCATGCCATTTATTATGCTAGCAAGATGCTAGATGATGCCCAACTCAATTATGCTACCACCAAGAAAGAGTTGCTAGCGGTGGTGTATGCTTTTGAGAAATTCCGCTCATATCTTGTTGGAGCAAAGGTCATAGTGTATACGGATCATGCTGCGATCCGTTATCTACTTACCAAGAAGGATGCAAAGCCTAGATTGATTCGGTGGATCCTTCTTCTTCAAGAGTTTGATTTGGAAATCCGGGACAAGAAAGGATCCGAGAACTCCATGGCGGATCACCTTAGTAGACTCTCACCATTGGAGCTTGAAAGAGATGACATCCCGATTGATGATTCATTCCGGGATGAGCAATTGCAAATGGTGGAGGAATGCTTGTTCCAAGTGTCTAGAGGAAGTGAGCCATGGTATGCCGACATTGTGAACTACTTAG
Organism: Fagopyrum esculentum; assembly: GCA_033239045.1. Taxonomy (NCBI): domain Eukaryota; kingdom Viridiplantae; phylum Streptophyta; class Magnoliopsida; order Caryophyllales; family Polygonaceae; genus Fagopyrum; species Fagopyrum esculentum. The sequence goes on along the minus strand of BSUD01000002.1, from coordinate 48,071,434 downwards.
TGTGTGAGGAGGTGCCTCCCGGATTGACATATGCCCAAAGAAAGAAGTTCTTCAAGGATGTGAGGCACTACTATTGGAGTGAGCCACTTTTGTTCAAAAGAGGGCCGGATGGAATGTTTAGAAGATGCATACCGGAGGATGAGGTGGAGAGTGTGATCCGCCATTGTCATTCTTTGCCATGTGGAGGGCATGCTAGCTCACACAAGACATGTGCTAAGGTGTTGCAATCGGGTTTCTTTTGGCCAAGTTTGTTCAAGGATGTGCAAGGCTTTGTGGTAGCTTGTGATGCTTGCCAAAGGACGGGCAACATCTCAAGGAGGAATGAGATGCCCTTGAACAACATACAAGAAGTAGAAATATTTGATGTGTGGGGTGTGGACTTCATGGGACCATTCCTTTCCTCATGTGGCAACCTCTACATCCTATTGGCGGTTGACTATGTTTCGAGATGGGTGGAGGCAATCGCCTCTCCTACAAATGACGCCAAGGTTGTGGTGCGGTTCTTCAACCGAGTGATCTTTCCTAGGTTTGGAACACCAAGGGTGATCATAAGTGATGGAGGGAAGCACTTCACCAATAGGAACTTTGGAGCACTTTTGGCTAAGTATGGGGTGACTCATAAGGTGGCAACACCTTACCATCCCCAAACTAGTGGCCAAGTGGAGATCTCCAACCGGGAGATCAAGGGAATTCTTGAGAAGACGGTCTCTAGAACAAGAAAGGATTGGGCTATGAAGCTCGATGATGCCTTGTGGGCATATAGGACCGCTTTCAAGACACCAATTGGCACCACTCCCTACAAGCTAGTCTATGGCAAGTCTTGCCACCTTCCGGTAGAGATGGAGAATAGAGCTTATTGACTCAAGGAGGCGGGAGAGAAGAGGTTGCTCGATATAAACGCCCTTGAAGAGATCCGGTTGGATGCCTATGAGAATGCCCGGATCTACAAGGAGATGTCTAAACGGTGGCATGACAAGCGCCTCATCCCGAAGGAGTTGAGTGAAGGCAACCTTGTCCTTCTCTTCAACTCAAGGCTGCGGCTCTTCCCCGGAAAGCTCAAATCAAGATGGATCGGGCCATATGTGGGGAAGAAGATCTTCCCCCATGGAGCTATTGAGATAGGAGGGGAGCATTGTGGAAATTTCAAAGTGAATGGGCACCGTTTGAAGAAGTATATCCCGGGAGCTCCGGTGGACATGATTGCCCCACTTCACCTTGAGTAGACGCCCCCGAGTTTGGTCAAGCTAATGACCTTAAAGAAACGCTTGGTGGGAGGCAACCCATTGGTAACATTTTCCCTTTTTCGTTTTGTTTTTGTTTTTGATTTTTTCTATTTTTGTGTGTGTTTTGTGTGCCTTGTGTGTGCTAGAGCCTTAGTAGCATTGGAAGCCTTGCTTGGCATGTGAATGATGATGATGAATCCCTCATCAATTATGGGTGGAGCGGACGCGGAACTTGGACGGCTAGCAGTGCCTAGCGCAGGTCCCGACGCCTTGATGAACACTTAGAGCTCTCTATCATTGTTGATAGGATCATCCACTCTCAATTCACTTGAGAAATCCCGAATACCATAGCAAACCATTTTTACATTGTGAGAACCTTCTTTCACTCTTCTTTACTTTATTTACACATTGGGGACAATGTGTTTCTAAGTATGGGGTGGGGTTTGCATGATCTTTTGCATGATCTTTTGCATGATTAGCATCTAGGATAGTTTAAAATTTTCACATGTCTTGCATTGTACATATTCATTTCAAAAATCCCATAAAAATCAGAAAATTTAAAAAAATTTTGTGCTTTCTAGGTTTGGATATGACCCTAATGATGAATCTTGTCTTGTGGATTGGCTAGGGATGGCCTTATGTGTTAAATTGATGATAGCATATGTGGACTTGAAGTACTTCTCTTTAAACCATGAATGATTTGTAATCATGATGTTTGCCTAGAATGGATTGAGTATTGAAAGTCGAAATTACATGCTAGTTCTTGCACACCATCTAGGAATGAATAAGGCAACTCATATTTCTCTAATTCTCATCTTGATCATGTTGTTTGAGCACCTCAATTGATATAAATTGACCTCTTTTGACCCATCCGGGAATAGGAGCATGTTAGTATGTTGATATGTGTGAAAAGCAAGTGTGGGGTGAAGATGTTGATGAAAGAATGTTATGAATAAAATGCTGAATTTGTTGTGAAAGTGTAGACAAAAACATAGGTTTGGGGACGTTAGTTTAAATGACAAGTAACTCGGTACACTTCACATAATCGGGTGTTGGTGCCTTGCCAAAGTCAAATAAACCAATAGTCCTAACGAGCTTTGGTATGTGTGCCCGGTGTGGATGCACCTCGAAAAATAGAAAAAGCCCGAGGATGGCTAATCACCAAGGTTTCGGTTTTTGTACACCAATGCCATTGTTTCAAAAATAAGAAAAAGAAAAGAAAGAAAAGATAGAGAAAAATATACACTTGAGGGAAGTTGATCGAGGACAAGATTGTGGAGTTAGTTCCATTCCCGGATTAGCACCACATAGCCTAGAAAAATCCCCACCTAATCACAACGTTTCTTGACCTTTTATTTCACAAGACCTTATGACCTATTTGCATGCTTGTAAGACTTAGTGATTTAGATTGGATATGCTCTTGATCTTCTTGACTTCTTCATCTTTACATCTCATGCATACTTTCGAGTTAAGTGCAATTGTCTTTCCATGCCTTCACTCATTTGATGCATGATTGATTATCCTTTGCCATGAAACATGACTATGAAGGTGATCCAATAGTAGAAGCACATAACCCAAAAAGATTTTGCCATTTTTCTGCATACATAAATCATGTTATCTTGTAGTCTATAGTTGAGCATTTGCTCGGGGACGAGCAAACCTTAAGTATGGGGTATTTTTGATAACACGATTTATGACTTAGGTTTAGGTAATCACTTAGATAGATTTCTCGCTCATTCATGCATGGTTTAACACTAGTTCACGACGTTTGCACTCAATTCACGTATTTTGTCGAGATAGACGTCTACACGGACTTGTGCATTGCTTTGTAGGTATTTTGGGAGATTTAGGAGCTAAAACGATACGTTTGAGGATCGTTCATCAAGATGACACACCCTCGGACTCATTAGGATGCAAGCTAAAGGCTAGGGAGGACTCATGGAACCTTGCCAACACAAGTCATGCACCAAATCGAAGCTTAATGATCAAAGGCAAAGATGAAGCGCAAAATCACGGTTCACTGGAAGTCCATGGCCGTGGAACTGTCCGTGGATTTTGCCAGGTTTTCGTGATAGCTGTGCCACGATCTCTTGGCCAGCTCTTGCAAAGTTGTAGTATAAAAGTGGTCCTGCATTGGCTGAGAAAATGATCTTGGAGCAGCTCTCCATTATCCCCTATCATCCAATCAAATTGGGAATCAAAAATACACTCTCAACAAGAAGATTCTTTGAAGAAGGAGGTAGAAGGAAGCTACCATTGGAGAGGAGCTTCATTAGAGGAAGAAGAAGAACACACCATTGATAGACTTGATAGCTTTGTAGTGAAGAATTTCGGAATCGATTTCTAGAGTTGTATGAACCATTTAAACCTTCTTTAAGAAGGATTGTGAGTCATTCTAATTCCATTTTCAGCTTGGTTTTGTTTACTTCACTTGTTCATCTCTTTCTCTTCATTATCTTGCAAATGGAAGCCATGATTTTATGTTTGATGATTTCGATTGCTATGATGAATGTTGTAGGCTAAATAGATGTGATTCTAGGGTAAGGGAAGAATGGTTATGGCTAGGACTATGATAGGATGGACTTAGATCAGCCCTTGGATGACTTGTGTGCTTGAACGTAGCCTCTGTTAGGATCCACGGTTTGTTCTTGCCAAACCACGGCCGTGGACTTGGTAGAACAACCCGTGATCTTCCCTGGTTCGATGGATCTAGTCTTAGTTTGTTAGAATGTTAAAATCCTAAGTGTTTGTTGAGTTAAATCTATCCTAGGGTGACCTAGTGTTAGCAACTAAGTGCTAGGAGAGACTTACCCGGTAATCCTTACTCTTAGATTCCAAAGATAACAAACCTTAGGTAGTGGTGAGCCTCATAAGCCGCCATTGGACTAAGTGTGCTAGGTAGTTGCTTAGGACTAACCCTTCCGAGACTTATCCGGTAAGGATAGGTTAGATCTCTAGGTGACAATCCGGTTTGTGTAGAATTATGTCCCTTAGGTTCTTAGAGACTTACCCGGTGATGAGATCTTAGGGATGGACAAGCGGATCATGAGACCTACCCGGTGATTGGTCCCAATCTAGAAACACTCACTCCCAACAAATCATAGTTATTCCAAGGAATGGTTAGATAGCTTGAGTCCTATGCCATAACCGGACTTTCCAACCCCTAGAATCCGCTTTTCTATCTTTGATCTATATATCTCGTTTATCTTGTTTGTTTGTGTTGATTCGTAGCTTAGTTTATTGTTCATTTTGCATGATTTGTGATCTTTGATTGATCACCTGAAAACCAACCAAAAACATTGAGATTTTCATTTATTTGTTTCTTTCTCTTTTCTTAACTTAGATCTTCATTAAACTCAATCATAACTCGAATCAATCTCACCTTAGTCTTTGTGTTCGACCTCGGAATACTATCCCTACTACAAACGTCCCGTACACTGCGGGTTCGCTAGGAGTTAGGATAAATATAACGAGAATATAAATTTAAAACCTATTGCATATCACACACATCCTGAGCGTAACAAGTGTCATCCGGACACTTCTGGGGAGTTAGTGTACATTTTATGATAGTTGAAATATGTTTATGATAGACGTTGTTAGGCAATTGATGAACGGAATTCTAGTGCACCGTGGCGTTGGAATTTGGATGGTAGATGTGACGATAGCTGGACTGAGTCGCCGGATGGCATTGTTAGAAGAGAGGCGCAAACCTCTAGAGTCCTGATATGTAATAGATCTAGCCTAGAATATAATGGACGCAAAGCGTCATACGTGGTGGACACGAAGAAGGGAAAGTGGAGTTTCTGATTTATCGGACCCTTGAGATATTGATGGGAATTAGGAAGTGGTTTGCAAATTATGTTGCCACCAAGAGTGGAGAGTATTGATAGGTGATGGAATCACTATCTGATTAAGGTAGTTTAAGTATGTTTTTAGAGTCGAATGGTTGTATTTTGTTGCCAAATATGTAAATCCAGCTGAAGAACTAAGCAATGAAGAAATCAAAAGATTTAGCAACAGTTGGAAGAAGAACGAAAGCAAAGAGAAGTCCAGAGGAACCCTGTCCCGCCCCCGCGGCGACACTGTCCCGCCCCCGCGGCGACACTGTCCCGCCCCCGCGGCGACACTGATTCCAGAGGAACCCTGTCACGGCACCCGCGGCGACACTGATTCCAGAGGAACCCTGTCACGGCACCCGCGGCGACACTGTCCCGCCCCCGTGGCGACACTGATTCCAGAAGCACCCTCTCACGGCACCCGTAGCGACACTAGCCCGCCCCCGCGGCGACACTGACTCCAGAGGATGTAATATCCGGAATTTTTATTTCGTTTAATTCCGAATCAATTCGGACTTCGAGCCGTTGACGGTTCCCATTCTATCTAGTATTTCTTTCTTCACAAATTTTATCATTTTATGTAGAATTTAATTCACATAAAATGATAGAATTATATCAAACCCTAATTCTTATAATTATTTATCATTTTATGTAGAATTTAATTCACATAAAATGATAGAATTATATCAAAAATTAATTCTTATAATTGTTTATCATTTTATGTAGAATTTAATTCACATAAAATGATAGAATTATATCAAACCCTAATTCTTATAATTAATCCTTAACGACGACTTTAGACGAGATCATGACAAGGCTGTGATGAGACCATGACAGAGCTGAGACGAGGTCATGACGAAGCCCGGCAACTCTGTGACGAGGCCATGCATGGGCTTGACAAAGCCATGACGAGTTTTGACAAGTTCTGACAACTCAACCCACTCTTATTTTTTACCTTGTTTCAGACAACCCTTGCCTTTGCTCCAACCCAGAATTTGTCCTTGCTTGTGTGTTGGCCCAACGGCACTTCGAGCCCAGCAAGAAGAAGAAGGGCAGCGGCCTTCACTCTCCCTTGCATCTCCCTGCTCCAGCCCGCATACATGCTTCTACCGGCCCATCTGTGAGAGACGCGAGGTGCCCTAGCTTCCTTGTGAACTTCTGCACGCCAAGGAGTTGCGGCCTTCACTCTCGTTGTCTATCTCTCCTTCCTCATTCGACAAGCATGGCCGCCTCGTTGCCATACCAGGAGCAAACATCTCGCTGCTAACCTAACGCCTCTCCTCGCCTCCTACATACTCGACTGAAGCCGTCTCCTTCTCCCCTTCGGTCCAAGACAGCAGGCGGCCTTCCATCCCCTTCGGTTCGTGCACAACAGCACCAGGAGAACAGCAGATGGCGCGTGTTTGCTCTAGCCGCTGGGCAGTTGAGAACCAGGTTGTGGGAGCGCCGCACTAAGGCCGCGGGTGCGCCTCCTGGGCCACTGTCGCACCCCTTTCCAGCCCTCCAATCACGCAGCTACAACGACACAACATAGCCAGCCCTAGAGTGTGTGTCCTACTCATTGCAGATGCGCCACAGGGACAGCAGCAGCAGCCTTCGGGCCATCTTCCTTAATCCCCTCGAGTCGTGGAATCGAGTAAGGCTTGTACCTCTCTCTCCCATGCATTTCTGTCCACGTATCCCATGCCTAACGAGTGCTTGTCATGCCTTCTAAATCTACACAGATCATTTGTAGATGAGCAGTAAGGAGGCACGCGTTTTCTGAGTTTTTATGAAGTGATGAGCAGTCACCTTCGAGTCCAATTTTAGGTAAGCTAGGCTCTTCCTTTTTGGCTAGTTTTCAGATATGATATAGATGGTGTTGCATAGTAAATCATATTAAAATTTCAGAGGAATCTATGTTATGGTTTGAGAGATATGGGGTTTCAAAGTTGACTCCTCATACAGTTATTATAAATGTGCCGAGTTGAGAAAAACACCATGGGATACTGTTTTGTGAGATAGTTTTGAATAGGCTTTTGATCTCTGTTGGGTTTGAATTTTTGATATGATATATTTGGCTTATTGTTGTAGATCATATTAAAATTTTGGAGGAATCCAGCGAGTGGTTTAGGATTTACGATTTTTCAAAGATTGGGTCATAAGCAGTTTTTCTGTTGTGCTGAAATTTCTAAGCGTTGAGATGCTTGTGATGCAGTTTTGTGATATAGGATTGATTAGGTTATTGACCTATATTGGACCTGAATTTTGGATATATCTTAGTTAGGCTTACATAGTATAGTATATATTAAAATTTGAGAGGATTTAATCGAGAGGTATAGGAGTTATGATTTTTCAAAGTCAATACAATGTGCTGTTTTGTTAAGTGGTTGCTGAATTTCCAGAAACTGTGTTGATCAGTCAAGTTTGAGCATACTTTTGATGCCTTAGAGATAATATCCACCGTTCAGTTCTTTAGATGTTGTTTAGTGCTATGTATAGGTTAATATATCAAAAGTTGGGATTAATCCAACGGTGGGATTTAGTATTTTAGAGGCTCAAAGTGGACTTGTTGTACAGTTAGAAAACATACTCAGATTTTGGTTAAGTATAGAATATTTTGAAGTGTTGTAACCAACTTCGGAAATTTTTGTAGAAGTGATGGTTGAACAGTTTTAAAAAATTCTTACTCCTAGGAGTAGATGAGATATCTTAGATGATCTAGGGAATTATTTCGGAATTTTTATAAGATTATTCGAATTTCATATTTGAAGCCGAAGTTGAACCTCAACGATCTTTCCGAAAATAGAAAAATGGGTAAATTGCCAGTTTGTAGCCAAACTCATCTTTAGGAGTTAGAATTTGACTCTTTAGTCTCAAATAAGAGTTTATGCATGAATTATGGAATTTTTGGAAGTTTCGGGACCAAGGGTAAAATAGTGAGTTTATCATAAATTGGTAATGTATTAAATTATGTTCTAATAGGATCTACTACCTTAGAAGTCTTAGACTTCTAATTACCTATAAAGTGTGCTGACACACTTGCCTCCTTTGACAGGCAACCGAGTTATACATTTACAGATTGAGTTGTGATTAAGAGAATCGAGATCTGATTTAGTTAAGTCCACGGACTTACTTAGCTGACTTCTTGTATGAGTGTAATGTGTATGAGTGGTGTTTGTTAGTTATAATAAATAACGAAAGCGGATTAGGCCGACTTTATTATTTACATAATTGACCCAAGTGTATGATAACGGGTCGTGACATCATCTGCCTAGCTCTCGCGAGAGTCTAGGAGGTTACCTGCGACCAGCCCAATCAGGTAGACGGTCAGATGCATTAGTACCTTTCCGCGTTGGTAAACGGGGACAGGGGCGAGGTTTGGGAATCCCTCATGTCACAAAATAAGTATCATTAGTAATGACATATCACCTAATTAAAGATAATAAAAGGATTGATTGTTGCATGTTATTTGTGTATGTTGTGTGTTTGTGCTTTTTACCTTTATACTTATGCATAGAATGTTAGCTAACGGTTTTATGCCGCTTGTAGATGCCTTCAGGTTAAGACAGTTGTAGAGAGATCCGGAGGAAATGGTCAGCCGGGTCCACGTACTCATTTAGTTGGGGACGGGGATTTCTTCTGTTCTTCATATGCGTCGTTTTAGTATCTTTTCTTTTAAGGCTGATACATATTCTCCATGTATATATTTTTTACAGTTTTCAAATGTTTTAAATACTTTTGTGCCTTGTTGTAAGATCAAAGTAAAATTATTGTCAAACTATGGTCGGGACCCATTGCGAGGTCCTAACTAGTAGCTCCCCGAGTTCTCAGAATTTGGGGTGTTACAATATGGTATAAGAGCGAGGTTGGCAACAATGGCACTTGAAATCTTCTGAAAGACCGAATGTATACAATAACTAGAACCCGAAAGGGGTCTAAAATTTTCAAAACGGATTTATGTTTTTACACACGCATAGTCGGGTTGTTAGGTAAGTAGTACGTCGGACTACCATCTCTCTCCGTGGATCTCTGCAACTTAGAATGATAGGTGTGTTAGTTAGTATATAGACTTATATTGATATGTTCTAATGTATGATTATATATATGTATATGTATAGCATGTTAGTATCCTAAAGGATATTTTGTATCCTTTAGTTGTGATATAATGAAGCGATTATCGCCTCATTATAAATCGGTAGCGGACTTGAAGAGTTTTCAACACGAGACAACGAACTCAAATCTTGAAATGAGTATTATACTTTGGTGGACGTCTTGGTGACCCATATAATTCATCCGAAGAACGAATGAGCAAAGAAGTAAAAATGTTTGGATAATTTTCACCACAAGGATAATCAGATGAGGAAGGAGATACCGAGTCAGCTCAGATAGAAAGGATATAATGTCATATCAGGGACATGATTGTTTGAAGCCGAGAGATGAATTAGAAGGATCATGCAGGAGACGAGGAGATCTCCGAGTGGAGATAACAACATTAGAACAAGAACCAAGTAGAACGGAGTACAACCAAGAGGGCGAGATAAAGGACGTTACAGTCGTGGTGAATGCCCCATAGACAAGTATGAGCATGAGAGATCTGAAGAGATCGGGTGTCGAACCGGATATGAAGATCTAAGGTGCACTGAATGAAGACCTACAATTGAGTGTAAAAGCGAAAAGGTAGACCCCACAAGTGTGGAGAGGTTTTGATCTCCTCACAGATATAAGAAGTTTGAAAGAAATTACAACGCCAGTATCAAGAGTGGAAGCCCTGTATCAGGGTCAACGGAATGTCATGAAGGAAATATCGTCACCAACACCAGCGAACGAATGTGTGTGGGAGAACGGCCTTGCTGGACTCGAGAGTCTAGGGTAACCCCAATTGTCACAGGACCTAAGCCATCAACCCAGACGGTCCATGCAAGAGGAACTGCAAGTGGATGATCATTACGACCATAAGAATTGCAAAGACGCTTGCAAGCTATCGTAGAAGACTTGAAACGACTATTTATGTCAGATGAATGACACAATCGGACTAGAGAAATGGATTTAGCCCAAAGGAAACAGAAGGGTGGAAGATAGAACGAACTAAATTAAAGTAGTATAAAAACATTTTTGGAGTAGGTGATGCTCACCAAGGAATTATTTTTGCCAATAGAGGTATAAGAAGAGTAAGTCCGGGATTTCGAGATAAGTCAACTATAGATTGACCAACTTTAGCTGAGGATGTGCAAGTGTTGTTTGATATTGACAAGTTATGTATAGATAAGAAGAGATAATGGTGACTGGGGATTTATGAAGTAGCTTTATCGACGTCTTTGGAGGATTTCTCATGTAGGCAACATCAACCTTATGGGATGAACAAAAGTTATCGAGAGGATCGCGTTAAAGGTTGTTTCTTGTCTGGTTAAGATCAAAATCTGGTGGAGTCAGGAAGGTTGGATCTGTGTTAGAAGAATTAAAAGAGTAAACGGAAGATGTTGTTTTCTAATGGTTATTTTATTTCAGGAAGGCAAGTAAGGAAAGTACATGTACTTCATCCGGTTAAGGCTTATGGTGTGAGTGGAAGATAGAGTTTTGGGGTCAATCATTTTAGACTTACAGGAACGTCCTTATGATTAATGAGTGACAATAAAATTATCAGAGTAGCGCAGCAGAAGCGTGGTAGGTCCTAACCCAAGGAATAGGAAGGTCAAGGTTATAGAAAAATGGCGTGTTGAGTTAAGGCGATGATAGTTAAAGAAATGCGTTTTGTTGGGAACAAACATGGAATAAGCCATGCGGAGCGACTGAAGATTTGGTATGAAAACCGTACCAACTAGTCAAGGCATGAAAGTATGTGCATATAGAAGTTATGGAAAGGTACGGGTACCCTATTATGAATCTGAGTGAAACATGACGACTTTGTCACATTTCGACAGACAAGTAATTTTGGAATTTAATACCGAATTGGGGACTCTAGAGCCGTTTTCCCGATGGATTAAGAGAAGAGATGACGAAGTAATAAATGTGTTTTACCGGGTCAGCACTAGAAAGCACAAAGTGGGTAACTATCATATCGAGTAGAAATATGCATAAGAAAAAGAAGCTACAGGAGTATACTTACAACTCGGTAACCGGGCACAGAGGAAGCAAAATCTCGGAGTTGAGTTACGTGTAATGTTATATTGGAACGGCGCCGGGTTGTGTTTTGAGTCAGAGGGATACTATCGGGATGGTGACCATGGTGGATAAAAGAATGCACTGTTGATGGTATGCTAACAATTATTGAGTAGTTATGATCAAATACGGTGATAGGAGATCACTTTATGTCTAATACCGTCATTCCGGACATGTTCTGGGTCACTTTAAATCTTGGAAAATACGTGAGAAGCCTAAGGTTGAGCTAACGATATATTAGAGATCTATAAATAATATAATAATGTCAAGTGAACAAAGAGGATAACCACTAGATTGATTTTAGTTGTCTCGAGTGTTAGACCTGAAAAGGGTAAAGGTGATGATTCCTTACCTAAGGAATAAGATGACTGAGTAATATTAAAAGACAAGACCAAGTGAGTCGTGATATGAAGAGCATTGAGCACTTGGTAAGTGTTGGTGGATGTCCAAGACCTTGGACCTGATGGTGTAGTCAGAACCTTTTCAGAAGGCCGGAAGCAAGTGGTCATAACAAAGGAAAGAAAGTTTAATAGATCATTTTCCGTAGGGTCATCAAAGGATCTAGAAGCGAGTTGCGTAAGGCAACCATTAGAAGTTGTAAAGCGGTTTAAAAGTGACTGATGGACTTATATTCCTCACCCTATTGGAGAGTGCAGCTTTAGTTTTCCACGGAGACTAAGTGTGGGAACTGAGTTTGAGATTCTCAGTTGGAGAAATACATACCAGACACGAGTTAGGTCATCAGATTAGAGGATCACACAGTTGAGCCGGATGACATCGGTGAGATACCCGGTAACCACTCTAGAACGTGGTAGCAGGCGCTTGTGATCTAAGTACCAGAAAAGATTTAAGATTCAGTGGTTTTATGAAAAGCCGATAAGGCTACCTAAGATTGGGGATGGTAAGAGACGTAACATTTCAAAGACCTATGTAGCTATAGTTGTAACCTCGGGAGTGACGAGTTAGGGCTTGACCTTGTATGTGTGATATTGTTTGAATGCTTGTTTATTTCATGATTTGAGCGTTTAGTCAGTGATGTGTGCTTTTGGTAATCTTGATGTGCGGGAAACTTAGATGTGGAAACGACGAGACTTTTGTGTAGTGATCAAACACACCCATTTGGTGCCTTAAAGACCGATCACGATTGTCTTACCATAAGTTTTGGGACGAAACTTATTTTGAGGGGGATCTGATGTAACGACCAGTTTTTTTTCGTTACGCTTAGATAGGGTTAGAGAAGTTTAGGAAACGAATAAAAATTTCGTGAGACTAGGACATACCAGTTTATTTATGGAAGTCGTTTAATTAAGTACCATGTTCTAAGTTTCGGGACGAAACTTATTTCAAGAGGGTACTGATGTAATATCCGGAATTTTTATTCCGTTTAATTCCGAATCAATTCGGACTTTGAGCCGTTGACGGTTCCCATTCTATCTAGTATTTCTTTCTTCACAAATTTATCATTTTATGTAGAATTTAATTCACATAAAATGATAGAATTATATCAAACCCTAATTCTTATAATTATTTATCATTCTATGTAGAATTTAATTCACATAAAATGATAGAATTATATCAAACCCTGATTCTTATAATTATTTATCATTTTATGTAGAATTTAATTCACATAAAATGATAGAATTATATCAAACCCTAAATCTTATAATGAATCCTTAACGACGCCTTTAGACGGGATCATGACAGGGCTGTGACGAGACCATGATAGAGCTGAGACGAGGTCATGACGAAGCCCGACAACTCTGTGACGAGGCCATGCATGGGCTTGACAAAGCCATGACGAGTTTTGACAACTCAGCCCACTCTTATTTTTTACCTTGTTTCAGCCCAACCCTTGCCTTTGCTCCAGCCCAGAATTTGTCCTTGCTTGTGTGCTGGCCCAGCGGCTTTTCGAGCCCAACAAGAAAAAGAAGAGCAGCGGCCTTCACTCTCCCTTGCATTTCCCTGCTCCAGCCCGCATACATGCTTCTACCGGCCCATCTGTGAGAGACGCGAGGTGCCCTAGCTTCCTTGTGAACTTCTGCACGCCAAGGAGCTGCGGCCTTCACTCTCGTTGTCTATCTCTCCTTCCTCCTTCGACAAGCATGGCCGCCTCGTTGCCATACCAGGAGCGAACATCTCGCTGCTAACCTAACGCCTCTCCTTGCCTCCTACATACTCGACTGAAGCCGTCTCCTTCTCCCCTTCGGTCCAAGACAGCAGGCGGCATTCCATCCCCTTCGGTTCATGCACAGCAGCACCAGGAGAACAGCAGATGGCGCGTGTTTGCTCTAGCCATTGGACAGTTGAGAACCAGGTTGTGGGAGTGCCGCACTAGGGCCGCGGGTGTGCCTCCTGGGCCACTGTCACACCCCTCTCCAGCCCTCCAATTACGCAGCTACAACGACACAACATAGCCAGCCCTAGAGTGCGTGTCCTACTCACTGCAGATGCGCCACAAGGACAGCAGCAGCAGCCTTCGTGCCATCTTCCTTAATCCCCTCGAGTCGTGGAATCGAGTAAGGCTTGTACCTCTCTTTCCCTTACATTTCTGTCCACGTATCCCAAGCTAACGAGTGCTTGTCATGCCTTCTAAACCTACATAGATCATTTGTAGATGAGCAGTTAGGAGGCACGCGTTTTCTGAGTTTTTATGAAGTGATGAGTTGTCACCTTCGAGTCCAATTTTAGGTAAGCTAAGCTCTTCCTTTATGGCTAGTTCTCGGATATGATATAGATGGTGTTGCATAGTAAATCATACTAAAATTTCAGAGGAATATATGTTATGGTTTGAGAGATATGTGGTTTCAAAGTTGACTCCTCATACGATTTTTATAAATGTGTTGAGTTGAGAAAAACACCGTGGGATGCTGTTTTGTGAGATAGTTTTCAATAGGCTTTTGATCTCTGTTGGGCTTGAATTTTTGATATGATATAGTTGGAATATTGTTGTAGATCATATTAAAATTTTGGAGGAATCCAGCGAGTGGTTTAGGATTTACGATTTTTCAAAGATTGGGTCATAAGCAGTTTTTCTGTTGTGCTGAAATTTCTAAGTGTTGAGAAAAACTGCTTGTGATGCAGTTTTGTGATATAGGATTGAATAGGTTATTGACCTCTATTGGACTTGAGTTTTGGATATGTCTAAGTTAGGCTTACATAGTATAGTATATCAAAATTTGAGAGGATTTAATCGAGAGGTTTAGGAGTTATGATTTTTCACAGTTAAGACAATGTGCTGTTTTGTTAAGTGGTTGCTGAATTTCCAGAAACTGTGTTGATCAGTCAAGTTTGAGCATACTTTTGATGCCTTAGAGATAAGATCCACCGTTCAGTTCTTGATATGTTGTTTAATGCCATGCATAGGTTAATATTTCAAAAGTTGGGATTAATCCAATGGTGGGATTTAGAATTTTAGAGGCTCAAAGTTGACTTGTTGTACAGTTAGAAAACATACTCAGATTTTGGCTAAGTATAGAATATTTTGAAGTGTTGTAACCAACTTTGAAAATTTTTGTAGAAGTGATGGTTGAATAGTTTTAAAAAATTCTTGCTCCTAGGAGTAGATGAGATATCATAGATGATCTAGGGAATTATTTCGGAATTTTTATAAGATTATTCGAATTTCATATTTGTAGCTGAAGTTGGACCTTAACGATCTTTCCGAAAATAGGAAAATGGTTAAATTGTCAGTTTGTAACCAAACTCATCTTTAGGAGTTAGAATATGACTCTTTAGTCTCAAATAAGAGTTTATGCATGAATTATGGAATTTATATAAGTTTCGGGACCAAGGGTAAAATAGTTAGTTTACCATAAATTGGTACTGTATTAAATTCTGGTCTAATAGGATCTACTACCTTAGAAGTCTTAGACTTCTAATTACCTAAAAAGTGTGCTGACACACTTGCCTTCTTTGACAGGCAACCGAGTTATACAGTTACAGATTGAGTTGTGATTAAGAGAATCGAGATCTGATTCAGGTAAGTCCACGGACTTACTTAGCTGACTTCTTGTATGAGTGTAATGTGTATGAGTAGTGTTTGTTAGTTAGAAAAAATAACGAAACCGGATTAGGCAGACTTTATTATTTACGTAATTGACCCAAGTGTATGATAACGGGTTGTGACATCATCTGCCTAGCTCTTGCGAGAGTTTAGGAGGTTCCCTGCGACCAACCCAGTCAGGTAGACGGTCAGATGCATTAGTACCGTTCCGCGTTGGTAAACGGGGACAGGGGCGAGGTTTGGGAATCCCTCGTGTCACAAAATAAGTATCATTAGTAATGACATATCACCTAATTAAAGATAATAAAAGGATTGATTGTTGCAAGTTGATTGTGTATGTTGTGTGTTTGTGCTTTTACCTTTATACTTATGCATAGAATGTTAGGTAACGGTTTTATACCGCTTGTAGATGCCTTGCAGGTTAAGACAGTTGTAGAGAGATCCGGAGGAAATGGTCAGCCGGGTCCACGTACTCATTTAGTTGGGGACGAGGATGTCTTATGTTCTTCATATGCGTCGTTTTAGTATCTTTTCTTGTAAGGCTGATACATATTCTCCATGTATATATTATTTACAGTTTTCAAATGTTTTAAATACTTTTGTGCCTTGTTGTAAGATTAAAGTAAAATTGTTGTCAAACTATGGTCGGGACCCATTGTGAGGTCCTAACCAGTAGCTCCCCGAGTTCTTAGAATTTGGGGTGTTACAGAGGAACCCTGTCACCTCCCCCGTGGCGACACTGTACCGCCCCCGCGGTGATACTGTGCCGCCCCCGCGGTGACACTGAGCCCCCCGCGGTTTGACACCAGAAAGGTCAAGAAGATCAACAAGCATCCGTTCCAAAGCATTAATGACCCGCCCCCGCGGCCCTGCCATGCCGCCCCCGCGGCTCAGTTGAAGATGGAGCGTTTTGCACTAAACCGCCCCCGCGGCTCCCAGATCCGCGCCCACGGTTATGCAACAGTCGTAATAAGTTTGGTTGTTTAGACTCTCACTTTATGGCATTCAAAGTGACGGTTTGGGATGCCTATTTACTGCAATTTAGTGTCCTAATTAGTATAAATAGAGATGCTAGGTTAGTGTTAGAATATCTCGATTTTCACCTCATCACATCAAAAACACTTTTATTTTCTTTGTTTTGTTTTGTTCTCTATGGAGGGCTAAGCACCTTTAGTTGTGCTTGACATTGGAAGCTCTCGACATAGATCTGGTTGTAAGTTTTATATTTGAAGTTGTTATTACATAATGATTTGTGTTATGTTCTTGTGCTTAACTTCTTGATTGTATCTCACCCTTTGTCTAGCTTGATCATCTAGGTACTTGGGTCTTATCCAATGTGCTAGGAATTGTGGTTCCGGATTTGGGTCATCTTTCTAGTGGCAAACACATTTATATAAGCGGGTTGCAAGTGTAATTCGTGAGTGGAACATAACCACATTATTTTAGTAACTGGTTGTTTCTAAATCTCATGTGTCTCTTTATCTTTATTTGAATGCTATTGTTAAAATCTGATTCCGTAGGTTTACGAGTTAGGATTTACAATAAGTAATATCGGGGTTGGTTGAACCGGTATTTAAATACGATCGAGATGAGAACAAACTTTGGAATAAACTTCATGAAAACAATGATCAACCATATCTTATGTTGAAGCGGATTTTTGTCAAGTGCAACGTTTTCTTAAAACCATTGAAATCAACTTCTTGTTTGCTTTGTCTATTTGTCACTTTAACAATCAAAAAACCCCCTTGGTTACATATAATTGATAGTTTAATTGCATTTTTGCTTTAATTACTATCTATCTCTCTTGGTTTCGACCTTACTTAATCACTATACTTGCTTTAGTATTGAGTTCGGAAATTACTTTGATAGGATATAAACGACCTAAGAAAATATCCTTGTCAAGTATCTTCTGAGGTTTCTTTTATAACAATCATGGAAGTATATACGTTACTCGAGTTATGATATTAGTCGTGTTGAGCTAGTGGTAGACGTGCAGCCGATGAGACTACCGGGAGGACATGGGATAATATCTTTGGTTGAGTTCACAACGAGCTAGTTACATTTGATATGGCCGATGGGATAGATTTTATGTGCATGCGCGAGTTTATGTGTTTGTGCCTCGAGTGCGAATGTGTTGTGTGTTCGGTTAGTTTGTGACTTGGTATGCATTATGCGGTTCGTGTGAGTATGTATGTCGGCCTTGTGAGGTCTTGACGTGGTTATACGAGTGTGTTGTGGTTATCGAGTAGAGAGTTGGCACGTTTACGGCTTTTGAGTGGTTACCGTGGTAGTTGTTCCCAAGAGTTCTGCGTTATCAAGTTTCGGGAGGAGACTTGTTTTTAGGGGGAGTAGTTGTAACATCCGAAATTTTTATTCCGGGTGTTGAGAGGTTTATCGACCTTCCCGTAGGCACGGCTCAGTTTTCCCTCAGGCACGAGGTGCTGAGTGCCGGATTTAATTCCCAAAATACCATACCGGCCCTTCGTTGGGTGCGTGACCCTTCGTTTTAGGGAACCGGCCCCTCGTTCCCTAGTTGACCCCTCGTTCTCCTTGGGCATGAGATGACCCTTGCAACTTTCTCTCTCCTCCCATTTCACTTTCACGTGAATTTTTCTTCTCCTCTAGCTCCTCTCCTTTCCTCTCTATTGCTCCACCTCCTTCTGTGGATATTCCATGGCCTTCCACCTTAGGTTATATGAGTTGCTCCTCCTGGATACGAGATGGAGACAGAGGATCCGAGCTATGCTACTGTAGGTAATCTTCTTCTTCCTCCTTCCTCTTCTTCCTTCTTCTTCCTTGAGCTTCAATGGTGGAATCCATTGATTTCATTCAAGATCTTCCTTCTTTGGCTTACATGTGCTTGGATCGAGCTTGGATAGAGTGGTATGATGATGTTTATGTGTGTGGATGTTCTGGAGCCAAGCAAGGAAGCTAGGAGGCATCAACACATCAAGGATCCACCGAAGAACCATCGCAGAATCGACCTCTGCTATTCGACCGTGGGGGCGGCCAGCCTAAGCCGCAGGGGCAGCCAGCCCAGGCCGCAGGGGCGGCTGCTGGCTTTGTCAGCCCTCCCTTGCGGTCTTCTTCTCCCTTTTGCAGCTGCTTTTCCTTCTTCCGCACCTGTGCTTTGCTTGGTGAGTTTCCTCCCTTGAGTATAGGTTCATTGATGACCTTAGAGAGTGTTGATTATTAGAAGCATGTTAGGTTGGACCTAGGATAGTTGGAATGCCATGTAGTGGCTTGTGGACCTTAAGAGAGTTTGTGAGGTTTTCGGAATGATATATGGCTTGATGACTGCATGTTTCTCAGTTGGTTCATGGGACGAGGGTATATGGCTGCATTGTGAGGCTTTGTTAGGGTTTATATGGTGAGTACATGGTTGCGAGTTTGTGAGCTAGGATGTGCATATAGTTGTTACCGTTGCCTTTGTTGAGAGTAGGATCGTTTTCCTAGTATGGGTATGGGTTATGACCTTGTGAGATCATATAGGATTAGACTTCTAGCTTATATGAGTGGTTGTTGATTATTGTGTCTTGTCTTGAACAGGCTTTGGTTATATTCCTACGGGAAATGTGATTGGGTTTATCGTTGTGACGAGGTAAGTCCTCGGACTTAGTTAGCCGCTTTTATGCATTATTTGGATACATTATGGTGGTGTGTGTTTATCGCTTTTGAACATGTAACCGGATTAGGATTACTTGGCTAGACGTATTGATTGGCTCATTGTTGCTATTATTATCGGGCGGTGACATCACTGCCCAGCTCCCGAGGGAGAATAGGAGGATCTCTGCGACCAGGCCGTACATGATATACGAGAGGGCTTCTTCATCACTCCCTCAAGGTATACGGGTTGAGCGTCGCATCATTCATGTTGGTTACACGGGGACAGAGGCGAGAGTTATAAGACTCTCGTGTCACACTTGAACGAATGGATTAGATATGGAATAACCTAAAAAGATAATAAGTAACGGATGTTTATGTATATGAGCATGTTGTGTGTTTTGTGTTCCTATGTGTGTTTGTGCCATATTATTCTTATAATGCCTAGAATGTGAGCTAACAATTTTATACCGATTGTTGTATTTGACGTACAGGGTAGGTGTGGCCGAGTGATCCGGAGGAGTGGGCAGCCGGGGTTCCGTACATCATAGGTCGAGTTGGGGAATCGAGTCCATGTATTACTGTTTTATATTATGTATTCTTGGCGTTGTTGTATAGACGGTTGACATCTTTCCTTTCTTTTTGTATTCGGGAATCATATCATTGCATTAAACTTGTTTTCAGTTTGGCCTTTATTTGTGCCTTGTTGGAAAGGTTCGGTGAAATTGTTGTCAGGCTAAGGGTCGGGACCCATTGTGAGGTCTCGCCCGTAGCATTCCGATATCCCGCGTATTCGGGGTGTTACAACTAGGATCCAACTTTAGCCTATGATACTAGCCCCGAATAAAAATATAAAATTCTAACAAAACTCGCTAAGTCTTCTCTGCTATGCACTCTATCCATAGAAGCAAGTATTTCTCAGAAATACCTAATAACCACTTCTGCACAAATTTCCAAAGTCAGTTCCAAAACCAGAAATTCAGACTTAGCCAAAACTGAGTATTTCTTAATTGCTCAACCAGTCAACTTTGGATCTTCATAATTCTACATCTAACCGTGGATCAACCTCAATTTTTGATACACCACTTTATGCATGACACTCTATATAATACTAAAAATTGAACGGTAGATTATATTTCTAAGGTATCTAAACTTAAGTTCAAACATGACTGCACAAAACAAAATATTTCCAGCACTTCAAAAATTTCAGCAACATCCAGAAAAACTGCTTACAGTCTCGACTTTAAAAAATCATAACTCTTAAACCTCTTGATGAAATTCTCTCAAATTTTGATATATTATACTATGTAGTCCTAACTATGACATATCCGAAATTCAACTCCAACAGAGATCAAAAGCCTATTCAAAACTATCAATGCCGTTTTTCTCAACACTCAGCACACTTATAAAAACTACATGAGGAGCAAACTTTAGAACACCATAACTCTCAAACTGTAACATGGATTCCTCTAAAATTTTAGTATGATTTATTATGAAATACCGTCTATGACATATCCGAAAACCAGCCAAAAAGGAGTCTTGCATAACTAGATCTGGCCCCAAAGTTGAATGATCGTCACTATTTTAAAACTCAGAAAAAATGAAGCAGCCCTTGAGATTGTGCGTAGGCTCTTATGTCTGGGTTCCAGGCAGTTTGGAGGAAACTATTAGAACATATATATGGAGGGAAAGACAACTAAGAGAGGTATGGGTCTTACTCGACTATAGGGCTCGACCGTTGGCGGTTGCGGCCTGCTTGATGTTTGTTGGTTTGTATGTACGAACACGGGAACGCTGCAACACCCTGCTGATCGACAGAAGACGAAGGGCGGTCGTGTGCAGCCAGGAGAGTCAGTGTAGAGGGGAGCCCAGGATCTGTAGGCACGTCTACGGTCAGGCTCATTGTTGTGGGACTTAGGACCGACGAGAAAGGAAGAAGGGCAGTCCTGGCGCCTATTATATGTGTGTACCAGCGTCTGCCCAGGCTGGTGGTGTGCAAGCGAGAGGTGAGGAGAAGGAGCTCCGTCGTTGTGTGCAAATATGGGGATGGAGTCGTGTTGTTGCTGAGTGTCACCTTTGTAGATCTGGAGAGGAAGTCGTGTTGCTGCTAAGCGTCACCTGTGCAGATCGGGAGAGGAAGATGTGTTAATGTTGAGTGTCTTCTGGGTAGATCTGGGAAGGTTGTGAGGCGGTTGCTTTGTAGCAGATGTCACCGGCGGAGGCTGGGTTGCTATGGTTATAATCAGGAAAGGAGTTCGGTGAGAGGAGGGGAGGTTACGTCGGTGTGAAGAGGCATAGAAAAACAGCAATGAATGTAGAAGGAAACAAGGTCATAGGGTTGGCTAATTTATGTGTGAAAAGATTTCACGGAGGAAAGGAAATATATGTAGCATTAACCCCAAGATGCTGCTGAAGAAGGAAGTAAGCAAGGCTCCCCATTAACCCTTGCTGGCCCATTAAGCCCTTGTTTCCTATGATGGGCCCGCCATGCACATAACTTATTGGATCCATACTTAATGACCCATCTATACTAGTTGATGAATATAAGAGGGTTAGAAATAATTTATATGATAAAACTTCACATAAAAGAATAAAAAAAATGATTAACGGTATTTTATGTGATCAAACTCTTCACCTAAAACGAAAGAGTTTGTCAATAAAAGAAACTAGGTATGCTGTACAAATATTAAGTCGGTCAAAGTCCAATTTGACTCGGAAATACTCGGGAAAAATTTTCCGGGTATTACATTAATAATGACGGAATTAAAAATATTTTTGTTGACGCGTCCATTGATAATAAGACAACCCAGGTATTGTTATAGATTGGTAGATATATTGAGTCCTAGATGTCCCTGGATTCTTCTTTTTTTGCTTTGATCATTGTTAGCAGTAGTTTAAAATGTAGAGTTATGAAAATTAATAACCTGACAAGATATATCACAATAATCCTTTAGCACTGAAAGTACCTTGTTACTTGCTTGTACAATTGTCTTAGTGAAGATTATAATGTCATCGGCAAATGCCAAAAAAAAGGAATTCTAGTCCCATTCTTCGAAATAGGGAAGCCGATAGACTTGGGGTTCTCATCGGATATTTTTGTATGTTTCTAGAAAGGACTTCCGCACATAGGTTGAAAAGAAGGGGGAAAGTGGGTCGCCTTGCGGGAGACCACGTTGCGGACAAAAAATACTAGTAGGTGAGTCATTGATTTGGATAGAGTAAGAGACTGTAGAAATACAATCTTGCATCCAATTTCGAAATATTTCCCCAAATCCAAAATTTTCTAACACCGCTTTTAAGAATTTCCATTCGACTTTGTCATATGCTTTTTCCATGTCCAACTTAATAGCCATGCATCCCTCTTTTCCTTTTTTTTTTTGATTTGAAACCGTGGAAAATTTCGTGAGTAATGAGGACATTGTAATGGATTGCTCTATTTTTAATCAATGCGCTTTGTAACGGGGGAATTAATTTTGGTAGAACTAAACTTAGACATTTTGCTAGAATTTTCGAGATAATTGTATAGACTATAGATACTAAGCTTATAGGTCTGTAATGGGATGTTGTTGTTGGGTTATCAATCTTTGGAAGTAATGCAATAAATGTATGATTTAGTTGTCTAAGGATTTTTCCGGTTCTATAAAAACTCTTCACCGCCCTAATAAATGTTGGACCGACAATAAGCCAAAATTTTTGGTAGAAACCCGTAGGCATCCCATATGGTCCTGGCCATTTATCCGTACCTATATTAAATAGGGTTTCCTTAATTTCATTTGAAGTAAATGGCAATTCCATATTGATGTTATCAGTCGTGGATAGTTCCGGGAGAATAACTTGTAATTGACTTTGAAGTTTATTCATGTCAATTATTGATACTTTGAAACGGGTCTTGTAATCATTTACAAATTCTTCGTTGATGTCAGTCTCTTTAGGCAACACCATTCCATCATTCTTAGTAATCTTCGTGATAATATTTTTATTTCTTGGGCCCGTAGCTTTCCTGTGATGAAATTTCGTGTTCTTATCGCCTAATTGTAAATTCCTCTTTTTAGCTCATTGGATCCAATACTTATGTTGGTAGTCCACTAGGCACTCCCTTTTCTTGTTAAGTCTTCTGATTTTGTCGTTTAGAGTTTGGTCAAACCATGCAAAACTTTGTTTTTGGAGCCCTTCTAATTCTACATCGACTTTTAGAAGTTGTTTGTTAATGTTACCAAAGTTTTCACGACTCCACTGTTTGAGTTTTTGCGAGATTGAACATATGTGTGTCTGGGTGTTGACTCCTCCATATCTGTTTAACAAGGTTTTCACATTCTTATCTTAGCATCCACATTGTTTCAAACCTAAACGGTTTATTCTTTACCACGGCATACACATTTTGAAGAAAAAAGGAGATCATACAATGATCAAAGTTCGTGAATGCATGGTTTCTGGTGTGGAGGCTTGGGTATTCTGGAATAGTTTTCAACGAAGTCATCACTCTATCTAGTTTTTCATACGTGTTGTCAATACCTTCTTTCTTTTTCTGCCAAGTAAAAACATTCCCTTTAGTGGGTAGATCTCTTAGAATAAACTGGTTAGATAATTGTAAAAGCCTATCGAACTTATTATTTGCGGAAATCGCCTCACCTTTTTTGTCGGAAGGTTCCAACAACTCATTGTAGTCTCCAATGACAATCATCGGAATGTTTATACTATTTATTTCACTTTTCAATTGTGACCAGAACATGTTTATCATTTGTTCGTTTGGAGGTGCGTAAATGAAAATAATCATGGATTCAAATTTTGTATTTGTATTCGTATGTTTAACTACAAGGTATCTTTCGGCTGATATGATAATCTCAATGTTTTCACCTTTAACTTGGTATTATTTCCACAGCAGACAAAACCCCCAACAAATCCCATTGCCGGAATGAAAAAGATTCTATCAAAGCCGGCGCTCTTCCATACACTTTCTTCAGGTTCATCCGTATTTTTAGTCTTTTTCAACATAATCATTTGAATATGTTCATTTTTACACGTAAGATTCAAGTTAGTCCAAAAAAATTTTGTTACACCTTTTGTGGGTATCGGGGATATTTGACTCTCCATGGCACACCTTTTGTGGGTATCGGGGATGGTACGGGATAGTTTTTTTTATTGTTTAGATTTTTATATTTTCATAAAAATCCAACTCAGATGACACTTCACCCTTTATGCCGGAATTTTGGCCGGAGTAAAATTTTATGACACCGTGTTACCATGTATACCGAAGATTGGGGTATTTTTATTTTGTTACAAGTTTATGGTACAATGTTACCACCCCCTATAAGTTGGGGTATTTTAATTAATTTTACCTTATAATTTTAAAGTCAAGTCTTTTTTGTAGAGACTGATATGCACTGTTTTGACATATTTACTGAGTTATCGTCAAACGATTTGTGCCGGAAAAAATTAGAGAAATATGTCTTTTATAAGATTTATTTGGTAAAGTAACGCATAGGTTTTTTTATCCCTATGTAGAGATTACATCGTCCTTATTATGTACGTATATTTAAGATTTTTATGTAAATAACAAAATCAACTAAATAATAATACAAAATCTCTAAATAAGATGTTATCCATGAATAAAATATTTTATTAACTACCCAACACAAAATCAATATTATGCTATTAATTCATCATTCATACACGCAAATATTGATTCACTAATTCATGTAATTATATTCTCTTATGTCAGTTCTTGTTTGTAAATCAACATGTCATTTTTCCTATAAAAATAAGGGTGAATTAAGTAACTAGGTCTTTTTAATTATTGGTCTATTAACTAGGCCCACTACATTTTACGATTAAGATTAAGTAAGTGTACCCCATTCTTTTTTTTACTGTCAAACCCAAACCCTAACTCCACCAACTCCATATTCTCTTTCAGCAACCTCCTCCTCCTCTCCATCGTCAATGGTTGTTGTTGTTGCTCCCTCAACACCAGATCGGTGCTCCCTTTCACCTTCTCCTTTTGCTCAACATCGATCAACAAGATGACTGTACCACTCGGTCTCAACCTCCTATATATAAATACAATGCTCGCATGTCAATGCTTTGTAACACCCCGAATCCGCGGGACTCGGGGCGCTACGGGTTGGGACCTCACAATGGGTACTGGCCCTTAGCCTGACAACAATTTCACCGGATCTTGCAACAAGACACAAATAAAGGCCAAAATGAAATACATTTTTATGCAATGCAATGAAACCTGAAACCGAACAAACAAAAGACTTCAGCCGAGATACAAAACAAAGACTAAACACCATACACGCGGCATACAAAACACAATAACCGAAAAACAAAACACAACCCGACTACAACCCAAAACCCCTCCTAAAATGTACGGAACCCCGGCTGCCCACTCTTCCGGATCTCTCGGTTTCATTCCTAACCTGCAAGGCAATCTACAACATCCGGTATAAAACCGTTAGCTCATATTCGAAGCATTAGAATCAATGGGAAAGGCACAAACACAAGTAAATCATCATAAACACACAACATACTCAAAAACACACCAATCCGGTTTATTATCTTTATTATTATTAAGTCATATTCCGTTCTAATTCAACTTCTTTTGTGACACAAGAATCTCCCGAAACTCGCCTCGGTCCCCATTTTTGGCATGAAACGGTACGGATGCCTCCGACCGTCTAACCAGCACGACTAGTCGCCAAGAACCTCCTAGCTCTACGCAAGAGCTAGGCAGTGATGTCACCGCCCGTTATCATACAGTTGGGCCAAATAATATAAGGGTCGGTAATCCAAATTCCGGTTTAGTTGTTATAAACAATAAACAATAAACACACACCACCAAACACACATCAATGCTAATACAAGGAATACGAGCTAAGTAAGTCCGGAGACTTACCTCGTCCCAAACGCTAACTCACGCAACACTCTTGCTTCCCTCGGGAAGAAGTCTACACCTGCTCACAACAAGATATCTATATCAACAACTCTCTCAACTCATGAAGTCTAAGACTTCTACACAAATGATCTACGCAAGATCATTTGACTCTCATTCTAGGACTGCATCCTAGAATCTCTCATGCTCACATCTCACTCAGTACAAGATAGAAGTCCTTAGACTTCTAGACCCTATGATCTCGTAGGATCATAACCCATAGCACATACTAGGATAAACATGACTAGTCCAAACAAATTCAACGGTAACAACACCATCTTAGGATACGCATATCCTAGCCCATAAACTCAACAACCATATACTCCAATTTTATCAGATGTCTATCTCGGCTGAAGTCTTTTGTTGGTTCGGTTTCGGGTTTCATTACATTGCATAAAAATGTATTTCATTTTGGCCTTTATTTGTGTCTTGTTGCAAGATCCGGTGAAATTGTTGTCAGACTATGGGTCGGGACCCAATGTGAGGTCCGAACCCGTAGCGCCCCGAGTCCCGCAGATTCGGGGTGTTACATGCTTCACCCCCACCAATCCAATCATTCATTTTACACAGTTTTGATTGAGACTTTGAGAGAGTTGACGATCTGGTTTTACCGGTGGAATGATTTTTCCGGTGATGTACCTTTCAGTTCAAACAGATTGCTTCCCTGTACATCCTCGTCACTTGAAATTAAAATAGTCTCGAATTGGAGTTTTTAAAGTTGTTTTGTTTCTTCTTTTTTTCTTTTTTTCTTAACTGGAACACCGAGTTTTGGTAGATTGGTTGTTCAAGTAGAGGAGATCGGTGCGTGCTTTTGTGAAATGATGATTTTGGTGCAGATGTTACACTTGATTTCGGTTTGTAATGAATGATTTTGAGTATTTAGAGCATTATTTTGAGAAGAGAGGGTGGGAAAGTAGATGAATTTGACATTGCATTGATAGTTTTTGTTGTGTGATTTCTTAATTTTGTTTCTAAGTCAGAATAAATAAGAAACCACATGTTATTCTTGATCTTATTTTGGTTAAGAATGCTAGTTTTATGCTGCTTTGCTGCTTCTGGTATGAAATTATGGTATGAAAATTCTGGTAAGAAATCATACAAGAAAATCATATAAAAAAACAAACGAAAAGAAAATTAAAAAAAAGGCAGATTCATTTTGCATAACATATTGAAAGAATTCGGCAAAATTCATGTATATATTTTTTAAATAGAAGGGTTAATTACTTTCCATTAAAATGAAAGTGTTAAAAATTGAAGGGATATCTAAACCTAATAGGAAATAGAATGGGTCCTATTTAGCCAAATTCTTTCAAAAGATAAAAAGAAATACACCAATAATAACAAAATATACAAGAAAAAGAATTATCACCTGCATTTTACATAAACTTAAACAAGAGAGCATTTATTTGAAACAACTTAAAACATACCGATACACATTTTTAGATTGACATCAATTGTTTCTAAGATAATCGCATGTAAGCTTTATACAAATTATAGATCAAAATACACAAACTAACGCAA
Organism: Fagopyrum esculentum; assembly: GCA_033239045.1. Lineage (NCBI taxonomy): Eukaryota > Viridiplantae > Streptophyta > Magnoliopsida > Caryophyllales > Polygonaceae > Fagopyrum > Fagopyrum esculentum. The sequence continues at coordinate 48,044,182 of BSUD01000002.1, read as the reverse complement.
CCAACATAAAGTTAACAAAAAAATAGATTAAATGCAAAACTAATCACAATGAGCCTTCTGAACACAATTACACCAACTTTTTACCCTGTATAAAATCATAGGCTTAACTAATGCTTCTATTGGTTGATTTGAACACTTGTTTTTGTAATGTCCTTCACCTCCGTAATTTGAGCACTTCACTTTGCCAAGATGAATCCTTTGCTTTTTACTTGGTGACTCCTCACCCCTGCCTTTTCTCATAGCCTTCTTAGGCCTTATTGGTTAGACAACATACATTGGTGGTTCTTGTGAAATTTGAGATGTTGTCTCCTGTCTCTAAGTTGTGGCTGAATTATGCATGCATATTTCCTCAAGTACGTCTCTTTGCCCTAATAAGGGTCCATAAAACTTTCTAATTTACTTATTTCCTTGAAGATGCAACACATTGATTGTGGACATGGTATTCTAGTCAAGTCTCATTTGTTACTACCATAACTTTTTTGCTCCAAGACCACAATGTATGTCCTGCCACTGTAACGACCCGTTTATTGGGTGCGTTTTTGATTTAATTTCCGTATTTTGTTAAATATTTTAATGGCCTCAATATATTTTCCGAGTATTTTCACGTTGTAATTTGAATTTTACGAGTTTTGATATATATATATATATATATATATATATATATATATATATATATATATCAAAATATTATCAATATTTATACCATTATATTATAATTTGAATTTGAATTTTACAAGAATATATTTTACGGGAGCAATTTATATGTCGAAAACTATATTTTTACGAGTATATACTTTGTTTATATTTTCAGTATATTTATTTTGTAGTTTACTTTCGGAAAGGTTCAAAAAATCTTTCCGACTCGGAAATTCCGTTCCGAAATTTTTATCGAGTTTAGTTTACCTTATTTTATTTTATTTTACATATTCTTTTACTTCCCTTTATTATTTTCTTTTTCTATCCCTTGACGTGCCGTCCCCGACATTTGAAGGAACACACATTCACTTTCAAAAAAAAAGAGAACAGACCTTCACCACCGGCTAAGGATCTATCCCCAACCATGCCTGTGGACCTAGCCTAGCTGCACCGCCTACTCTACCCCGTCCCCAGCTGGCCCCGACCCCTCGTTAACCCTGGTGTGCAGCCTTGCCCTTACTCTCTCTTCCGGAGCTTCCTCTTGTCCAAACAAACTCACTCCCTCCCTCAATCGAGCCTGCAGCCACCAACACACCATTCCCTCCCTTCCTTGTCCCGATTAGCATCTCTCTTGGTTACGTCTGCTCCTCCGTCGATCTCACCGGGATCCACCTCGAACCGATGCCGGATCGAAGACCACACCTGCAGCCTCTGTCCTCTCCCGAAATCTTCTCCCTCTGCTTCATCTCTATACCCACCAGGAACCACTATCGTCAAACGCTGTCTTCTAGCAAACGCTTTCCCCTCGCCACTACCGGATCCGCCTTCGCCCTCTGATACCCAACGCCGGAGCCTCGGATCCGCCTTCCTCCGCCCGCACAGCCGCCGGCCCTACTTTCCTTCTCCGCCAACTTGCCCTAGCCCTTCACCAGTGGTTGCCCTTCTTCTATGTCCGCGCTGCCGCCGAATTTGTAATATCCTAAATAAAATAATAATAAATAATAAATAAATAATAAATAAATAAATAAATAAATAAATTCCGATAAGTTCGAGTATACAAGACTGCGGTCGATTCAATCTTCTTTTGAGTTTTAATTCAAGATCACGCTTACCGGGCCCGTCATGATAGGCCAGCCGGGCCCGTCATGAACAGGCCATCCGGCCCATTAGGATTAGAAGTCTTGTCTTGCAGCCTCCCCTAACCTTCCCCTTCTTCTTTACGTGAAATGAAAACATGTCCCTCTTCTCCCTACCCAAACCCTAGCGACCACCACACAGGCGAGCTCTTCTGCCGTCCAGCCGACACCAAGCATCGGACCTCCCTCATCGGCTTCGTCGTGCACAACAAGCTCCGGCGCCTCCATCCCTCCCCTCTGTTTTGTCGAGCCGCAACCAACCTAAAAGTATCGTCTCCTCCCTTGCCCATTCTTCCGTCCGAATCTGTAGTCACGTTACCAAGTCGTGTGGCTTCCTAATGCAGCCATACCAGCCACGATTAGAGTCCTCGATGCATCTGTACACGCTTGGAGACGAAGGTCCGAGTTTTGCACGAGTCGGGGACAGCCGTCGCGTTCACGCAACACCTCAACAACTTCGACGCAGGTGCGCCAGAGGAAGACCGCAGGGAGCGCCTTGGGGTCCTGGCTGCGGGGGCCGAGGTGTCGAGACGCAGGTGCGGGCTTAGGTCCCGCCAGTGCAGCCTCTCCCAGCCGCTGGTGCTGTTTTGTAGACTGGATCCGCCTTCATCTTTTCTTCCGTACTCGAGAGCACATCGAGTCTCTATTGTGTGGTAAACACCTCTACTTCCTTCTCTACATTACACTCCCTACTTATGTGCTTATGAGAGCCTCAATTGTATCCTAAAACCCTTTCATAACAGCCCTAGAAGATGGCTCGTGGAGCTGCTGCGTTTTCTGCGTTGTAAAGTGATGAACAACTAACTTCGGGTCCAAATTTAGGTATGAAAGACTGATCCATTTTGGCTGAAATTTTTATATTTTCTAGACGGGATATTGTGGTAGAAAATATTAAAATTTGAGAGGAATCCAGTATGTGGTTTGGGATTTATGATTTTTCGAAGTTTGGGTCGTAAGCAGTTTTTTTCTGTTGTGCTGAAATATTCTAAGTGTTTTTAAAAATTACATGTTGACATAGTTTTGTTATCCAGTTTTGGGTAAGTTAGACTCCTCGTTTTTGGCTGATTTTCGGATATGTCATAGTCGGTATGGCATAGTGGATCATATTGAAATTTGAACGTATTCTGAGTTATAGTTTGGAAGATATGATTTTCTCAAGTTGGCTCCTCATGCAGTTTTCTAATTGTGCTGAGTTTGAGAAAAAACACTGCTTGGGATGCAGTTTTGTGGAATAAATTTAGATGGGTTATTGACTTCTGTTGGACTTGAATTTTGGACATGTTATAGTTGGTATAGTATAGTACATCATACCAGAATTTGAGAGATATTCGAGTTACATTTTAAGAGTTATGGTGTCCCAAAGTAGAGACCTTGACCAGTTTCTAGGTAGTGCTGAATTGTTGAGAAAACTGCTTGTGATGCAGTATTGTGGTGCCGATTTGATTTGGTTATATTCCTTGGTTAGACTTGAATTTTGGATATGTCTTATTTGGGATTGCATAGTATAACATATCAAATATTGAGAGGATTTCATCAAGAGGTTTAGGAGTTATGAATTTTCAAAGTCGAGGTTGTAAGCAGTTTTCTGGATGTTGCTGAAATTTTCCAAGTGCTGAAAATATCAAGTGTTGTGCAGTCATGTTTGAACTTAAGTTTAGTCGACGGATATGCATATTGTGATGTATCAGAAGTGGAGACCAATCCAACGGTCGGATCTGGATCTATAGGAGCTCAAAGTCGACTGTTTGTGCAGTTGGGGAAATGACTCAGTTTTGGCTAAGTATAGAATTCATAGATTTTGTATCCAACTTTGTTGAATTGTGTAGAAGTTGTTGTTGGGTATTTTTGAGATTTTCTTGCTTCTAGGAGCAGAGTGCATCAGGTAGAAGACCTAGGTATTTTTATTTGGATTTTATATTTTTATTCGGTTCTCATATCTTAAGCTAAAGTCGGACCTTAGCGACTTTTTACGAAAGTCAAGAATGTAGTTAACTCTTCTAAATCTTGAGTAAACTTTCCTTTGAGAGTTTTAAGTGTGGTTTTGGGTTCCAAAGAATAGCTTGGAACTTTGTTATAGAATTTTATAAAGTTTCGGGACCAGGGGTAAAATGGTCATTTACCCGTATAAGGGTATTTTGGTAATTCTTTCTGAACGATTATATATCTTAGAAGTGGAGACTTCTATGAAAGTGAGATATATTATTGATCCACTTGCCTTGTATAACAGGCGATGGGGTATTCTACGGTTGCTGACCGAATTGAGATTTTGACATTCGAGATGGATTCAGGTAAGTCCTATGGGCTTACTTAGCTAGCTTCTAGATATGAGTGTGGATAATGATAGTGGTGTGTGAATGATGTGTTTATAGTTGTATTTAATAGTAATTAAATACCGACCTATACATTGGCCTAAGAGTAACGGGCGGTGGCATTCTGCTCAGTTAGCTTGAGGGCGCTGGGGGTTTCTTTAGGGACTAGTCCACACTCGGTTTGTAGTGATGCTACCGGCGGAGGTAAGCTAGACCTACACCAGTTGGATAAGGAACGGAGGCGAGAACTCTTAAGATTCTCGTGCCACAACTTTAAAACGAAATAAAGTGAATCACCTAAGCTATCAGATAATAACCGGTTTGTGTACCATCATGATGATTGTTTTATGTTATCTTGATTGTGTTTGTGCTATCGTTATTCTTCTTATAATTAGATTGTTAGCTAACTGTTTATCCGTGTTGTAGTTTGTGTAGAGATAAACAGTTGTAGAGAGATTCGAGACGGATGGTCAGCCGGGTCCAAATACTCATTAGATGGGGACGGGGGAGTCTTCCATACGGCATGCATGTTATGTACCTATATATATATTTGTAAGGCTGTCACATGTGTACATTCATACCACAAAAGTATTATGTTTTGAAAAAATTTTTAAATACATTTGTGCTTTTTTGTAAGATCCTAGTAAAGTTGTTGTCAAACTAAGGTCGGGACCCATTTTGAGGTCCTAACCAGTAACTCCCCGAGTTTCAAGAATTTGGGGTGTTACAACATGGTATCAGAGCTTTGGGTTGGCAACAATGGCACTTGAAATCTTCTGAAAGACCGAATGTTGAAAATAAGTAGAACCCGAAAGGGGTCTGAAATTTTCAAAATGAATTTCTATTTCAAAATCATGTGCACAGTCGGGTTGTTGGGTTAGTAGTACGTCGGACCACCATCACCTTGGTGGATCTTTGCAACTTGATAGGATTAGTAAAATAGTATATGGACTTATAAGATTGTACCCTTATGTATGTTATATGGATATGTACATATATACTTGTAGCATGTTAGCACCCTAAAGGGTAATTCCTATTATCCTCTAGTTGAGATATCACGATGTTGACATTTCCTCGTGATAAAATGTTAGTAGTTTTAGGAGTATCAATACAAGATAGTGGAATCAAACCTCGGAGCAGAATACTAGATCTAACAGACACTCTGGTGACTCTTACAAGTATTCCGAAGGATGGGTGGACAAGAAGGTGAAGATTGCGAGACGATTCTTAACCACAATAACAATTAGATGAGAAAGAATAGCATATCAACTCAAAAAGAAGTAATATGAAGCCATTCAAGGGACTTAATGGATTGAAGGCGAGAAATGAAACTCCAAGATGCATGTAGGACTGATAAGAAGCGCAAATGGAAGAGGACAATATCGGAATACAAATCAAGCGGGGTAGAGTACAACTACACTTAGCAGGTAAAATGACAGTACAACCAAGGTGGACGACGTCATAGGCAAATATAGGCCTGAGGGTACAAAGAAGATATGGTGTTGACCCGAGGTGAAGAATTAAAGGAGTACAAAGCCAAATCAGTTTAAAGACGTGAAATAAATGTCATCATCATAGAGACGGTGAGACTTACTCAGAGATGCAAGAGTTTGCAAGAAGTCAGGATGTAAGTATCAAATACAGGAGAAGTCTAAAATTAAGACAACGAAATTCTATAAAGGTGGCATTACAACACAACACCAGACAAAGGGAAGAATGTGGGAAAGTGATTTTAGTGGACTAGAGAGTCCACAATAACTACTCATTTAAATAAACATCTAAGTTACCAACATTAACGGTCATATCGGAGAACCACAAATAGACGATGAACAAAGTAATAAGAATTGTGAAGACTTAATAACCTCAGTGACAACAGATGAATGTTAGGACTAGACTCAGAAGAGTATAGTGATACCCTAAGAGAACAAGAGAAGTGCAGACTTGGAATGAGCTAAAGGAGTATTAACAAAGAAACTGGAGGAGATAGACTTCCACCAAATATATCAAACTCCAAAAGAGATAAAAGAACAATAAGTCTGTGATCTTATAGGAGGTTAACTACGAACTCGTTGGTAATAACTGAGACATAACACGTGCAGGTCAACTAGTGGTAACCGGTTGGCAGATAAGGAGGATAACTATAGACTTATGGAAGAATTTTATAGACATCTAGGGGACCCTTCAAGAGAACAATGACGACAAATGTGATGCTAAATCGATACAAGTGCTAGTACCCTTACTAATAACATGGAGTGAGTTCGAGCCACTAACTCTAGTTAAGAGCTTAAGAAGAAGAACTAGACGGCCAAGAATGACCCTCTTATGTCATTTGAGACCAAGGGAATTGTGGGAGTGATTTACTACCTATTGGCTAGGAAAAGAGTACATATCACAACCAGTAGAGATGAATTGTAAAAGAAGAACTGGAGGAGTAAGAAGTATATAATTTTGATAAGGTTCTATGTCAATCCAGACAGAGGATGTGTAACATCCCATACTAGATAAACCGCAAGTGGATGAAATTTAAGGTCATGAGAGTCGTGTAGACTTGCTTACAAGCTATAGTGGAAGACCTAGAAAGGACCATTGATGTCAGATGGACGACACAGTTGGACTCGAGAAATGGAGTTAGCTCACGGAGGAACTGGAAATTTGTAATGTAGAACGTTCTAAAGGAGTATAAAGGGATGAACTCGAGTAAGTAGTGCTCACCAGGAAATTCAACGGCAAAAGAGGTATGAGAAAAGTAAAATTGGGAATTTGAGATAAGTCAATTATAGACCGACCGACGTCAACCGAGGACGTGCAAGTGTTGTTTGGTAGTGACGAGTTATGTGTCGTCAAGAAGAGATATTTGTGACTATAGATCTACGGAGTAGCTTTACCGACGCCTTAGAGAATTTCCTCAAATAGGTAACGGCAACCTTCTTGGATGAACTAAAGGTATAAGAGAATCGTGTTAGAGATTTCTTACTGGTTGGTTAAGATCAAACTCAGGTCGAGTCAGAGAGTTTGGATCCGTGTTAAAAGAAGTAAGAGAGTAAACAGAAAAGTTTGTCTTCCAACCGCTATATTATTCCCTTAAACCAAGTAAGGAAAGTATCTGGTACTTCACCCGGATAGGACTTAGAGTGTAATCGGAAGAAAGATTTTTGGGGACAATCACTTTGGACTCACACAAAATGTCCTTATGATTGATGGATGACAACGGAACTATCAAAGTAACATAGCGGAAGCGTGGTGAGTCCTAACCCACAGAGCAGGAAGCTCAAAAGTACATTGTTTGGAAAGAACGTGAGATAGGCTACGCAAAGTGACTAGAAAGACTGTATGGGGATATAGAGGTAATAGAAAAAGAGGGTTACCCTATTATGGATCCGAGGGAAGAATGACGGCTTTGTTACATGTTGCTAGACAAGTGAGTTTTGACTGCTATATTAATGGAGTACTCTAGAGTGAGTTTTCTTGAGGGATTAGGAGAAGAATTAACGATCTAACAAAAGTATTGTGCAGGGTTTATCCTAGGAAGCTCAAAGTGAATAACTACCCTACCGAGGCAGAAGACATATAAGGAAAGAAGCGACAGGAGTATGCTTGCAACACAGTAATCGCGCATAGAGAAAGCAAAATCTTGGGTAAAGTACGTGTAATGTTATATCAGAACGGATCCGAGTTGCGTTGCAAGTCAGAGAAATATTATCAGTCTGATAGACGTGAGGGATATAAGAGTGTAATGCTGATGGTGTGTTAGCAGTTATCGAGTAGTTATGATCAAACGATGGTGAGGTAAGATCACCTTATGTCTAATGTTGTCATCGAGAATACATTCTATATCACCTAAGATCTTGATACTGCGTAAGAAGCTTGAGTGGAGCTAGAGATCTATAAAATAATATGATGACATCGATAGAACAAAAAGATTGACCACCGGGTTTTGATTGTTAAATTATCAAGATTAAGACTAAAAATGAGCATATGACGGTTCTTTAATGGAGGAACCATATGACGGAGTCATATTAGGAGATAAGACCAAGTGAGTTGTGATACAACTAGCCTTAAGCACTTAGTAAAGTGCCAGGAGATGTATAAGGGAAATATCCTAGATCGGGTACCTGGAACCCGTCAGAAGACCAGAAGGAAAGGAATTGGAATAAATTACCTCAGGAAGGTCATCAAAAGATCTAGAGGTAAGTCATGTAAGACAACCTTGTGACACCTTGCAAGAGGAGTTGAAAGGGATTAATGGACTAGTATTCCTCACCCTGTTTGGAATTGTAACCCTAGTTTTACACGGATTCAGTTGGAGAGATACCTACCAGATACGAGTTAGGTCATCAGATTTGAAGATCGGACAATTGAGCCGGATGATATCGGTAGCTATTCTAGAGCATCGTAGCAGGCGCTTGTGATATAAGTACATGAAAATATTTTGGAGTCAGTGATTCTATGAAAAGCCGACGAGATTACCTGTGATATTGCGGATAATATGAGATGTAACCTTTCAAAGACCGATATAGAGATAGTTGTAACCTTGAAAACGACTAGTCAAGGCTTGACCTTGTATTTATGTGATATTGATTGACTACGTGTTTTTTTCATGCATGAGTGTTTAGTCAGTGGTGTGTGTTTTATATGTAACCTATGATGTGAGTGACACTTATATCTGGTAATGACGAGACTTTTGTGTAGTGAGTAGATACACCCGACTATTGCTTTAAAGGCCGATCTTATGATTGTCTTACCCTAAGTTCGGGAGGAAACTTATTATTAATGGGGGATTAATGTAATACCCTGAATTTTTACTCCGGGCTATCTTAGAAAAACAATTCATAAATTTACTGATTCCGACTCTTTCCGACTTTTGATTCTTCTGTCGGGACTCTAACTTTATGTTTTCTTCTTTTAAGTTTCGGGACGAAACTTATTTTAAGGAGGAACTGATGTAATATCCTAAATAAAATAATAATAAATAAATAAATAAATTCCGATAAGTCCGAGTATACGAGACTGCGGCCGATTCAATCTTCTTTCGAGTTTTAATTCAAGATCACGCTTACCGGGCCCGTCATGACAGGCCAGCCGGGCCCGTCATGACAGGCCAGCCGGGCCCGTCATGACAGGCCAGCCGGGCCCGTCATGAACAAGCCATCCGGCCCATTAGGGTTAGAAGTCTTGTCTTGCAGCCTCCCCTAACCTTCCCCTTCTTCTTTACGTGAAATGAAAACATGTCACTCTTCTCCCTACCCAAACCCTAGCGACCACCACGCAGGCGAGCTCTTCTGCCGTCCAGCCGACACCAAGCATCGGACCTCCCTCATCGGCTTCGTCGTGCACAGCAAGCTCCGGCGCCTCCATCCCTCCCTTCTGTTTTGTCGAGCTGCAACCAACCTACAGGTATCGTCTCCTCCCTTGCCCATTCTTCCGTCCGGATCTGTAGTCACGTAACCAAGTCATGTGGCTTCCTGCTGCAGCCATACCAGCCACGATTAGAGGCCTCGATGCATCTGCACACGCTTGGAGACGAAGGTCCGAGTTTTGCACGAGTCGGGGACAGCCGTCGCGTTCACGCAACACCTCAACAACTTCGACGAAGGTGCGCCAGAGGAAGACCGCAGGGAGCGCCTTGGGGTCCTGGCTGCGGGGGCCGAGGTGTCGAGACGCAGGTGCGGGCTTAGGTCCTGCCAGTGCAGCCTCTCCCAACCGTTGGTGCTGTTTTGTGGACTGGATCCGCCTTCATCTTTTCTTCCGTACTCGAGAGCACATCGAGTCTCTATTGTGTGGTAAACACCTCTACTTCCTTCTCTACATTACACTCCCTACTTATGTGCTTATGAGAGCCTCAATTGTATCCTAAAACCCTTTCATAACAGGCCTAGAAGATGGCTCGTGGAGCTGCTGCGTTTTCTACGTTGTAAAGTGATGAACAACTAACTTCGGGTCCAAATTTAGGTATGAAAGACTGATCCATTTTGGCTGAACTTTTTATATTTTATAGACGGGATATTGTGGTAGAACATATTAAAATTTGAGAGGAATCCAGTATGTGGTTTGGGATTTATGATTTTTCGAAGTTTGGGTCGTAAGTAGTTTTTTTTCTGTTGTGCTGAAATATTCTAAGTGTTTTTAAAAACTGCATGTTGACACAGTTTTGTAATCCAGTTTTGGGTAAGTTAGACTCCTCCTTTTTGGCTGATTTTCGGATATGTCATAGTCGGTATGGCATAATGGATCATATTGAAATTTGAACGTATTCTGAGTTATAGTTTAGGAGATATGATTTTCTCAAGTTGGCTCCTCATGCAGTTTTCTAATTGTGGTGAGTTTGAGAAAAAAAACTGTTTGGGATGCAGTTTTGTGGAATAAATTTAGATGGGTTATTGACTTCTGTTGGACTTGAATTTTGGACATGTTATAGTTGGTATAGTATAGTACATCATACCAGAATTTGAGAGATATTCGAGTTACAGTTTAAGAGTTATGGTGTCCCAAAGTAGAGACCTTGACCAGTTTCTAGGTAGTGCTGAATTGTTGAGAAAACTGCTTGTGATGCAGTATTGTGGTGCCGATTTGATTTGGTTATATTCCTTGGTTAGACTTGAATTTTGGATATGTCTTATTTGGGATTGCATAGTATAACATATCAAATATTGAGAGGATTTCATCAAGAGGTTTAGGAGTTATGAATTTTCAAAGTCGAGGTTGTAAGCAGTTTTTTGGATGTTGCTGAAATTTTCCAAGTGCTGAAAATATCAAGTGTTGTGCAGTCATGTTTGAACTTAAATTTAGAGACCGTCAAAGCATCATCCACCGTTCACTTTTTAATATAACATAGACGGATATGCATACTGTGATGTATCAGAAGTGGAGACCAATCCAACGGTCGGATCTGGATCTATAGGAGCTCAAAGTCGACTGTTTGTGCAGTTGGGGAAATGACTCAGTTTTGGCTAAGTATAGAATTCCTAGATTTTATATCCAACTTTGGAGAATTGTGTAGAAGTTGTTGTTGGGTATTTTTGAGATTTTCTTGCTTCTAGGAGCAGAGTGAATCAGGTAGAAGACATAGGTATTTTTATTTGGATTTTATATTTTTATTCGGTTCTCATATCTTAAGCTAAAGTCGGGCCTTAGCGACTTTTTATGAAAGTCAAGAATGTAGTTAACTCTTCTAAATCTTGAGTAAACTTTCCTTTGAGAGTTTTGAGTGTGGTTTTGGGCTCCAAAGAATAGCTTGGAACTTTGTTATAGAATTTTATAAAGTTTCGGGACCAGGGGTAAAATGCTCATTTACCCGTATAAGGGTATTTTGGTAATTCTTTCTGAACGATTATATATCTTAGAAGTAGAGACTTCTAAGAAAGTGAGATACATTATTGATCCACTTGCCTTGTATAACAGGCGATGGGGTATTCTACGGTTGCTGACCGAATTGAGATTTTGACAGTCGAGATGGATTCAGGTAAGTCCTTAGGGCTTACTAGCTTCTAGATATGAGTGTGGATAATGATAGTGGTGTGTGAATGATGTGTTTATAGTTGTATTTAATAGTAATTAAATACCGACCTATACATTGGCCTAAGAGTAACGGGCGGTGGCATTCTGCTCAGTTAGCCTGAGGGCGCTGGGGGTTTCTTTAGGGACTAGTCCCCACTCGGTTTGTAGTGATGCTACCGGCGGAGGTAAGCTAGACCTACACCAGTTGGATAAGGAATGGAGGCGAGAACTCTTAAGATTCTCATGCCACAACTTTAAAACGAAATAAAGTGAATCACCTAAGCTATCAGATAATAACCGGTTTGTGTGCCATCATGATGATTGTTTTATGTTATCTTGATTGTGTTTGTGCTATCGTTATTCTTCTTATAATTAGATTGTTAGCTAACGGTTTATCCGTGTTGTAGTTTGTGTAGAGATAAACAGTTGCAGAGAGATTCGAGACGGATGGTCAGCCGGGTCCACGTACTCATTAGATGGGGACGGGGGAGTCTTCCATACGGCATGCATGTTATGTACCTATATATATATATATTTGTAAGGCTATCACATGTGTACATTCATACCACAAAAATATTATGTTTTGAAATTTTTTTTAAATACATTTGTGCCTTGTTGTAAGATCCTAGTAAAGTTGTTGTCAAACTAAGGTCGGGACCCATTGTGAGGTCCTAACCGGTAACTCCCCGAGTTCCAAGAATTTGGGGTGTTACAGGATTTGGGCTGCCCTTGCTGCTGCCCCGGTTGCCGCCGACGCCGCCGGCCTTCCTCCCACCTGCGCCGCCGGCGTCATCTTCCCCATCCCCTTCTGCGCTTGTAAGAGGTTGAAGAAACAACCTTTTTCATTATTACAATCGGCCCCCTCAGTTTTGATTAGTTACAAATTGTGACCCCTGTTTGTATTTGCACATTACAACCACATTTTTGGAGATTAACAATTATGCCCTGCTAATTTATACAATTGCAGTTTTGTCCTTATTTTTGTAAATGTGCAGTTTGACCCTTGTGAGTAAATTTTGGATTTATGACCCAAAGTTTATTTCGGGAAATGGCCAAGTTTTCGAGAGTTTCTTAGTTGCCCGGAAAGTTGTTTTGGTTTTGACCCGTATTTATAAATTGTTGTGATCACCCCGGAAAATGCTTTGCGAGTTTTACCCTTGTTTTGAAAGCGGGGCTTCCTTAGATTTTTATATGCGTTGATCTCCCTTCCAAAATTAGCGTTTAAGCTAATTTTGTGTGGCATTGGTTTTAGGTCCGGAAGCGCCCCGATAAAGGCCTAACGAGTCCAAGTTCGACATCCGTCTTGACGTCGTGTGAGTATTCTCTTCCTCGATTTAGTTATGTTTAGTATTAGTATCATGCTAGGTTTGGATAATCTAGCATAATTTAGAGTGAATGCCAAGTAGTGGCTTTGGACCTTAGGTGAGTTTTGAGGATTTATGATGTTGTAAGACTTGAGGTGTTGATGCTATCTTGTGAGGCTTGTGAGGTTTGAGAATTGGAGTATATGGTTGTTGAGTTTATGAGGTAGGATATGCGTATCCTAACATGGTGTTGTTACCGTTGAGTTTGTTTGGATTAGGAGTTGTTTATCCTAGTATGTACTATGGGTTATGATCCTGCGAGATCATAGGGTCTAGAAGTTTAAGGACTTCTAGCTTGTGTTGAGTTGGATGTGAGCATGAGAGATTCTAGGATGCGGTCCTAGAATATGAGTCAAATGATCTCGCGTAGGTCATTTGTGTAGAAGTCTTAGACTTCTTGAGTTGAGCGAGTAGTTGATATAGTTATCTTCTTGTGAGCAGGTTGTGGACTCTTTCCCAAGGGAAACGAGAGTGTTGTGAGTTGAATGTGGCGATAAGGTAAGTCTCCGGACTTACTTAGCTCGTATTCCTTGTATTAGCATTGATGTGTGTTTGGTGGTGTGTGTTTATTGTTTATAATAACTAAACTGGAAATAGGATTACCGACCTTTATATTATTTTGGCACAAGTGCATGATAACGGGCGGTGACAACTTGTCTGGCTCCCGCGAGAGCTAGGAGGTTCTCGGCGACTATCCCGTGCTGGTAGACGGTCAGATGCATCAGTACCATTCCATGCCGGTAAGTAGGGACCGAGGCGAGTTTCAGTGACTCTCGTGTCACAACCTAAGTTGAATTAGAACGGGATACGACATAATAATAACAAAGATAATAAACCGGATTGGTGTGCTTTTATGTATGTTGTATGCTTGTGATGAGATCACTTGTGTTTGTGTCTTTCACCTTGATTCTAATGCCTCGAATATTAGCTAACGGTTTTATACCGATTGTTGTAGATTGTCTTGCAGGTTAGGAATGCGGTCGAGAGATCCGGAAGAGTGGGCAGCGGGGGTTCCGTACATTTTAGGAGGGGTTTTGGTTAGAGTCGGGTTGTGTTTTGTTCTTTGGTTATTGTGTTTTGTATGCCACGTGCATGGCGTTTAGTCTTTGTTTTGTATCTCGGCTGAAGTCTTTTGTTGTTTTCCTTCGGGTTTCTTATCATTTGCATTAAAAGGAATTTTGGTTTTTCCTTTATTTGTGTCATGTTGGAAAGGTCCGGTGAAATTGTTGTCAAGCTAAGGGTCGGGACCCATTGTGAAGTCCCAACCCATAGCATCCCGAGTCCCGCGGATTCGGGGTGTTACAGCCACAATGATCCACCTCAAATCTATGTCCACCTCTCCAAGTAGGTACACAGTTCTTCACACCAATTTCTTGTAGTAGTCTCTATCTTCTTCATTGCCTTTTCTATAACGTAATTGACCATCATGATCAATGTAAAGATTTCCCCCGTTGTTAAAGCTCTTCTTAATTAACATATCTGTATTAAAAAATATACAGTCCACAAAGTACATTAAGTCAATACAGAAGGCAACAAGAAAGCATTCAAACATTGCATTGGGTACACATATATGCATTGATATCCACTTATTTTATTATTTAAAAATGTATCCAGTCAATAAAGCCTAGAAATTATCAATTGGGTCCACACAGATTCAGTCAAGGGTGAGAATTGAATAACAGAAACATATACACATCTATTTTTTGAACATGAACTCAACAACACACAACATTGAATTGAACAACATTCATATTCTTTTTCACATAACACATCCTTCTATCAAACTTCATATTCATTTATATAACAAAACTACACTATTTGGTTCAACAACAAATATTAATATTATAGTCGAAAGTGGGGCCATTAAAGAGAAAAGAGACCAATAGTAATGGGGGGGTTATTTTGTTGACGGAGAAGTTGTTAAGGGTGATTTCTGGTAATTTTGCATTTCATAGCTGGTTAGTTGCAAATGGGTCTATTTAACGGGTAGCTTCTAGTATTTTCTTCATCTTTATTATATATTGGGTTTTGGTCTATTTTTACAAATCACTATTTGGTTGTTAAATATGGTTTTATATTTGAAGAGCACGCTCTTTGTACTTGAAAATTTTTTTGGATTAGAAACTAGTGAAAATTTGGAACACTTTAATCTCGATGATTGTTGTGATTGTATCACACATTAAATTATGTCATCGATATCACTTATTTTAGGATCTTTTTATAATATCATTCATATTTGTCTCTCTACTATTTTGGGCATACTAACATGACACATCGGCATATTTCCTTTCCTTTTTGTGTTTTAGAGGTCTATTGGTTAGTTTATGATATTGCTGACATTTCAAGCGTTTATGATATTACCAAATAACCTCATATGTATGGCTTCTCTGTAGTCAAGGAAGTCAATGTCAAGACTGAATTGATTGAGATCAAAGAGTGAAGATGAAGAATTCATCGAGAAATGAGTGGGCCGATCGATCGGCAGACCGGCTGGTCACTATTCATCTGACACGTGACTCACACATGGCCACTAGTCAAGAGCAAGCATTTCACGAAAACTTTTTAGGCAAGCCGGTCGATAGGGCCCCACCAAACCGATCGACTAGGCCACATGTATTGTTCTTCGACGTCTATCTTCTATTCCCTTATCCTCTTTTAGTTGGGGCTTTCTTTTTGTAAGAGCCTAGTTGTTGAGTTGCTGAGTGTGTGAGATGAGGACTTGGATCTAGCATAAACCGCCCCTGCGTGACCCAGAGGCCGCCCCTGCGGTTTGCCAGGGCCGAACCTGTGGCTCACAAAGTCTGCCCCTGCGGCTTTGTGCGGCTACAGCCGTCTTTGTTGACCCTTTGACCCGTGCTTTACTCTTTTCCTTCCTTTATAAGCTTCTTCTCTTTCCTTTTGATGAGGGTTCTCCAATTGCAGCCCCATCTCTCTCCCTACGTTCATCTTCTCCTCTCTTCTTCCTTTGGATCTCTTTTTGATCCATTTTTGAGTTTGTGTGAGATTGGAATCTTATAAGCTTGGCTTTACCTGAGGTTGATGCTTGTGAATGTTGTTGTGCTTGTTGATAGCCAACCTTGAGGTTCTAATGGTGTTCTGATCTTGTTAGGGTTCAAATGGTGAGTCTATCTCCCATCTCTTCCTATCTTCTTTCTTTCTTACATATTTCCTTCTTTTCTTCATATAGAGCTTAGGTTCCACAAGTTTGATCTTCTGGCAGCCTTGATTGGCTTCTATTGATGTGTATATGTATTTATATGTATGTGTATGGTTGCTGGATAGAGAAGGAGTGAAGAGGATCGAGTGAAGAAGCAAAGGACAGCCGGTGTTGCACTTTCTGCACACTAGCCGCCCCTGCGCCACTTCTGGACCGCCCCAGCGCCGGAAGTGAACCGCCCCTGCGCCACCTCCTAGCCACCCCTGCGGCCACCTACATCAGCTTGGTGTTGCACTTGGTTTTGTAGGTGTGTGTTGGTTCTAGGCTTACTTTAGGATGCCTTTGTTCCCTCCTTTCCTAGTATGAGTGTATAGGTTCATGCTAGATGTGTGAGGATGTGTTTTGATGAGGTTATGATCGGTTTATGCCTTATATGGCTTTTGAGGATTTTAGGTTACGAGGTTTAGGTAGAGGATGATCCTATGGATCCCTTGGGTCTAGGTGTGACCCCTTTGATGAATAGAGGTTGATATATCTTTATGCCTTGTTATTAGGCAATGCCCCTCTTTCAGAATTGGAGGTTGATCATGGTTGAGGTTATACGAGGTTGAGGTAAGTCCGTAGGACTTACTTAGCTATCATCCTTTTATTGGGTGTTTGCATGACTGGTGTGTTACATGTTTGCTATGATAGCATGAGATATCGTTTATACCGACCTGTGTTTTATTGACTGCCCCGTAACATGGTTGTGCCATGGAGTCTGGGAGATTCTCTGATGTCAGGGCGCAATCCATTCCCATAGGGAACACAGAGTGTGTGACCGATACTCGTACAACTGGATATAGTACTCAGAGGCGGGGATGATACGGTCCTCGTGTCACATAGTTTCATCTATCTATATATATACGACTTGAGTGAATGGTTATTATATAAAGATAATAAATGGGTAAATGTGTGATAGCATTCTGATGTGTTTATCTTTCATGATTGTGATTGTGCTTATGCATTACCTCATATATGTATGGTTAGCTAACGGTTTAATACCGTGTTGTAGATATTTGCAGGATAGACGCTGCTGGGTGATTTGGCAGGGTGACAGGCCGAGGACTCTCGTACATTACATGGTTGGTTTTGGTGTTGTTTATGTTTTCCCTCCTGCGTGAGGATGATGTCTTGTTTACCTCCTGTGTAAGGATGTTGTTTTATACTCGGCTATGTTGTTGTTTACCTTTGGTTGTACAGTTTATACGGTTTTATGTATTTGTTTTATATCTGTCAGTGCCATGTTGTATAGTCCAGTGAACTTGTTGTCAAGCTAGGGTCAAGATCCATTGTGAGATCCTAGCTCAAAGTGACACTCCGAGTCCCGCGGATTCGGGGTGTTTCAGAGTTGGTATCAAAGCTTAGGTTGACAACAATGGCACTTGCTACCTGCAATAAGGTTTGACAGGTAAAATAAACAGAACCTGAAAGGGGTCTGATGTTTTTAAAGGTTTTTGGATTTAAAGTATGGTTTTGGGTTAGAATGTACGAGAAGTCGTCACCTTTGCCATGGATCTCTGCAGCGTAGATATGTATATATATGTGTCTGTGTGTGTATTATGGATTATATGGATGTATTATATATATATATATGACATATAAATAGCCTTATAAGATTAGGTGCGTATATCCTACAGATGGCTCAGACTAGAGCAGTATCTATAGTGGGACGAGGTAGGGGTACACCCCCTCTTCCTCCAGTAGCGCCAAGTTAGGGACCAATTTCCGCTGTTGTTCCGCCTATGGTAGAGAACGAGTTTGAAGAGGTTGGTCATGTCTCCATGAGTGGATTCGAGTTTCAAGAATATATGTGCCAAGTATTTGAGGTTGTAAGAGCGGATAGACCTACATTGGATTTACCAACATGTGGGGATCAAGTGAAGCTTCCAGATCAAAGAAGAAACAACGGGTTGAATTAGTGAAAGATGAGGTAGGGTCTTCAGGTGGTGAACCGAGTCCGGTTTGTGGACGTTTGAGTAATTCTCGTTCTACACGGACTTCTGGTGAGACGAGAACATGTTACAATTGTGGGAAGTTTGGACATATACGACCACAATGTCCAAAATTGCCAGTGACTTTCTTTGCTTGTGACAGACCAGGTCATAAAGTTGCCTTCTGTAGGCAAGTTGGAGTTGCATCACGATAGGGTTCTTCTTCTGCCAGTGTGACGGGAGGTGGTCAGAAGACACCTCAACAACAGACACGGGGACAACAAAGAGTCACAGATCGTCCTTCTACTCTGGGATCCGTTCCCGGGCTGAGTAGAGGTAGAGGTCGTGGTGGGAGTGCCACAGACACCTGAAGAGATCAGGGTAGAGCCTTTGAGCTGAGGTGTGTAGAGGAGTCACCCGTACTAGTTGTAGAGATGAGATGTTTATGTCTCAACTGTGGCTATCCAGATCATTTGCACTATGAGTGCCCCTTGGCACCGACAGCTTGCTTCACCTGTGGGGAACTAGGCCATCTGGCCCCTTTTTGTCAGCAACGTAGCGTTTCTTCTCAGCAAGATCTTCCTCTTTCCGGTGTAGAAAGACTAGAAGTGGAGGCTATAGCGATGACCTCAGTGATACCTGAGGAGTATAGGTTTGAGGTTGAGTGATGATATGTAGTGGAGCTTCTAGCGTTAGCTGTTATAGTTACCATTCTCATTAATAGTTTACCTAGTGGAGTTTTGTTTGCTGTGAGTGCTATGCACTTCTTGTCTTTTGATGTATGCGTTAATAGTTGATTGTGGAAACAGTAGAAGGTAGACTTTCCTTTACAGGATTACTAGTTAGGGTCTGAGGTACCCGCGAGATATGTAATTGTCCCATTTACCAAGGACTTGTTTATGGCTTGTAGACTTCTTTGTCATGCCTTAGATGCATGAGAAGGTCATTATATGTGTGGTTTAGACGAATAGATATGATGCTGTGTTGGATATCAATTGGAAGGTTGTTATAGTCTCTACTAAGATAGATTAGATAGAGGTCTTCCGGGGTTACGACCTTTGAAGCGGCGAGTCTTATCATTAGTGCCATACGAGCAGCGAAGTTGATAGCACAAGGAGGCGAAAGTTTCTAGTGTGATGCCATGAAGGAGAGAGATAGTTTCACATTGGAGGATATTCTAGTGATTCATGAGCTTATAGACGTATTACCGAACCGTCTGATTTGCCGCCTTAATGGAGTGTGGACTTTGATATCGAGTTAAGGTATGCTACGAGACTGATTTGGAAGGCCCCATATCGTATGGTGCATGTTGAGGGGTTAGAGCTGAAAACAACTTGAGGAGTTGGTAGAGAAGGGTTCATTTCGCCCTATTGTATTTATTGTTTTGTATCGACGACCCGATGCGTCAACTTCAAGAAGCAATTGTGTTTTTCAGGATTTCCTTGTGCTCAGGTTATCACCAGTTGAGGGTGAGGGAGCAGGATGTGCATAGGATGGCATTTTGTACCCGTTATGGATACTACGAATTTGTAGTGATGCCATTTGGGCAAACGAATGCCTTAACAGTCTTTATGGAGTTGATGAACAATATATTCATCGACTTCCTCGATCAGTTGGTGTTGGCCTTCATTGGTGACATTCTGGTGTACTCTCACAGCAGAGAGGAACGTACCGGTCATCTGAGGACGGTTTTGCAGAATCTGAGAGATAGAGGGTTGTATGCTACGCTCTCTAAATGCGAGTTGAGATGCTAGAGGTAGCCTTTTTAGGTCATGTTGTATCCGCCAGTGGGATCATGGTTGATCTGGCGAGGATTGAGTATGTTGCAACATGGACGTTACTGATGAACATTAAGGGAATGCATAGTTTTCTCGGCTCAGCCGATTACTACCAATGCTTTGAGGAAGGATTTATGTGATTGTGTATCCATTTACGAGTCTTCTGAGGAAGACCACAAGAATTGTGTGGTCAAAGCAGTATGCTAGAGCTTTGAAGAATTGAAGAGTCACTTGACCTCTGCTTCTATTCTATTATAGTTAGAAGGTTCTGAGATCCCCTGATTTACGGTGATACATCCCAACTAAACTTAAGACGTGTATTAATACAGAGGAGTAGAGTTATTAATACGTGTGTCTACAACTGAAGACGTATGAGGAGAACTACCCGACTAATGATCTAGAGTTAGTAGTGGTAGTTCAAGCCTTCAAGATTTGAAGACAATACTTGTGTGATATTTCATGTCAGATTTTCACATATTATAGGAGTTTGAAGTACATTTTTACGCAACGCTTTGAGTTGATCAAGACTTTAACCTGGAGATTTCATATCATTCAGAGAAGTTGAACGTTGTCGCCGACAACTTGAACAAAAAGACGCCTCAAGAAAAGACAATTGCGAGACTGACTATTTAGCCTCAACTTCAGAGGAATCTAGCTTGGCTAGAGATGGACCTCCAGCTTCCAGATGAGGATGCCCAGTTATACGCTTTAGAGGTTCTACCTGGTCTATTAGATGAGATCCAGTAGAAGCAGGGGACCTGCCCGACCTTGATGAGGATTAGAGAGAAGATGGCTTGTGAAGAGACACTACAGTCCTCCATTAGAGCAGATGGAATAATGAGGCGCCGCGACCGCGTCTATATAACCGCTCATGTGGAGTCGAGATAGAGAATATTACAGTACACTCACTGTACACCTTACTCAGTACATCCAGGTACGAGTAAGATGTACCACAAAGTGAGACGATTATATTAATGAAGAAGATTGAAGTCGATTTAATTAGATTTGTGACACAGTGTGTGACCAGACAGTAGGTCAAGATAGAGCATTACCGACCTGGAGATGAGCTCCATCAACTATCAGTGTTGTAGTAGAAATGGAAGGACATCTCTATGGACTTTGTGACGGGATTGAGGCCAATAGGAGTTTTACTGCTATTTGGGTTGTGGTTGACCAATTGACCAAGACAACACATCTCATTCTTATCAGAGAGACGTAACCAGTGAGTAGATTAACTGAGGAGTACACTAGACAGATAGTGAAACTCCATGGAATACCGAGGACGATCATCTTTGATCGAGAGCGACGATTTACCTCGAGATTTTTGGCAGAAGATACAGACTGCTTTGGGGACGAGTCTACATTTCCCGACTGCGTTTCACCCCCAGATAGATGGTCAGTTAGAGAGGACCATCTAGACCCTTGAGGATATACTATGAGTTTGTAGATTGGATTGGGAACATAGATGGTTAGATTACCTCCCATTAATTGGTTTATTATATAACAATGATTGACGTGCATCTATTGGGATAGCCCTATGAGACATTATATAGACATAGATGCCCTATACCTCTATGCTAGAATAAACCTAGCAGTATCAGTGAGATAGCACCAAATCACACTCAGGGTTATATAACCCGAGCAACGTTGATAAGAAAAAGGATGCTGACAGCACAAAGTCGCCAGAAGTTATATGCAGATAGGAGGTGTTGACCTCTAAAGTTCAAGTGAGAGCTCAGGTCCGGCTGAGAGTATCTCCGTTGTGAGACGTCAGACGTGTTGGCATAGAAGGGGAACTAAGTTCCCAATATATCGGTTTCCTGGAGATCTTGAACAGAATTGTGAAGGAAACATAACGATTAGCTTTGCCTCCGAGGTTAGAGGGTGTTCACCCTATGTTTCATGTGTCTCAACTGAGGGAGTATATACCAGATCCGAGACACCTTGTGAGTTATGATGATCTGGTCGTTGAGCCGAACCACACCTTTGTTGAGCATTCGATTACATTCCTAGAATGAGATATGAGACTCTTGCATTCAAAAAACATTCCCATATTGAGGACATATTGGTCGAGATGAGGACCTGAGGAGGCCACGTGAGAGACTGAGGATAATATCCTTGGGAACTATCCAGAGTTTATGTCGGGACAAATCCATCTATGGGAGCACGAGTAGACCTTAGTGCTATCTTGATGCATGTTATGCTTATGTGCTTATATGCCCTGATGTGTTTATTCCATGCTAGCTATGATGTGAGTTATGATCTTAGTAGATCTTGATGTGCTAGCGTGATGTATGTCATAGCTGGAGATGATTATTTCCTCTATGCTATTTGGGTATGATTTATATTTATGAATGGAGATGGTTCTTTCCTCCGTGCTATTTGAGTGTGATTAGGATATAGCTAGAGATGGTTCTTTCCTTCATGCTACTTGATGGACATAGTTTCAGTGGAGATGTTATTCCTCCATGCGGTGTTTATGAGTATGTTTTGGCTAGAGATGTACTTC
Source organism: Fagopyrum esculentum (assembly GCA_033239045.1). Classification (NCBI taxonomy): domain Eukaryota; kingdom Viridiplantae; phylum Streptophyta; class Magnoliopsida; order Caryophyllales; family Polygonaceae; genus Fagopyrum; species Fagopyrum esculentum. Next base: position 48,021,826 of record BSUD01000002.1, on the reverse strand, counting down.
CTCTATCCTTGTGATGGGGTATGGCGAGAGATGTGATTCCTCTACACCTTTGGGTAGCATTATGGCTTGTTTTCTAGAGTTGATGATTCCTCCATGTTGGCGTTTGAGGTTATAGATTGTTATAGGAGATGACCTTCTGGGCAGAGATGTGATACCTCCGATAGAGAGAGTGAGAGTTATATCTCGGCTAATGGGTCCGAGAGGAATTGGGATTTTGCAAGTTTCGGGACGAAACTTATTTTTAGGGGGCTTTCTTTTTGTAAGAGCCGAGTTGCTGAGTTGCTGAGTGTGTGAGCTGAGGACTTGGATCTAGCCTAAACCGCCCCTGCGTGACCCATAGGCCGCCCCTACGGTTTGCTTGGGCCGCACCTGCGGCTCTGTGCGGCTGCAGACATCTCTGTTGACCATTTATAAGCTTCTTCTCTTTCCTTCTGATGAGGGTTCTCCAATTACAGCCCCATCTCTCTCCCTACGTTCATCTTCTCCCCTCTTCTTCCTTTGGATCTCTTTTTGATCCATGTTTGAGTTTGTGTGAGATTGGAAGCTTATAAGCTTGGCTTTACTTGAGGTTGATGCTTGTGGATGTTGTTGTGCTTGTTGATAGCCAGCCTTGAGGTTCTGATGGTGTTCTGATCTTGTTTGGGTTCAGCTTGGTGAGTCTATATCCCATCTCTTCCTATCTTCTTTCTTTCTTGCATCTTTCCTTCTTTTCTTCATCTAGATCTTAGGTTCCACAAGTTTGATCTTGTACCATCCTTGATTGGCTTCTATTGACGTGTATATGTATATATATGTATGTGTATGGTTGCTGGATAGAGAAGGAGTGAAGAGGGTCGAGTGAAGAAGCAAAGGACAGCCGGTGGTGCACTTTCTGCACACCAGTCGCCCCTACGCCACTTCTAGACCTCCCCAGCGCCGGCCGTGAACCGCCCTTGCGCCACCTCCTAGCCGCCCCTACGGCCACATGCATCAGCTTGGGGTTGCACTTGGTTCTGCAGGTGTGTGTTGATTCTAGGCTTACTTTAGGATGCCTTTGTTCCCTCCTTTCCTAGTATGAGTGTATAGGTTCATGCTAGATGTGTGAGGATGTGTTTTGATGAGGTTATGACTGGTTTATGCTTTATACGGCTTTTGAGGATTTTAGGTTGTGAGGTTTAGGTTGAGGATGATCCTATGGATCCCTTGGGTCTAGGTGTGACCCCTTTGATGAATAGAGGTTGATATATCTTTATGCCTTGTTATTAGGCAGTGCCCCTCTCTCAGGATTGGAGGTTGATCATGGTTGAGGTTATACGAGGTTGAGGTAAGTCCGTAGGACTTACTTAGCTACCATCCTTATATTGGGTGTTTGCATGAGTGGTGTGTGTTACATGTTTGCTATGATAGCATGAGATATCGTTTATACTGACCTATGTTTTATTGACTGCCCCGTTGCGTGGCTGTGATAACCTTTCCCTTTCATCCTTCCATGGAGTGTGGGAGGTTCTCTGATGTCAGGATAGACTGGTTTACAAGAAGGGCGCAATCCATTCCCATAGGGTACACGGATTGTGTGACCGATACTCGTACAGCTGGATATAGCACTCAGAGGCGGCGATGATTCGGTCCTCGTGTCACATAGTTTCATCTATCTATATATATACGACTTGAGTGAATGGTTATTATATAAAGATAATAAATGGGTAAATGTGTGATAGCGTGTTGATGTGTTTATCTTTCATGATTGTGTTTGTGCTTATGCATTACCTCATATATGTATGGTTAGCTAACGGTTTAATACCGTGTTGTAGATATTTGCAGGATAGGCGTTGCTGGGTGATCTGGCAGGGTGACAGGCCGAGGACTCTCGTACATTAGGTGGTTGGTTTTGGGGTTGTTTATATTTTCCCTCCTGCGTGAGGATGATGTCTTGTTTACCTCATGTGTAAGGATGTTGTTTTATACTCGGCTATATTGTTGTTTACCTTTGGTTGTACAGTTTATACGGTTTTATGTATTTGTTTTATATTTGTCAATGCCATGTTGTAAGGTCCAGTGAACTTGTTATCAGGCTAGAGTCAGGATCTATTGTGAGATCCTAACCCAATGTGACACTCCGAGTCCCGCGGATTCGGGGTGTTACACTTTTAGCTCATCTGTTTGGATGTTTTTACTTTGTAGTTATCCGTTTTAGACAAATTCTAACTTATTAGAAGATAAGTTTTGATAGATCTTAAATAAAGATGATAAAGCTATCCGATTTGAAAATTCAATCAGTTTATGAATTTACGATACAGAACCTTCACTAAATATTCCAAATTTACGGTAAATTATTGAACATAAATTTTACAAAATATCACAATAGGGAAACTTCACTAAATATTACAATTTAATATGAGCTATTTGTGTTTGTATGAATATTAGGATATTTTCAAAAGTGTAACATTAGAAATCTAATTTTCACTCACGTCAAATTATCAGATTTCTTAGTGATACCATTCACAACTCACCATAAGAATTAAGATATTATATAAAATTTATATTTTTGGATAAATTTTAAGGACTATTTCGACGACTAGAGGGATATTCAGTGTCATATTAAAAAAAAGGTTGGATATAATATAAGTGTAAACCTATAACCTGGAAATGATTTAACCCTCAAAATGTTGGGTTATTTGATGAACTATTTCCCAAATAGTAGGGCATATAGTATTTTCCAAAATTTGAAATTAGGGTTAATATGAGTGAACCAATAATAGAAAATATGATTCAAATCTTAAAATGTTAGTACATTTCAGGCTTCTACAACTGCCACGAGACAGTAAGATAATAGTATAACATTCCTTAAGTTCAAAAATTATATTTGAATATGATGTAATCTATAACATAAAAATCAGACCTTACAAGACAACTAAAAGAATCCATAATGTTCTACTTGGCCCAAATATTTAGTTTTTTATAACTCCCAAGGAATTCAATCACCTGAATAAGTTCACCTTTCTCTATCTTTCAAATAAAAGTTATACTTGTCCCAATTTTCATTGCTAAAAACTGAAATTTAACCAAATATAATTTCCTAATTCCCACAAATTTCAAACAATAAGACCAAAATCTCATCTGCTTCTACTCGTTTGCTTTGACATTAATCCTACTCTATGCACATTTGGTGAATGCACTGATGACTATCTATTCAGTAGTATTTGACATATGATAGTCTAACACTTATGTTTATTTATCTGAAAATGCTCTAATAGCATTAAAACTGTATTGTGAAATCTAATTGAATATATGGTATGGATATTGACTACAAAATACTCCATATAATTTACATTTACAGACAAAAAAACATTAGACAACAGAGTGTGAATGAATGGGTAATGAGGAATGACAGTGAGTAACAAAAAAAAGTAGTTATTATTGTTTGTATTGAGATTAGATGAGAGTATTGATTGTTGAATACCAAGAGAGGTTACATCAATTTCCAATCCACAGGCCACCCTCAGATCCTGTACCAGAAAATGTATGATTGTTCGTTTAGAATTACCATATTTTGGTTTCAGCTTTCCAATAAGTTGCATATTGCATTTTGACCTTTCCAAGTTGAAGAAATGCCAAATCTTGATACTTCTGTAATCAATTCTATTTTTAATTCAATTATTCAAGAAAAAATGATAATAAGACAATACAGGTACAAGAGAAATCATGAACATTCACACAAGCAGCAAAGAGATATTGTGGGGGTGGTTGTAGAAAGAAGCTTGTGAACGACAAATGCAATATTTACAATATATCCTTTACATAATGACAAACAAAGTAAGATATATTCCCAATGACAAGCAATGTATAATCCATCTAACTCCACTATGGTCTACGGCCCTTTGTGCTATTCAAATGCAAATTATTGACGTTCATGCTTGCCCTAGGGCCCTAGGCTATAAAAATTATTCCTCCATAATTAGCACACAAAGAAAAAGTAACACAACCCAAAGCTCATTGAGTAAACCTTGGATGACCAAATCTTAGTAGCAGAAATAAGAAGAAAACACTGAGTTCAACATAAGAAGCTGATAAGTATAACATAGAAGCCTTGCACATAAATAGAGGTGTCCCTTAAACCCGACACCCATAAGTCTCATCTAAGACGATGAACCAAATCCATACACTCTACCTTCTCATGGAGCGGAAACTTCAGCCATTTCTTGTTCTGCAGTGCTACTAGATGTTATTGTAAGATCTTAGTTTTGAACTTCACCGCCCGTGCGGTGAAGAAGGCCGCCCCGGCGGCCTTGAGGTTTGTCACCGCCCCTGCGGCTGAGGCGATCCGCCCCTACGGATACACTGCAGATCGCGCCTGATCTATTTTCGTTCGTTTTATCTTCCTTCCATAGATAGAATATCCGATCTTCTATCTGTGGGACGACTTCCTTATCTTCTTTCTAACCCTAGACGTTATTTCCATCTATCTTTCCCGCCTCTTCTATATATTCCCGTCTTTTCTTCTTTTTCCCGTTTCATGCATTCGTTCTTTAACTCTTGAGTGCTGCATGCTTGCTTCCTGTGATCTTACTGACGTGTAAGTTCTTCCTCCCTTGTTCTTAATCATGTTCATGTGTTGTTGTAGTTTACTTCTCTTTTATTCGTTTCTCTCTTTGTTTCCTCTTTTCTTCTTTCACAAGAATCAAGTTTGATCCTTGATTCTTGTGGAGCATTCCGTTGTTGATTCATTATTGTTCACAGGCTCCCTTGGTTGAGTTGTGACATGGTTGTGTGCTGAGAAAAGCAAGTTTTGGCCTTTGATGTGTTCCTTGTTGTCGAAGGAGTCGACAACGCTTTTGCACTGAAAACCGCCCATGCGCCTTTGTTGTGCTGCCCCCGCGTGTTGCTGCCCCTGCGTTTGTACAGCCGCCCCCGCGGTTTCCTCTATAGTAACTCCCGTTCTTGTGAGTTGCTTCCTTACTTGCTTTCCTCGTTCCTTTCCTTGTTCCTTCTGGATGTCCCTTGACCCCTGAGTGTTCTGTAAAACTAAGGTTGAGATCTTAGCTTGTGTAGATATCTTAAAGATCATGGAGACTAGAAGATATAGACTTCTAGCATTCGTTTCAGTTCTTGATTCGTGATGCTTGTGTGAACAGGCTTTCCTGAGTGTTGAGATTACCTTCGAGTGAGGTAAGTCCCTTGGACTTACTTAGCTTCATTCTGCGTATTGGTTTGATTGTATTGGCTTGTTTGTGTTGCTTATTATGTTATAATTGATGACCGGAATAGGATTGACCTTTGTTATACCTTAATTGGCCCAAGTGTATTATAACCGGGTGATTATCGCTTGTCCAATTCGGAATGGGAAACTGGGAGGTGCTCTCGCGACCAGTCCAGCAGGTGATAGAAGGATGCATACGTTCTATTCCTGTTGAAGAAAGGGGACGGAGGCGAGATCGTAGTGATACTCGTGTAACAACCATAAGTTGAATTAGTAATTGGATAACCTAATGAAAGATAGTAACCAGCTTTGTGTGAGCATGCTATGTATTTACTTTACCTTATGTGTGTTTGTGCCTTTATTTTCAATTTGATATGTAGAATGTTAGCAACAATCATATGTTGTTGCTTTCTGTTTTGTTTTGAACTCGGCTGCGAGTCTTTTACGTTTCCTTTTGTTTAAACTTTTGGTTTTATATTGAGTTTTGGTTTTCATTCGTCTGTGCCTTGTTGTAAGATTCGTTGTGTTGTTACTACTCTGAGGGTCGGGGTCCATTGTGAGGTCCTAGCCCGTAACACTTCAAGTGCCTAAAACTTGGGGTGTTACAATATGGTATCAGAGGTCTAGGTTGGCAACAATGGCACTCGAAATCTTCTAAAGGCCGGATGAATAAATAAAATAGAACCCGCAAAGGGTCTAACATTTTCAAAAGGGGTTTTTCTGTTTTAATCTTGTCAGTCTGGGATAGATCTACGGATGGCCACAACTACCTCCGCGGATCTCAACAGTATAGTTTCTTATATGTTGGCCTTTATATGTGCTTTTCTTGGATTTCTGTTTTAGTTGTAGCGTGGCCTTATATATATAGATTCTTATATATCTATCCTTATAGCAGATGGCGCGTACTAGAGCTACATCTGTTGTGGGGCGAGGAAGGGATCGACCACCACTTCCACCTGTCGTTCGTGGACGAGGACGTACAGGAAGACCTCCACTAGCTAGAGGTCGGGGCTAGGCCCCAATTGCTGATCCGCCTATTGTTGAGACGTTCGCTGAAGAAGTTGTTGAGAGTGTTGTTCTTGAGCTGGGAACGGGGTCGCTGCTAGGTCTGGAGCACAAAGAGCGTCATCGACAAAGTCCGCACGAGTTTCCATCGGAGCTTCTGCATATCGCGACTATGTGCAGAAAGTTGAGGAGGCTATCAGGACTGGAGGACCAGCACCAACACCGCCAGTTCCTATGAGATTAGCTGAGGTTTCATAAAGAGTTACACAGGTTGTTGTCCCACCTGCTAGAGTTGCTGAGGTTGTCAGGACGCCGGCTGAGGCAAAGGAGCCAAAGTCAAACAGTTAGTTGAAAGCTTTCGATCTGCTGAAGGTTCCCACTTTCATGGAAAGACTAGATTGGAGGTGGAGTTGTGGCTAGGACAATTGGATTTTACTATGGAGGCGATCGATTCCCTAGAGGGACGTCGAGTCAACATAGCACAAACACTTCTGAAGGATCAGGCTCATTATTGGTGAAGGACTGCTCGCAGCAAGGTCACCAGTTATGAGCAGATGAAGACGGTGGTTAGGGATCGCTACTGTCCTGCAGCTATGAGGATAGATCGTCTTCAAGATTTCCTCGAGACTAGATTTGAGAATTTTCCTATTGCTAAGATCATCAGCAAGTTTCGGGATTTGCTGTCTTTGTTGGGTCCGTCTACACCACCGGAGGATCAGTATATTTACCTTTTCTCTCGGAGGTTGAGAGAGTCGACACGTTCTTATCTTGCTGGTTTCCGTTGTGATTCTTTGACGGACTATCAGGATAGAGCTTCTGCTTATGAGAGAGACCGACTGGGTCAGAGGAGAGATTCTCACACAGGAGGTCCTGAGAAGAGGCAAAAGACTGGACCAGTCAGTGCTGGAGCTAGAGTAGCAGGTTTTAGGTGTAGTCAAACGCCGGGACATTCTGGTTTCCAACAGTCTGTATAGAGACAGAGGACGGTAGTGCTTTAATGTTAGCATGAAATATGACTATATTTTAGGCACTTGTTTTAGTTGTTTTTCCCTCTTTATTGTGTTCTTAGATATGAGTTTGAAGCAATTGTGAGCTTATTCACCCACTTTGTCGATATAGAGATATACACTAGCTTTATTTTGTTTTTAGGTGAATAGAGGCTTGGATTGGAGCAAAATGAGGAAGGAAAGGAGTATTTGATCATGCTCGATGGCAAGGAGATGCATTAGAGAGGCTAAGGAAGGAGCATAAATGAAGAATGTCACGAAACAAAGGCAAAAACAAAGAGTTTGGAAGTCCACACCCTGAATTACGGTCGTGGAGAAGACATTTGAAGAACCACGCCCTAAATTACGGCCGTGGATTTGGCAACATGATCGTGGAAGTGAGTTTGGAGCACAACAGAAAGTTACACGGTCTAAACCACGACCATGGAAAGTTGTTCATGATCATGATTTTGGTGATTTTGTGACGTGACATATTTGCCACGTCAGCAACGTTATTGGGCTTTCCCGTAACCCTATTTTCGCCTATAAGAAGGCTTGAGAAGAGAGTTTTAAGGACCTTCGCTTAAACCCTCGTGAGAGCTTTGGAAGACGGCAGCCTTAGGGTTTCATTTTGACCTTGAGGATTGGAGATTCGTGAGAGACGTGATTTCGGAGATTGTGTACTTTCGGATATTCTAGGGTTTTAATTGGAGAACGGATTGACACCCCATTCTTTGTGGTTTCTCTAGATCATTGTGAGGATTTCTTATTCTATTTTCTGAATTCATAAACATACTTCCTTTGTTATTCGCATTCGAGATTGACTTTGATTTATTATTGAGTTTTCGAGGATTTTCATCTTTCATTCTTCTTAATTTGATTATTGATTCAATGATGATTGTTATTGGCTAAAACCCTTTAGCAATTCTAAGGTGAAGGGTTGATAGTTGTGGCTTAGATGATGATAGATCGATCGTAACTTGATTGGACCTTGAGAGTGTGAGAAACATCGTCGACACCCTAAACCACGGTCTGTTCTTGAGTTCCACGGCCGTGGAATCTCAAGATCTAGCCGTGATTTTCTCTGTTTTACGACTTTTGCTTTTGCTTTAATCCAAATTTAAAGATTTGCTTTAACCAAGCCTTAGCTTGCCTTTCCTAGGTAGTAGTGAGACTCAACATCCTCTATTTCGGTTTCGAGTGTCACAACCTTAACCGTTTTAGTTTATCTTTGATTCCTTGGGTTTGTGCATGGGTATTTGAGAGTAATTCTTGTTCTTAGATCCTTTCTATACTAAAGCCTCAAAAACCTTTATAGAGAGAGTCTTTGGGTTAGACATATAAGGTTTGCAACTTCACCGTACATTACCTTACTTTAGTTATACCTTTGCAAGTCTCAACTCTGTCCTTATATCTATAGTATTTGTTGAATCGATTGCCACAATTAGACACCTAGATCTTTAGGGTTGATGTTTTCCCCAATATTTGCAAAGTATTTATATTATTACTTGCTCGATTATATCGAAACTGAATTTGACTCCCCAAATACCTGAGTTCGATACTCTGGAATACTTGCTTAACTACGTCGATCCATACACTACGAGTTCGCTTGCTTTTGTTTCAGTTTTATAATTAAAACTTATTTGCACGCACGCTTTGAGGTGAACAAGTTTTTGGCGCCGTTGCCGGGGATTTGGTCTAAGCCAATTCCAGTTTTCGGTTGTCGAGCTTGGGAGCTTTGCTCTTGTTATTTGATTTCTCTTTTTGAGTGATTTTTGCATATTCTTTAGGTATATGCGAAAGACTAGATCTACCAATGATCTAGTTCCTTTCGATCCAGAAATTGAGAAAACTTTTAGAAGAAAGTTGAAAGAGAAAAAGATGGCTGAAAATAATGAGAGAAACATCCAAGCGGAGTTGGATGAAGCTCAACTTCAACTTAAGTTGAGTGAGAAGGCTCGTTTGGAAGAATTAACAAGTCATCAATTCCAAATTGATGAGCTCAAAGCTGTGATGATGGACATGAAGTTGGAGTTGAATGATGCTAAGAAGAAGAAGGTCAAGAAATCAACTAAGTACATTAGAGCCGAATCATCCAACAATGAGGATGAGGATATGCCACCACTTGAGGATATTGATCCGGTGATCCATCCCGTTCGTAATAACCCAAGACCACCGGTTGTTCCTCGCATTCCCGTTGGAGATGTGAGAGTTGCTCATGGAGGGGATGAACCACGGACTCTTGGGCAAAGGATGGATCCAATTCAGCAACCACGCCGTCTAGGTGTGAATTTCAGAGCTGAGGACATCCAGGAATTCAGTTTTAGCCCGCAAGTTATCACCATGGTTCGCCAAAGTCAATTTGGTGGAACTAGTGCTGAATCTTCACATCAACATTTGCAGAATTTTGAGATTCTCATGGAGACATGAAGCCGAAAAGGGATACCAATAACAACTACAAGATCAAACCGTTCTTCTTCTCTTTGAAGGACAAAGCTTTGGCTTGGTATCAAGCTCTTCCAGCTGGAAGGCTTAACACATGAGAGGATCTATCTTTGGAGTTCCTCACCAAGTTCTTTCCGCCATCTAAGATGACGGAGTTGAGAGGTAAAATTAATGCATTTTCTATGAAGCTAACGAAAGTTTGTTTCAATCATGGAAACGATTTTAGGACCTCTTATTGGATTGTCCACAACATGGCATTTCAAAGCTGGATTTTTTGGAAATTTACTACAAGGGGTTGGATGTGGAAACACAATTCAATCTCCAATCTCTCTCTTGTGGTACATTCATGGGCATGAGAGAAGATGACGCTTGGGACTTCATTGAGAAGCAAGCCCAAGTGACTGAGAAGTATTCCCACCGGAAGGTGGATCCAAATAGCCTGAACAAAGGGGATCCGGGAGCTAAGCTAACACAAGCTGCACAAACTCAAATATTTTCCCTCAACACTGAAATCAAGGAGCTGAAGGAAATAATTAGAGCTGGCCTTCAAAAGCCAAAGGAGCAAGATGTTGACTACTTAGGAAACAACAACAACAACAATAACCACCAAGGGAATAGGAACAACAACCGGAACAACATTTGGAACAACAATTGGAATAACAACAACAACCGAAATTCCAACAACAATTGGTGGTCCAACCAACAACAAAATTCCGGTAATTCCTATCTAAATTATGGAAATTCACTAACACCTCCATCTTCTTCTACTCCTTTGAAAAGCCAGGAGCAAACATCAAATGGTTCAAACAATAAGGAAATGAGAAGCCCAATCCTATGTTGGAGACGATCCTAGGAAAGCTCCAAGGGTTGGAGAGTTACATAACTTCGGTTGACAAAGCTCACAAAGCTTTAGAAAACCAAGTATTCAGCAAGGCCGGAGAAGTTTCTAGAGATCAATGGAAGCTTTCCGGAAAGACAGAGGATAACCCGAAAGGAAGGGTGATGGCTATCACAACTAGGAGCGGTGTGATAACTACCGACCCGCAGCCTAAGTTTGTAGAAGTTTTAGCCGAGAAGGAGAAAGAAAAAGGGAAGGAGAAGGAAGATGTCTATGTTCCTCCTCCAGCTTATAAACCTCCTCTACCATTCCCGCAATCTAGAGTAAGAGCGCGTCTAGACAAACAATTTGGGAAGTTCATTGAACTCATGAGCAAACTGCACATTAATATACCTTTCATTGATGCTATTGTAGGTATGCCCGCTTACGGTAAGTTCTTAAAAGAGCTCCTCTCTAACAAGAGGAAGCTAGAAGACTTTGGAGAAGTCAAGATGAGTTCGAAATCTTCGGAGCTCATCAAAACGATGACGGAAAAGATGCCCCCAAAGCTGAGAGATCCGGGGTCATTTTGCATTCTAATTGGAGTAGGAGAAGTCACATGTGACGCCCTTTGTGACTTTGGAGCAAGCGTAAGCATCATCCCGCTTGCCTTGTGTAGGAAGATCGGTTTAGGTGAACCTAAACCGGTAAAGATGACGTTATACATGGAGGATCGATCCATAACTCACCCCGTCGATATCATTGAAGACGTCCCAGTCAAGCTCGGTAAGTTTTACATTCCAATAGATTTTGTTGTGCTTGACATTCCTGCAGATTGTCCGGTTCTGATCATACTCGGAAGACCGTTTCTTGCAACATCCGTTTGTATGGTGGATTGCAAGAATGCTAGACTAGCTTTCGACATAGGAGAAGAGAAGGTTGAATTTGTTCACTCAACTTTGGTGAAAGAGCCAGCTCTTGGAGAGGACATGTTCAATATCTATGACGAGGAAGCGTCTAGAGAAGAAGTGAGCTCGATTATATTCAAAGATCCATTGCAAAAGGTCATAACCATGATCATCATGGAAAAGGGAGAAGAAGAGGATTGCAATGATGAGATTGAAGCCTTGGAAGAGCTAAAGGAAGTGCAAGAGGAAGAGTTTGAAAACCTTTACGATGACTCAGAAAACGTGAGGAACCACGGTCAGTCGTGCTATTCCACGGCCGTGGTTTCACCCAAGCCGACCGTAACCAGCTATTTTGAGAGCAATAGTAAGTTACACGGCCAAAACCACGACCGTGGAAATCATAATGGTGCCGTAATTGAGTTCCACGCCCTAAACCACAGTCGTGGAAGTAACAGTGGTGCCGTAATTCTGGGAAGTTTTGAGAACAATTCCGTTCTTTCCACAAATGCTCTTGAGTCTTCTTCAATCACTCCAACACCCTTAGAAACTTCTAAGGAAGCATAGGATACATCTCAAAACTCATCAAAGGCATCAATAGATAAGGAACTGAAGCCACTTCCCACACATCTTCGGTATGCATTTCTTGGAACTAATTCTACTTTTCCCGTAATTGTTAGTTCCGATCTAAGTGAAGATGAACATGAGAAACTAATGGTTGTTCTAAGGAAACATAAGAAAGCTTTAGGTTATACCATATAGGATCTTGTAGGAATTAAACCATCATTATGCATGCACAAGATTCCAATGGAGGAAGATTTTAAGCCTTCGCGACAACCTCAAAGACGGTTAAATCCGATCATGAAGGAGGTTGTCAAGAAGGAAATTCTTAATTTACTTGACGCATGTATCATCTATCCTATCTCCGATAGTAAGTGGGTGAGCCCCGTTCAAGTTGTCCCAAAGAAAGGAGGAATGACGGTTATTACTAACAAGAACAATGAGCTCATTCCTACAAGAACCGTGACGGGATAGAGGATGTGCATTGACTACCGTAAGCTGAACAATGCAACAAGGAAGGATCACTTCCCACTACGATTCATAGACCAAATGCTTGAGAGGTTAGCACAACACTCTTATTTCTATTATCTTGACGGTTATAGTGGTTTCTTCCAGATTCCGATCCATCCGGACGATCAAGAGAAGACCACATTCACGTGCCCGTGGGGTACGTTTGCATATAGAAGGATGCCATTTGGGCTTTACAACGCCCCATCCACCTTTCAAAGGTGTATGATGGCCATCTTCTCGGAGTACATTGAGGAAATAATGGAGGTTTTTATGGACGATTTTTCTATTTATGGTTCCTCATTCGATAATTGTCTTTCTAACCTTTCTCTTGTGTTGCAAAGGTGTGAAGACACTAACCTAGTTCTTAATTGGGAGAAGTGTCAATTCATGGTTAGGGAAGGCATTGTACTAGGACACTTGATCTCTAGTAGAGGGATCGAAGTAGACAAGGTGGAGATAGAGAATATAGATAAACTTCCTCCTCCATCATCGGTGAAGGGGATAAGAAGTTTTCTAGGACATGCTGGATTTTATAGACGTTTTATCAAAGAATTTTCTAAGATTTCAAAACCGTTAACTAATCTTTTAATGAAGGATGTAGTTTTTTATTTTTCGCGGGATTGTTTAGATGCTTTCTATAAGATCCGGGAAGCTCTCATCTCAGCCCCGATTATCCAACCTCCAGACTGGAATCTCCCATTCGAGGTTATGTGTGATGCAAGTGACGTAGTTGTTGGAGTTGTGCTGGGGCAAAAGAAGGAAGGCCGAACCCATGCTATCTATTATGCTAGCAAGACGCTAGATGAAGCACAGCTCAACTACGCCACAACTGAGAAAGAATTTTAGCCATTGTATATGCATTTGAAAAGTTTCGTTCTTATCTTGTAGGTGCTAAAGTGATTGTATACACGGACCATTCGGCGATCCGGTATTTACTAGCTAAGAAGGATGCGAAACCGAGGCTGATTAAATGGATTCTTCTCCTACAAGAATTCAATCTAGAGATCTGCGACAAGAAAGGCTCGGAAAATTTTGTTGTGGATCATTTGAGTCGTCTACCACACATTGAAGACGACGACCTACCTATTGATAACTCCTTCCCGGATGAGCACTTACACATCATAGAGGAGTGCATCGACAAAATATCTAGAGGTAACGAACCTTGGTTTGCTGATTTTGTAAATTACTTGGTTTGTCAGGAAATACCTCCCGGATTATCCTATGCACAAAAGAAGAAGTTCTTTAGGGATGTCCGGCAATAATTTTGGAATGAACCTCTACTCTTCAAGAGAGGTCCCGACGGCATCATTAGAAGATGTGTGCCGGAAGACGAAATGCAAAGCGTCATTCGTCATTGTCATTCACTACCTTGTGGAGGACACGCTAGTTCCAATAAAACTAGCGCTAAGGTATTGCAATCCGGATTCTTTTGGCCTACTTTACTTAAGGATGTGCAAACCTTTGTTTCCTGTTGCGACGCTTGTCAAAGAACAGGAAACATCTCTAGGAGAAACGAGATGCCTCTCAATAACATTCAGGAGGTGGAAATCTTCGACGTTTGAGGAGTCGACTTCATGGGACCTTTCCCATCATCTTGTGGAAACCAATACATACTTCTAGTTGTAGATTATGTTTCGAGATGGGTTGAAGCTATTGCATCTCCAACTAATGATGCCATGGTTGTTGTCAAGCTCTTTAATAGAACTATTTTCCCAAGGTTTGGGACACCACGGACCATCATTAGTGACGGAGGTTCACACTTCATTGCCCGACGATTCAAAGCTCTACTAGCTAAGTATGGGGTGACTCACAAGATCGCCACTCCCTACCACCCACAAACGAGTGGGCAAGTGGAAATTTCGAATAGAGAGATCAAGGGCATCCTTGAGAAGACGGTGTCAAAGACAAGGAAGGATTGGTCTTTGAAGTTAGATGATGCGCTATGGGCGTATAGGACTGCATACAAGACTCCCATAGGTACAACACCATACAACCTTGTGTATGGGAAGTCTTGTCATCTCCCGGTGGAGCTAGAACACAAGGCGTACTGGGCTGTGAATTGGTTGAACTTAGGCATGAAGGAAGTGGGCGAGAAGCGCCTCTTGGACCTTAATGAGCTTGAAGAACTCCGCTTGAACGCCTATGAGAACGCCAAGATTTACAAAGAAAGGGTGAAGCGTTGGCATGATAAACATATCATTCCAAAGGATCTCAAAGAAGGGGATCAAGTTCTCCTCTTTAATTCGAGACTTCGTCTCTTTCCAGGTAAGCTTAAATCTCGTTGGACTGACCTTATCTAATCAAACGTGTTTTTCCCCATGGCGCAGTTGAAGTATGGGGTGAAAAGAGCAAAAATTTCAAGGTGAATGGCCAATGTCTTAAGAAGTATTCACCGGAGCTCCCAGTTGAGGAAATCGCTCCAATTGTCCTCGAATAAACCCAGGAACGGTCTAGCTATGGACCCAAAACAAGCGCTTCTTGGGAGGCAACCCAAGGTATTGCACTTACGTTTTTGTTTTTCTTTCTTAGATTAGTTTAGTTTAGTTATTTTTGTTTTGTTTTTCCCTCGATACCTCCCGGTATGTTACGTTTTTAGATGTAGGAATAAGGAATGGGCAAGGGAAAGAAGAAAAAGTTGGAAGGAATTGACGAAACTTGGATTTTGGCACACAACAGGTCTGTCACCGCCCCCGTGGTGACAAGGGGCCGCCCCTGCGGCTGAGGTGATCTGCCCCTGTGGATATGCTGTAGATCTCGCCCGATCTGTTTTCATTCGTTTTATCTGCCTTCCATAGATAGAATATCCGAACTTCTATCTATGGGCCGGCTTCCTTATCATCTTTCTAACCCTAGACGTCATTTCCATCTATCTTTCTCGCCTCTTCTATATATTCCCGTCTTTTCATATTTTTCCCGTTTTTTGCATTCGTTCTTCAACCCTTGAGTGTTGTAGCCTTGCTTATTGTGATCTTACTGACGTGTAAGTTCTTCCTCCCTTGTTCTTCATCACGTTCATGTGTTGCTGTAGTTTACTTCTCTTCTCTTCATTTGACTCTTCGTTTCCTCTTTTCTTAATTCCCAAGAATCAAGTTTGATCCTTGATTCTTGTGGAGCATTACGTTGTTGATTCGTTGATGTTCACATGCTCCCTTGGTTGAGTTGTGACATTGTGTGTTTAGAAAAGCAAGCTTTGGCCTTTGTTGTATTCCTTTCATTTGATGGAGCCGACAACGATTCTACATTGAAAACCGCCCCTGTGTCTGCCGCCCCCGCGTGTTACCGCCCTTGCGTCTGTTCAGCCGCCCCCGCGGTTTCCTTTGCAGTAACTCCCGTTCGTGTGAGTTGCTTCCTTCCTTGCTTTCCTCGTTCCTTTCCTTGTTCCTTCTGAATGTCCCTTGACCCATGAGTGTTATAGACTTCTAGCATTCATTTCGGTTCTTGATTCGTGATGCTTGTGTAAACAGGCTTTCCTGAGTGTTGCGGAGTGTTGAGATTATCTTCAAGTGAGGGAAGTCCCTTGGACTTACTTAGATTCATTCCTCATGTTGCTTTGATTGTATTGGCTTGTTTGTGTTGCTTATTATGTTATAATTGATGACCAGAATAGGATTGACCTTTGTTATACCTTAATTGGCTCAAGTGTATTATAACCGGTCGGTTACCGCTTGTCTAATTCAGATTGGGAAAACTGGGAGGTGCTCTCGCGACCACTCCAGCAGGTGACAAAAGGATGCATACGTTCTACTCTTGTTGGTAAAAGGGGACGGAGGCTAGATCGTAACGATACTCGTGTAACAACCATAAGTTGAATTAGTAATTGGATAACCTAATGAAAGATAATAACCAGCTTTGTGTGAGCATGTTGTGTGTTTACTTTACCTTATGTGTGTTTGTGCCTTTACTGTCTTTTCGATATGTAGAATGTTAGCTAACGGTTTAAACTGATGTTGTAGATGTTCCACAGGTTTAGGATGTTGTTGAGTGATTCGGATGGTGTGGACAGCCGGGGTTCCCGTACATTATAGGACGGGATCGGGTTTATGTTGTTGCTTTCCCTTTTGTTTTGAACTCGACTGCGAGTATTTTACGTTTTCTTTTGTTTAAACCTTTGGTTTTATATTGAGTTTTGGTTTTCATTCGTTTGTGCCTTATTGTAAGATTTGTTGTGTTGTTACTACTCTGAGGGTCGGGACCCATTGTGAGGTCCTAGCCCATAACGTTTCGAGTTCCCAAAACTTGGGGTGTTATAGTTATAGGGTAGTAGTGGTAATGAAGCTCTCCAACATCATCACCAGTTAACTTCTTCCTACCATTTTAACCAACATAATAAACTGAAAGGGGAAATCAGAATTTTTATTAGGATATAAATGTCCCAAAGAAGGAATATAAGAATTAGGCCAGATTATTCTAGAAGATGGGACCAATAGACATTTAGGATATTTTGAAGGGATCTATATGACGAGTATGAGTACTACCCAAGCTTACATGGGTGCCATGTGGGCCTTCTTATCAACAACTTATCTAGTATCCAGTCACTATTAAGTGCAAGGCTTTTTGCCACTTGGCCACTTTGAACAAGGTTCATTTGGTGGCTTAGTGGAATTGTAACCTTGAAATTCCCTTGGAATCAAAGGGTTCCCTAAGATTCGTGTTATTGTGTTGTTCTTTGGGTTAATATGTGTTCAGTGTGTGTTGTCTCTGATTCTACTTCTACCAAATTCAGCTTAGAAACAAGCATTTTTGTAGTCCACAACAAGAGGCATTGATTTATCATGGAGGGAAAGAGCATACCGCTGGCAACACCATCACTAGCACCATCACGGAATGTTGCATGGTAAATAGATCTTTTGGCCAACTCTGCAGCTTCCTCAACTGTCATATCATAACGGTACCTAGTACAAACATCACGACAACTTAGATAAAAAAATCCTTACGTCAATGAAACAGATGTTGATAGAACCACCACGATAATGGAAAATTTGGAGTTCAAAAGAAGAGAAAAGCAACCCCGTTATCAAGGACACCATAAGCATATGGTGAACCGGATCCAACAAAGAATTTTGTTCCTTTGAGGCGTCCTCCTTCACTCTCCACATAATACAAGCTAGGACCCTGCATTGCAAAAAAAAACAATTACCTTGAAATAGTGTCATACATAGTTGGACGTACAACAACAATGAAGAAACTTATACTTACTGGTTTCATCCCAACCAGCAATCATAGTACCAACAGAAAGGCCCATGCCCCCGTATGAATACACCTTCCACTATCAAGGATCATGTTTTAGAGTTTTCCTTGGATCAGTCATCTTGTGTGGATTAGGTTCTCTCTTTGATCATCTTCATTTCTTAGAGGGATGACACTTAGATTTCTTCGATTCATTAAGCAATCATTCTTGAGGAGTGTTGAATGAAAAATGCTTGCGTTGGTTGAGGAGTATGATCCGTTAGAGTTTTCATCCTTGTCTTGTGTGGACTTCCAATGTTTTTCCCTCCTCAGTAGTACACTCGATTTCTAGAGTTGTGGTCTTAGTGATAGGCGCGACAAATGACAATTTCAAGGCTGTCATTTGGTACAAGATCTTTAGGTGCAGTTGTAGTAACAACAAACTTGTGATATTTTTGGGACTATTAGACCTAGACATCTGCACAAACACGCAAAGTAACAACAAATTTGTGAAGTTAGTGAAAGGAAAACTCCTCACTTGTATTTCTCTCACACTCACACCCAGTTGTGATGATCACAAGCTAATTTGATGTAATTGTCTTGGATGAATTAGTACTCCTTTAAATTCGATGACCTAGCTTCAACTAGGGTCCCGTTTGGGAGTAGCTGAAGCAAGCTTATTGAAGCTTATACTAGCGGATGCTTTATACTGTGCAAAGTTGATGGGTGTTTGGAAGGCGCAACTGAAGGAAGATGAAGCAGCTGAACGTAGCTTATGATAGCTGAAATTTTTGGGCTTTCCATTAGCTCCCCAGAGTAAGCTTATGGGAGCTGATGGAGTGGATGAATTTATCGATTCTCCAAATGCCCCTGGGTTTCTGAAAAGCACACAATTTATCGTTCTTCCTTCTTCCACCTATCTTCTTCCGTCAACTACGAAATTTGTTCGAAGAAGAAGCCATCTTTTGTTGGCCAAAAGTCGAAGGTAATCTTCTGTCCCCTTCTTGTATTTCTTCTTCGAATCTCTACATTCAGCTTCATTTATCTCATCTTCGATTTCCCCTTATTCTGATTTTTTTTATTTAAACCCTAATACTCTGATTGTTGAGTTTTATTGATTCTCTTCGAGTATTCTGTGAATCTTGAACGATTACGAGTCTCTTGAACTCTGATTTTGTTGAGACTCTGTCTGGATACTGTGAATCTTGAATTTCATTGATGTATGTCAATCCTTAACAATGCCCCATTGTTGACAGATTTGAAGCACATGTTCATCGTGTACCCTTCATGACAATTTGTTGTTTTCTTCCACTTTTGCAGATGTGTTATATGGCTTATTTACTACTGTTATGGTTTATATGTGATTGTGATTGTGATTGTTGATTTTTTTATACAGCAAGAATTTAGCATCAGTCTTCATATATTAGTTTAGCTGGTTGGAGTTAGTTTACTTAACATGTGAATCCAATGTTCATTAAAGTGAGAAGGATTAGGATTAGGTTCTTGGTTGGAGTTAGTTCTTTGAGACATTGGATGCAGCTTCAGCTTCTTGATTTTATTCAGCTTGGAGACCTCTTGTGATTGTTGATTTTATATAGCTTCTACAGATATATTGATTTTATTGAACCAAAATGATAGAGAATGAGATATGAGAAACGATGTGAATCCAATTGCTTGAGTGCACAATTTCCCTTGTCATGCTTCCTGACCATTTTACAACTCTTCTTGTTTTCTTCTTCTCTTCACCTTTCACTTGTTTTCTATTATTATTTTGGCATTGAAATGTTTTATTTTCCCATTGAAAATGACCATTTTCCAACTCTTCTTATTATCTCACTGTCGTCATTATAAATGACCATTTTCCTCATTCAAAATGACCATTTTCCTCATTGAAAATGACCATTTTGAAGAACATTACACACATACCTTGGTCTTAACAGTTGAAGCAATGTTCACACACATACCTTGGTGTTACACAGTAGTTAAAAAAGTTGATTTTATGCTTGCTTTTGATTTTCATTTCTTAAAATTGGTTGGAGTTAGTATATGTGTTGTGCTTAGCAATTTAACATTGGTATCTTCCAATTGGTAAATCTACATGAACTTTGCAATGCCCAACTGCATATATAGTTGTGACCTGATTATGCTTGATTCTGAGTTTAATTTAGTGTATATATACCTCAAATTTTAATTGAATGACTATACAGTAGGTGATTGTTGATTATGCTTGCTTATGAGTTTATTTTCTTACAGTTGTTTAGAACTAGTTCACAATATGTGATGTGCTCAACATTTTAGAGTTCACTTGAGAACTGAGTAGATTACAGTAGTTGAAACTTGGATAGATTGCAGTAGTTTGAAGTTGGTAATGAACCAATCATAAGATTTTTTAATTGAGTGAACAGATTAGCTGGATTGTTTACATGTCCTTTAAAGTTGGATATATTACAGTAGTTTAGGAAATTGATAATCAACCTTGCTAGATTTTTTAATGCATTTATGAAAATGTTGTGAACTGTAATGTGGTCCACTTGTTTAATATTTTGCAACAGAGGACATGGATTTCGACAACAATGAGCAAGTATTTGATGACTACTGTTAGCATGAAATATTGTGATATTTTAGGCACGTTTTCTAAGCGTATTTCATCTATATTGGTAGTCTTTGATAAAGCATTGAAGCCTTTGTGAGTTAGTTTATCTATTTTGTCGATATAGAGGTCTACATAAGCTTTGTGTTGATTGTAGGCGATTAAGAGCTAATACCGAACGAATCAAGGGAGAATGGAGATATATTGAGCATGTCCAAGGATTGAGGACATCATTAGGAGCTAAGGAAGATGCTAAGTTGAGGAATAGCACGAGACAAAGGAGAATCACGATCTACACCTATTCCACGCTCTAAAGTACGACCGTATTAGAGTCCACGCTCTAATCCACGGCCGTGGAACCTTGGCAAGAGAAGCGTGGTGCATTCCAGCAACTTACACGGCCGTGGAGGGTTGTGACAAACCGTGACCAAATTCCACGCTCTAAATTACGGGCGTGGAACCCTTCCACGACCGTGATCTTGACGATCTTTTACGCAATATTTTAAGCCACGATCTTATACCCACATGGGCCGAAGACGCATTTTATTTGGGCCTATAAAAGGACGGAAGGAAGGAGATTCCGTCACCTCTGCTTACCCTAGTTTTAAGCCTTCGCTTAGATCGTCGTTGAGAGATTTGCGCTTTGCCCTATTGAGATTTCCGGATTGACGGAAAGAGTGAAGATTTGGAAGATTGTTCGTAAGGAGATTACGCTTTATCCTTAGGTTTGATTAGAAGACGGATTGACATCCCGTTCTTCGTTCATATCTAAGATTTTGATTGTTTGTGTTATTCCGAATCTATTGACATTATTGTTCTTGAATTGTGGATTTGATATTGATTTAAGATTTATCCAAGGTTTTCGAAGGTTTTCATCTTTCATTCTTTTAAATCTTGAATTTGATATCAATATGATTGTTGTTGGCTAAAACCCTTTAGCAATTCTAAGATGAAGGGTTGATAGTTGTGACTTAGATGATGATAGATCGATCGTAAACAGATTGGACCCTGAGAGTTAGAGAGAATCGCCGACGAACCTAATCCACGGTCTGTTCTTGAGCTTCCACGGCCGTGGAACTCAAGAACTACCCGTAATTTTGTGTCAGTTACGAACCTTGCTTTTACTTTAATCCAAAGTTAAAGATTTGCTTTGACTTTGTCTTGGCTTGCTTTTTCTAGGTGGTAGTGAAGCCTCAACAACCTCTACCCCGATTTCGAGTGTCACAACCTTAATCGGTTTAGTTAGTCTTGATCCTTGGATTATAAGTTTGGGTGTTTGACATTAATATTTATCTTTAGAATCTTTCTATATTGAAGCCTCAACAACCTTTATAGAGAGTGCCTTTAGGTGAATCATATAAGGTTTTGGAACTTCACCGTACATTGCCTTACATTCGTATACCTTTGCATACCTCAACTCTGTCCTTATATCTTTAGTATATCTTGAATCGATTGCCACAGCTGGATTCCTGGATCTTTAGGGTTGATGTTTTCCCAATAATTTGAAAAGCTTCATACATTTACTTGCTTGATAATCTATAATTGGATTTAACCCCCCAAATCATTGTGTTCGATACTCTGGAATTCTTGCTTAACTATATCGATCCGTACACTGCGGGTTCGCTTGTTTGATTCTAGTTTTATAAATTTAAAGCTTATTTGCACGCACGCTAAGTGGCGAACAAGTTTTTGGCGCCGTTGCCGGGGATTTGGTCTAGGCCGAATTCGGTTATCGGTTGTCAAGCTTGGGAGCTTCTCCCTTGTTATTTGATATCTTTTCGAGTGTATGCGCAAGTCTAGGAATAACGAAGACCTCTTACCTCTTGATCAAGAGCTTGAGAGGAATTTGAGGAGAAAGCGTAAGGAAAGACAAATGGCTGAAGAAAGAGAACGTGATCTCCAATCGGAGTTAGTGGAAAAGGAAGCTCAACTCCAATGGAGTGAGAAGACTCGAAGGGAAGAAACGGATCGTCATCAAATGAAGGTTGATGATCTAACGGACATGATGTTCCAAATGAGGCTGGAAATAAACAACCTCAAAGAGAAAAAGAAAAGGAGGAGACCGGGAAGATCGGTTAGAGCCAACTCATCTAATGAGGATAGCGACTCCTCAATGCCACCACTAGAGGAAATTGATCCCACGATCAATGTGAATCCATTCTTTCCACGTCCAGCTGCAAATCGTCGTGTTCCACCTAGGAATGCGAGAATCGAACGTGTAGATGAGGAGCCAAGAACTCTTGGCCAAAGGATGGATCCGACGCAGCAACCACGCCGTTTAGGTGTGAACTTTGATGCTGACGATGCACAAGGGTTTAGCTTCAACCCTCAAGTTATTACCATTGTTCGCCAAAACCAATTTGGTGGAACAAGCGCTGAATCTCCACATCAACATCTACAAAACTTTGAGATTATGATGGAGACAATGAAGCCGAAGAACGCAACTACCAACAGCTACGAACTCAAGCCTTTCTTCTTCTCCTTGAAAGGGAAAGCATTGTCTTGGTATCAAGCTCTTCCAAGTGGAAAGCTTGAAACATGGGAGGATCTTTCTGCGGAGTTCCTCACTAAGTTCTTTCCGCCATCCAAAACGGCGGAGCTAAGAGGTATGATTAATGCATTTTCTATGAGATCTAACGAAAGTTTGTTTCAATCTTGGGAAAGATTTCAGGATTTGCTATTGGATTGCCCTCATCATGGCATATCCAAGCTTGCACTATTGGAGATATACTATAAGGGGCTGGATGTGGAGACACAATTCAAGCTCCAATCCCTTTCATGTGGTACATTCATGGACATGAGGGAAGATGACACTTGGGAATTCATTGAGAAGCAAGCGCGAGTTATAGAGAAGTATTCTCATTGGAAAGCGGAGGCGAATCAAGTAGATCAAGGAGCAAAGCTATCACAAGCAGCTCAAACTCAAATCTTTTCTCTCAACACGGAGATTAAAGAGTTGAAGGAAGCCATCAAAACCAACTTTCCGAAGCACAAGGAGCAAGATGTGGGTTATTTAGGCAACAACAATAACCACAACGGTAATGAGAATACCAATCGCAACAACCGGAACAACAACCGGAATAATTGGAAAAACAACAACAACAACCGGAACAACAATTGGAACAACAATAGGGGTTCAAACAACAACAATTGGCGCTCCAATCAACAAAATTCCGGTAATTCTTATCCTTCTAATTTAGGAAATTCACTAACTCCACCTTCCTCTTCTTCCACTCCTTTGAAAAGCCAGGGGCAAACATCTAATGGTGGAAGCACTTCGGGGAAAGAGAAGCCCGATCCCATGTTGGAAACAATTTTGGGGAAGCTTCAAGGGTTGGAGACTCGCATCATCAAGGTTGATGATCACATTACTAAGATTGATAAAGCCCAAAAGATTTTAGAAAACCAAATGTTCAGCCATGCGGAGGAAGTTCCTAGGAATCAAGGGAAGCTTCTTGGAAAAACGGAGGACAACCCAAAAGGAAGGGTGATGGCAATCACAACTAGGAGCGGAGTCACCACTACCGATCCGCAGCCCAAGTTTGTAGAAGTCCCCGTTGAGAAAGAAAAAGAAAAGGGGAAGGAGAAGGAAGATGTCTACGTTCCTCCTCCAGCTTACAAACCTCCCCTACCGTTCCCGCAATCTAGAGCGAGAGCGCGTCTAGACAAGCAATTCGGTAAGTTTATAGAACTCATGAGCAAATTGCATATTAATATACCTTCCATTGATGCTATTGTAGGTATGCCAGCTTATGGTAAGTTCTTGAAGGAGATCCTCTCTAACAAGAGAAAGTTAGAGGACTTTGGAGAGGTTAAGATGAGTTCGGATTCTTCGGATCTCATCAAGACCATGAAAGAGAAGATGCCCCCAAAGCTAAAGGATCCGGGGTCATTTTGTATTCTCATAGGAGTGGGAGATGTCACATATGATGCATTATGTGACTTGGGAGCAAGTGTGAGCATCATCCCACTTGCATTATGTAGGAAGATCGGTTTAGGCGACCCTAAACCGGTGAAGATGACGTTGTACATGGCGGATCGATCCATAACTCGTCCCGTCGGTATTGTTGAAGACGTCCCGGTCAAGCTAGGTAAATTCTATGTTCCTATAGATTTTGTTATGCTTGACATTCCTGCAGATAGTCCGGTCCCGATCATTCTCGGAAGACCGTTTCTTGCAACATCCGGCTGCATAGTCGATTGCAAGAATGCTAGACTCGCCTTTGACATAGGAGAAGAGAAGGTAGAGTTCGTTCTTTCCACTCTAGTGAAGGAACTAATCTTTGATGAGGATATATTCAATATCCAAGATGAAGAAGGGTTGTCTAGAGAGGAGGTAAGTGATATTCTCTTCAAAGATCCTTTGCAAAAGGTTATTACTATGAGTCTAATGGATATAGGGGAAGAAGAGGAGTGCAATGAGGCAATTGAAGCATTAGAAGCACAAGAAGAAGTGTGTGAAGAGGAGTTTGAGAAACTCCACGATGAGGCAAAGAACGTACGAATCCACGGTCATACACTATATTCCACGGCCGTGGATTTCACCAACAAAAGCGTGGAGCACTCCAGAGGCTTACACGGTCGTGGAGAGAACAGAGCAACCGTATTTACTTTCCACGCCCAAAATCACGACCGTGGAGGATGCAGAGAGGCCGTAATTTTGGGTGATTCCGAAGGTAATTGTGTCTCTTCCTCAACTTCTCTTGATCCTTCCCCAACACCTTCTACATCCTTAGACACTTCTAAGGAAGCATCGGACGCTCCTCAAGAACCATTGGAAGCTCCGATAGCAATGGAACTAAAGCCACTCCCTACACATCTAAGGTACGCATTTCTTGGACCTAATTCTACTTTTCCGGTAATTGTTAGTTCCGATTTAAGCATAGATGAACATAGTAAGCTCATGGTTGTCCTTAGGAAACATAGAAAAGCTTTAGGATATACTATAGAGGACTTAGTAGGAATCAAACCTTCCCTATGCATGCACAAGATCTTAATGGAAGAGGACTTTAGGACTTCGCGACAACCTCAAAGGCGGTTGAATCCGACCATGAAGGAGGTTGTCAAGAAGGAAATTCTTAAACTGCTTGATGCAGGTATCATCTACCCTATCTCCGATAGCAAGTGGGTGAGTCCGGTACAAGTGGTTCCGAAGAAGGGAGGAATGACGGTCATCACCAACAAGAATAACGAACTCATTCCTACCCGAACCGTAACAGGATGGCGGATGTGCATAGACTACCGCAAACTAAACAACGCGACGAGGAAGGACCACTTCCCACTACCCTTCATCGATCAAATGCTTGAAAGGTTAGCGCAACATTCGCACTTTTGCTATCTTGACGGTTATAGTGGTTTCTTTCAGATTCCGATACACCCGGATGATCAAGAGAAGACCACATTCACGTGCCCATGGGGTACGTTTGCCTATAGGAAGATGCCGTTTGGGCTTTGCAACGCCCCAGCCACCTTTCAAAAGTGCATGATGGCCATCTTCTCCGAATATATAGAGGAAATCATGGAGGTTTTTATGGAAGACTTCTCCGTTTATGGTTCCTCTTTTGACAATTGTATTTCTAACCTTGCTCTTGTGTTACAAAGGTGTGAAGACACTAACCTAGTTCTTAATTGGGAGAAGTGTCAATTCATGGTGAAGGAAGGCATTATTTTAGGACACTTAATCTCTAGTAGAGGGATTGAGGTGGATAGAGCAAAAATAGAGACTATAGAAAAGCTTCCTCCCCCAACTTCGGTGAAAGGGATAAGAAGTTTTCTAGGACATGCTGGATTTTATAGGCGTTTCATAAAGGATTTCTCTAAAATATCAAAGCCGCTAACTAATCTATTGATGAAGGATGGAGTTTTTTACTTTTCGCAGGAATGCCTAGATGCATTTAACATGATTCGGGAAGCTCTAATTTCAGCCCCAATTATCCAACCTCCGGATTGGAATCTCCCCTTTGAGGTTATGTGTGACGCAAGTGACGTAGCTATAGGAGCTGTTCTTGGACAAAGAAAGGAAGGGCAAACCCACGCTATCTACTACGCTAGCAAGACGCTAGATGAAGCGCAGCTCAACTACGCCACTACGGAAAAAGAATTTTTAGCCATTGTTTATGCAATTGACAAATTTCGCTCTTATCTTGTAGGTGCAAAGGTTATTGCGTACACGGATCATGCTGTGATCCGGTACCTCCTTGCGAAGAAGGATGCGAAGCCAAGGCTAATTAGATGGATTCTTCTCCTACAAGAATTCGATCTAGAGATCCGTGACAAGAAGGGTTCGGAAAATTCTGTTGCGGATCATTTGAGTCGTCTAACACATCTAGAGGACGACCACCTACCTATAGATGACTCCTTCCCAGACGAACATTTACACATTATAGAGGAGTGCATCGATGTGATCTCCAAAGGTAACGAACCATGGTTTGCTGATTTTGTTAACTATTTGGTTTGTCAGGAAATACCGCCCGGATTATCCTACGCACAAAGAAAGAAGTTCTTTAAGGATGTTCGGGAATACTTTTGAAATGAACCTCTCCTCTTTAAGAGAGGTCCGGATGGCATTATTCGGCGATGTGTGCCGGAAGATGAGATGCAAAGTGTCATCCGCCATTGTCATTCACTACCATGTGTTGGACACGCTAGTTCGAACAAGACTAGCGCTAAGGTATTGCAATCTGGATTCTTTTGGCCTACACTATTTAAAGATGTGCAAACCTTTGTTTCTTGCTACGATGCTTGTCAAAGAACAGGAAATATCTCTAGGAGGAATGAGATGCCTTTCAACAACATCCAAGAGGTGGAGATCTTTGACGTTTGGGGAATAGACTTCATGGGACCATTCCCATCATCTTGTGGTAACCAATACATACTTTTAGCGGTTGATTATGTTTCAAGATGGGTTGAAGTGATTGCCTCTCCCACTAATGATGCCATGGTAGTGGTTAAGTTCTTTAACAAGACCATTTTCCCACTATTTGGGACACCACGGACCATCATTAGTGATGGAGGCTCTCAATTCATTGCCCGGCGCTTTGAAGCTCTCTTAGCTAAGTATGGGGTGACTCACAATATCGTCACCCCCTATCATCCACAAACTAGTGGACAAGTTGAGATCTCAAACCGGGAGATCAAAGGAATCCTAGAGAAGACGGTTTCAAGGACTAGGAAGGATTGGTCGTTGAAGCTAGATGATGCATTGTGGGCATACCGGACTACATATAAGACTCCCATCGGAACTACACCATACAACCTTGTGTATGGGAAGTCTTGCCATTTACCGGTAGAGTTGGAGCACAAGGCGTTTTGGGCAATCAAGTGGTTGAATTTCAGCATGATGGAAGCGGGAGAGAAGTGTCTCTTGGACCTAAATGAGCTTGAAGAACTCCGCTTGAACGCTTATGAAAACGCCAAAATCTACAAAGAAAGAGCAAAGCATTGGCATGATAAGCATATCATTCCAAAGGACTTTAAAGAAGGAGATCAAGTTCTCCTCTTCAACTCAAGGCTTCGTCTCTTTCCAGGTAAGCTTAAATCTCGTTGGACCGGACCTTTTCTAATCAAACGTATTTTCCCCCATGGTGCAGTTGAAGTATGGGGTGAAACGGGCAGAAGCTTTAAGGTAACGGTCAACGACTCAAGAAGTATACACCGGAACTCCAAGCTGAAGAGTTCGCGCCCACCGCACTCGAATAAGTGCGAATATGGTCTAGCTACGGACCTTAAACAAAGCGCTTCTTGGGAGGCAACCCAAGGTATTGCATTGTCATTTTTGTTTTTGATTCATAGATTAGTTTAGTCTAGACGTTTTTGCTTTGTTTTGCCTTCGATACCTTCCGGTATGTTCGTGTTTTTGGATGTAGGAACAGTGGAAAAGAAAAGGGGAAGAGAAAGTTTGAAAAAAAAGTGACGAAACTTGGACTTTGGAGCATTACAGAGAGTTCCATGGCCGTGGTTTAGACCGTGACAGCAACAGTGACCGTAATTTCCAAAAGCCTGAGAAAAATCATCAAAACCACGGTTCCGTACAATTCCACGGCCGTGGAACCCCCTGATAGACCGTGGTTTTCAAAAATTTTGACGGCCACTATATAAACCACGTTCTTCACAAAAACACAACACAAACCCAAAATTACGCCCAAAAACGCCGATTCCACGCCCCTTCCCTCAATTCTTCGTTCGTTAATCGTTTTTAACGATTCTTCGACCTAAACTGAAGCAAATCCGATCACCAACAAGATCCAAGAAACCATTCGAGCGGTAATTCACCGGAGAAGCCACAATTCGGATTACAAAATCCGAAAACCTAGGTTTTTGGCTCTTTCTCTCTCTTTGTCGATTCGGCTTTGTTTTTGATAGAATTTGTAGGAGAACTGATTGGAATTGGAAGAAATTAGTCTAGGACTGATTGATTGCTGAGTTTGGTGAATTGTTGTTGAGTTTTGAGAATTTTCGAGACGAACCACGGTCACTATACGTTCC
Source organism: Fagopyrum esculentum (assembly GCA_033239045.1). Taxonomy (NCBI): domain Eukaryota; kingdom Viridiplantae; phylum Streptophyta; class Magnoliopsida; order Caryophyllales; family Polygonaceae; genus Fagopyrum; species Fagopyrum esculentum. The sequence continues at coordinate 47,993,181 of BSUD01000002.1, read as the reverse complement.
ACGGCCGTGGAACGTACAGTGACCGTGGTTTTTGACAAATTATGGATTTTGGGAGGAGAGTGTCCGGTAGGAACAAGGACAAGAATAAGGATAAGGATAAGAACAAAAAGAGGAAAGGCAATGATGCCTCCTCTTCTAGAGTACCACCCCCTTCATCCCCTTCACCTCCATCCTCACCATCACCACCTCGCCCTAGGATTCCCATCATCCATGAGGATCATCTCTATGCTTTAGAGAGGATCCAGAAGAGAGCGGTCATAGGACCTAGATACCTACTGTTGGAGGAGTTAGAGCCTCTACATGTGATAGGAGACATTACTTGGCTCCTAGATAGAGCCGGTCTAGTCATCTTCTCCGCTATTCGGGAAGATGCTTATGAGGAGATCACGAGAGAGTTTGTGGTTTCCTTCAAGCATAGTCATGTTGACATGACAGTTTCTTTCCAGATGATGGAAAGAAACTATGATTTCTCCATCAGGGAGTTCGGAGCCTTCTTTGGGTTCCACGAGACCTTTAATGGTCGTTTCCCCAGTGGCGTGTACGCCAAGGATTTCTGGGAAGAGATCGCCATGATCTATGCCAGCGGTCCTCGCTGGCAGCCAGCTGATACCAAGGCTAGGTTGATGTATCACCTAGCCTTGAAGATTGCTCACAGGGTACTTTCTGAGTGTCTCTTCCCTCGGACGGAGACATCTCAGAAGATCAAGACAGATGAGCTCTTCCTTCTCTACTGTATGCTATACGGTAGACCTACTGATTGTGTCACCCTCTTAGCTGCTACTATGAGCAAGCTAAAGAATAAGAGGGCTGGCAACATTGGATATGGTGGGATTGTCACCCACCTTGCTCGACAGTTAGGGGTAGATTTCTCTGCTTGCACACGTATTGCTGCTACACCCCTAGGATTACATAGCCTCATGACTAGAGGCATCATCTTCCCCACCCATAGAGGTCCACCATATGCTGTTATGCCATGGGAGAGTAGGATCGGGAGAGGGATTGAGTGGCTCCCTGAGTATTCCATTATGGCTGGACGCCATAACTGGAAGGCGACGTTCGCTGCCATGCATGCGAACAGATTGGTAGCCCCTCCTTACGTTCCACCACCACCAGTTGTAGAGGAGGAGGAGATGAGAGATGATTATGAGGGAGGAGGAGGAGCTGATCAGGACTTTGGTACATTCCCGGATCAGCCGGATGTAGTTCTCGACATGCCTAGACATTCTCCCCGCCCTACTAGAGCATCTGGCTCTTCCTCTCGCCACGCTAGTGTGAGCGAGAGGCCCACTTGGATGGCTGACCCTCCTAGATGGTATAGCACGCAGCCGGAGTGGATGGGAGCTCCACCGACTTGGCATTCACAGCCGCCACTAGCACCAACACCTTCAGATGCACCGGTGTGGTACAGCCAGCCACCTGGTTGGTACGAGCAGTTGCCACAGTAGACTACCGACCTTTCCGACAAGGTTGGAGCTTTGGAGATACGTGTTGATGCTAGAGATGCACGAGCTGATGATCTGGACCACATGATGAGAGACGTTTACCGCCAGCAGTTCGGGCGGTACTATGATTCCAGCTTCTCTCCGTTTCCACCTCCACCGGCACCGCAGTGATGACATTTGATGATCGACAGTTTTAGCCGCTCCACCACCGTTTTGTGAGTTCTTTTTCTTTCTTTCTTTTCTTCTTTTTCTTTTCTTTGAACATTAGGGACAATGTTTGTTCCAAGTATGGGGTGGGGTGTGACTAATAGTTTGTAATAACTCTTACTCACTTTTGTATGCTTCTATCGAGACTACCTTGCATGTTTTATTTTTGCATTGCATGAAAAAGCTTTTGAAAAACCCATAAAAATTGAAAAATTTTGAAAATTTTGTGCTTCTAAGGATAGAGATGATTTCTATGATAATCACCACTTGTGAATTGAGTTTTGATGACAATCGCATGCTTAAACAAATAGTGAATTGAAAAGAAATTGAATGAGTTGATTATCCCTCTTTTGCAAGTTTCATAATGTGATGAATGTTACTTAAATCATGTTGAGGAATTAAGGTTGAAATCACATAATAAGTTCTTATGCTTCTTTTTGAGATGATTAAGGCAATTCGATTTTCTTTCTTCTTTCTTTGATCATTTAGCCCCTCAATGATATAATGACCTCCTTTACCTATCCGGGAATTTGGAGGAGTTGAAAAAGGCATGTTTGATGTGGGAGGGCCATGAAAGCAATATTTTGCATTCAAAAGAATAGAAAGAAATTATAGGTTTGGGGAAGTCAATCATGATGATGAGTAACTCGGCACCATTCACATAGCCGGGTGTTTGTGTCTTGCCAAAGTCGGATTGAGCGATATTCCTAGCGGATTATGGTATGTGCGCTAAGAGTTTGAGGCATCTCGTAAAAATGAGAAACGCCAATCTCCTAGGCTTCGGTTTTTGTGCACCTCTATCCATAACGCCAAAAGTAAAGTCGAAAAATGAAAAGAAGAGAGCGAAGCTCTAAGTTGAAAGTGTTGCGGAAACCGCAAGAGAAGAAGAAAAGAGTAGTTATCCATTTTCCCGGATTCATGCACCACATTCCTTAAAGTTTTCCTTCCCTTTCCACATTCTAGACCTTGTTTGAAAGTCCTTAAGATCAAAAGAATGTTATATGACTTGGTGATCTAAATTGAAGTTTCTTATGATTGATTTTGATAATGTTTGATGGTTATGATGTTTACATGGAAGTTTGATTGATTCATGAGCTTTCTTTACTCTTTACTCTTTGATTATGCGTATGAAAGTCTTATAAGCGAATGAAGCAAGATTTGAGGATGATCTATTGATTAGAAAGCACACTCATCTAAAAGAAGTTTTGCTTTGAGAAGGTACACATATTTCAACCTAACTTGAGTTTTAAAGTTTTGAAAGACCTTGCTTAGGGACAAGCAAGTAGCAAGTATGGGGTTATTTGTTAGCATGAAATATTGTGATATTTTAGGCACGTTTTCTAAGTGTATTTCATCTATATTGGTAGTCTTTGATAAAGCATTGAAGCCTTTGTGAGTTAGTTTATCTATTTTGTCGATATAGAGGTCTACATAAGCTTTGTGTTGATTGTAGGCGATTAAGAGCTAATACCGAACGAATCAAGGGAGAATGGAGATAGATTGAGCATGTCCAAGGATTGAGGACATCATTAGGAGCTAAGGAAGATGCTAAGTTGAGGAATAGCACGAGACAAAGGAGAATTACGATCTACACCTATTCCACGCTCTAAAGTACGACCAAATTAGAGTCCACGCTCTAATCCACGGCCGTGGAACCTTGGCAAGACAAGCGTGGTGCATTCCAGCAACTTACACGGCCGTGGAGGGTTGTGACAAACCGTGACCAAATTCCACGCTCTAAATTACGGGCGTGGAACCCTTCCACGACCGTGATCTTGACGATCTTTTAAGCAATATTTTAAGCCACGATCTTATACGCACATGGGCCGAAGACGCATTTTATTTGGGCCTATAAAAGGACGGAAGGAAGGAGATTCCGTCACCTCCGCTTACCCTAGTTTTACGCCTTCGCTTAGATCGTCGTTGAGAGATTTGCGCTTTGCCCTATTGAGATTTCCGGATTGACGGAAAGAGTGAAGATTTGAAGATTGTTCGTAAGGAGATTACGCTTTATCCTAAGGTTTGATTAGAAGACGGATTGACATCCCGTTCTTCGTTCTTATCTAAGATTTTGATTGTTTGTGTTATTCCGAATCTATTGACATTATTGTTCTTGAATTGTGGATTTGAGATTGATTTAAGATTTATCCAAGGTTTTCGAAGGTTTTCATCTTTCATTCTTTTAAATCTTGAATTTGATATCAATATGACTGATGTTGGCTAAAACCCTTTAGCAATTCTAAGGTGAAGGGTTGATAGTTGTGGCTTAGATGATGATAGATCGATCGTAAACAGATTAGACCCTGAGAGTTAGAGAGAATCGCCGACGAACCTAATCCACGGTCTGTTCTTGAGCTTCCACGGCCGTGGAACTCAAGAACTACTCGTAATTTTGTGTCAGTTACGAACCTTGCTTTTACTTTAATCCAAAGTTAAAGATTTGCTTTAACTTAGTATTGGCTTGCTTTTTCTAGGTGGTAGTGAAGCCTCAACAACCTCTACCCCGATTTCGAGTGTCACAACCTTAATCGGTTTAGTTAGTCTTGATCCTTGGATTGTATGTTTGGGTGTTTGACGTTAATATTTATCTTTAGAATCTTTCTATATTGAAGCCTCAACAACCTTTATAGAGAGTGCCTTTAGGTGAATCATATAAGGTTTTGGAACTTCACCGTACATTGCCTTACATTCATATACCTTTGCATACCTCAACTCTGTCCTTATATCTTTAGTATATCTTGAATCGATTGCCACAGCTGGATTCTTGGATCTTTAGGGTTGTTGTTTTCCCAATAATTTGAAAAGCTTCATACATTTACTTGCTTGATAATCTATAATTGGATTTAACCCCCCAAATCCCTGTGTTCGATACTCTGGAATTCTTGCTTAACTATATCGATCCGTACACTGCGGGTTCGCTTGCTTGATTCTAGTTTTATAAATTTAAAGCTTATTTGCACGCACGCTAAGTGGTGAACAACTACTACGCATCTTGGGGTTGGGGTTTTGAGAGCTCATCTACTACTAGTAGATCCACAGACCCGGAATATCGTGTATATATTTGTTTTATACTTTTTCTTATGATTATTATCTATGTGATGCTTACTATTGTCCTTTGTCATTGAAGGATTTACTTGAAATAACCAATAACGAGTTGATAGACGAACATTCTTCCAATCCAGAGGTTACAACTATACAAGAGATAGCACGTGATCTGAGGGACCGACTAGCAAGAGTGCAAGATGACCTTGACATAGCTCATCGACATATTCGACTTGCAGACGAGGCAAGGCAACAAAGAAATGGAGAAATCAACCGCTTGATCAAGCACCAGACTGCGCTGCAAGTGTCCAACATTCGTCTTTCTGTTGAACTCGACCAATGCAAGATCATTGGTACAAAACACGCACTATCCGCAAGATGTCTCTACAAATGCCTATTGGTTACTTCTCTTTTTCTTGTATTGTGTGTAGCTCATGATAATATGTTTTAGGATTAACTTTGCGCTAGTTGAACATCGTATGTGTACTTTGAACATCATATGTTTCTTTGCAGCTTGTTCGAACTAAAACCAAGGTATCATTGAACATGGTTTGTAAGACATAACTTTTGGTTGCATTGTATGCTTGAACATCGTGTAGGTTTGTGTTACAGATGTTTGATATTTAAAACTACCGAAATGGATACAAACAGTTGATATTTAAAACACTTAAAATATTTAAATCAAACACAAGATGATAAGTACCTTGAACACATCATAAGTACCACAAAAACATCATAAGTAACAAAACCCGGCTAAGTACATGCCCTTTCGGAAACACCACCTATCAACCACAACCCTTGTAAACAAGGGGTAGCTAACAAACCTCACAACACGCAAAAGCCCTCCAACTACATGGATTATGAGACACAAATAAATGCGTAACAACCAACGATATGGAACCTAAAGAAACACTTCAGCACACCACTTCTCCACGTTGACATTCATTTGTTTCCGGCGGAAAATTTGACAACATGGAAAGTCCTACATTATACACACGCATATATGTTGTTTGAAATATAATACGAAGAACGTAAGGTTGTAGGAAGTGAAAAACAACTAACCGTCTTTTTATTAGTAAACCAAGAATCCGGGAATTTGACCTCTCCTATCTCAGGGTCACGAGCAGCCCCGGAAGCATTGAGTATTCTTCTCCAAATTCCGAACTCTTTTTTCAGCAAAGACAACCTATTACGTAGTCTCACCGGTGGAACATTTGTTCCACTTCTCCTACCAAATTCAGCAGCAATTGTTAGCCAATTATAAGAACCCCTCTCAAACTCAACCTCCCTAAAATCTGCTTCTACACAAAGCTCCAACAAGACTATTGAATTTTGGTCATTCCATTTGAAGTTAGATGGGGAAGTCATTCTGTTTTATGTCATTGAGTACAGTCAAGGATTTCACAATTTATAGTGGGTTCTCATTTATTATACAAGTTGTTCCTATTAGTCACATTTCATAAGTAGCTAATGTATGAGTTATTTACATGTCATTGACAAGTAACATCAAAAACCAAGTCACTTTATACATATAATGTGATGCTGAATTCATGTGCATTCAATACTCCATCTCATGTCAACTAATGTGCAAGCAAGTATGAATCCTCAAAGTAAATAAAGATTCAGAATACTCACACGTCTAGTCACAAACAGGAAAATCGAAAAAGCTTGTTGTCATTGCTGTCACAATTGGAACCAATTAATGTTCCAGCAAAAAATAAAGCTTCAGTTTGACCCCTATCTTTAACATGGGTCTTGATGATATAAATTAGTCAAAGTGAAGCAATCCTTGTTGTCACAACACAGCACATATATACAGCTTCTGCTTCACAAAGAGAAAGGCTCTACTTAAGTTACAGAAGAGGGAGTTAAGCCTTGTTGTCAATCCATTAAATAATCATGAAATAGACAATATCTAACTCATACTTCAAAACTCGACTAAATCTAGTGTGTATCCCGATAATGAACAGAGAGAAAGGCTCAGGCAAAAACATTTTTGTCTACATAGATATGCTTGCTGCCAATTGAGCTGTTGAGAGATGATGCATAAGAAGCAATATCTCTTTCCTTTGCTGTCAATCCAGGATTTTTGTCTCCAATCCAGGATTTGTTGTTGAGAGAAAGGCTCGGGAAGAAGCAATCCTTGTTGCTGTCAATCCAGGATTTGCTGTCAATCTAGGATTTTAGAGAGGAATGGAGTTTTACAAAATTGTTGAATGACTTGTCCTCTTGAGATCAAATTATTTTTCAAACATTTTTCAATGATAGACAAATTCTCTGCTTGGCTTAGAGTGATTGCCTATCTGCAATTACGTTCAAAGTAGCTTTAGTTGTGTATCCACGATTCTGCTGAGCTGTCAGCTCTCTATCCGTGTAAAAATCTATTAATCTATTTTAGTACCTCATTCTCTCTTCTTGCTTCAGAAAATTGCTTACTGATTATTGACATGCTGAGCATTAACAAGTGAACATTATTTTTTCAGGTCAAGAAAAATGCCATGCTGTGCAAATCAATAGATGAGTTGTTTGAGAAAGGTCGGGATGAAGTGCAACCTTCAGTAGTGCAAGGTTTGATGCAGAAGGTGGGAAGGGGTCCTATAAACAATAAATTGCTTAGTTTGAGAAAAAGTGATTATGTACTGCATTTTGCCTGAGTAAAAGAAATAAACTTCCAATACCACTGTGGAACAAGTATATTAGTATTACATTGGTGATGAAAAATAATAATTATATGTACTGCATTTTGCCTGAGTAAAAGTGATGTCAACACTTAGTTTCTGTTGGTGGCTTATGGCAAGAACAGAAGTGAACATAGATGCATAAAAAAGAGTTAAATTGATGAAATGAACATAGTGATAAAAAAAAGAGTTAAATATCGTCCTTCTGATGTTACTGAAGGGAAACAGATTACCTCTTCAGAGACTGCTTCTTTCAGGGTTAATTAACTCAACAGTTCGAAGCTGGTTTCCCTTTTTTCAAACTCTTCTAGATAGGTTCTAAAGGAAAGTAGAAGTAGCCATAGATGAAATGAACATAGATGCATAAAAAAAAGTTAAATTGATGAAATGAACATAGTGATAACCAAGAGAATCAAATGAGGAGAGAAAGGGAGAAAACCAAAAAAATGATGCCAGTGAGAAACTACCAAGGATTGATGAAATGAACATAGTGATAACCAAGAAAATCACATTATCTCAACAGATACAAGCTTGATCAGAAACTACCAAGAAACTACAAAGGCTTGCTGCCAATCATTCTGAGGGAATCTATGTGTTTAGAGGCAAGCTTGATCAGAATCAAGGTAGCAAAATTCAGAGGGAAGCTTGTTCAGAGGGAAGCCTCATCAGTGCCAGCAATCAACAATCATGAAAAGCAATGTAGTAAGATTAAAAAACAAAAAGCCAAACTATCACTGCCAGCAATCATAAGAGTCGGAAGGTTTCATTAGAGGCAAAGGAAAAATATGAAGAGTTGAACCAAAATATAAGCTCAACATATATGACATTCGTCTAGGAGCTGAACCAAAATATAATTGTGTCACAAATCTTTTGCACCAAAATATTAAGACCAACCCAAATCGTTGTGAATCATATACCATCACACAGTCGATATATCAAAAATAGGGACTCTCCCACAATCGTTAAGCAATATCATCTCTAACACTCCCCATCCCACCAACACTTGCATCATCACCTTCTTCTCTTGTAACCCTATTGAATAGTCCTTTGTAAGCTGCAGGGTTTGACCCTAGCGTGTCAAAGTACTCGTCGTTCTCCTTATGCAGCAGACAAAAATTATGAAGTGCGAAGCATGCCAATATAATGTCAATTTGTGTCTCGATGTTGTAGCTAGGAATCACCATTAGTATCTTCCATCTTTTCTTCAAAACACCAAACGCACGTTCAATTGCACTACGAATGCCGGAATGAACCCTATTAAATCCCTCTTTGTAGTTCTTAGGAGCAACGCCTTCAAATTGGATTTGGTGATACTTCACCTTAGAGTACGGTACCATGTATCCTTTTCTGTCTGGATAGCCTTTATCGACCAAATAGTATTTTCCTACATTAAATTAGAAGCAGCGGTATGACGTACATTTTATCTTAATGTATGTAACAACTAAAACCAAGTTCAACTAAATGGTCATACCTTCAGGTGGATGGGGAAAGTTGAATGATTTTGTCTTAAGAGCTTGATCGAGAACACGGGCATCATGAACTGAACCCTCCCATCCGGCACAAATGTGAAGTACATATCAAGGTCGCATGCAGCCATCACGTTAAAGGTACACGTGCCCTTCCTTCCTCTATATGGCAACTGTTCTTTTGCAGGGATCGTTGCATCAATGTGTGTTCCGTCTATGCATCTAATGCACCCCTGTGATTACGATCACATATCACCACAAAGCGGTTAAACTTATGAATTTTATAGCCCTAACTATTCTATTGTACATATTATTAGAAGTTGTAGTCCACACCTTGAAAAAACTGTACTTTTCATTTTCCAAAATCTGTGTAGGTGTGCTTGAAAACGTTGGGTCACGCGGTCGTTGAAGATCCCTTGCAAGTCTTGAGTACCCCCTTGACCTTCCTGTGATTGCATCTAGAACCTCGTGTATTGTTCGACTGATTGTTTCCCCGGATCGTTGAAATCTCTCATAAACGTCTCGATTTGATATCCCCAAAGCTAATGTGTACAGCAAAATACCCACCTTCTCCAACACAGTCATGTCACGCCCTTGTTTTAGACCGTAATTTGTCTCCAATTTGTCACATAAACGTTGTAGAACTTTTGGCTTCATCCTAATAGCTCTCATACATCTAACGCCGGAGTTTGCAACTATCACTTGCCTCATCCATTTGTAACCTGTAAATTCTAAATTATAACATGGTTCTTTATGTATGTGACTGAAGTAATGCATGGACGACAGTGAGCTGTTCATCTTCAGCCATAAGTTTGCAAACGTCATTTGTTTTTGGTGTCTTTTGAGCCTTTTCTTCGCTTCTGCAATCAATTGAACATCAGGAGATCATTCAGGATGGACCATAACATCTACACAGAATTAAATGATAAGAAACAATAGGACGGTATAAGCAAAGCAAGCATCCATCATATTAGTTGCATGATCACGATGAAACCAACACAGACGTTCGTTACAATCAAACCATAAAACCTTCTTCATAGTTAAAAGGGAAAAACACTCAACGGTACAATTCAATAGGAAAAAACAAACATAAACTAGCAAGGTTCAATTGGGAAAAAGACTCAACACTCAACACTACAATTCATCATCGACTGACACCCTTGATTTCAACATATTGGTATTTAAGAAAGGCTAGCCTCGCAGCATGGCGTGGAATGTTGATGAACATCTTCCTAAATGACTCATTCATCAGTTGAGCAGTAGCAAAGCACCACAATGTAGAATCCTCCTCGACAAGATCCTCCTTAATCATCTCTTCGAGTATTTCCATGACATGCTGAAATGTACATTTTTCCTGAGGTGTTGCAGATGTAGCAGCTTCTGTCTCGAAAAGTGTGAGCATTTTATGGCTGGTCTGCTCCACTATTGCAAGGTGCTCGCTATACATTTGCGCACTAGTAGGCCCCTTCTTACGACGTTTTGAGCCAACTGCAGATGGTGTGGATCTTCCTGACTTCGATGCAGCTTTAGCATATTTCTTGGTGTTGGTAGAAGGGTTTGGTGAAGTTATTTGTTCTCGTATGTCTGTCAACAGCTCGTCGTCGGGAGCATTGAAGTTGATTGTATTTAAGTTACCAAACTCGCTATCACTGTTTTCACCTTCCTCATTTGAAAATTCCTCATCACCCTCATCGTTTTTATGAGTCTCCCCGCCTTGTATAAGAAAACAAGGGTCCATAGAGGGGGTCACACAATGTTGTCCCGTTGCTACAATCCCGCTAAAAACTTGCTCCCATAAGTCTTCCAGGTCAGCTGCCACACCTCTCTTTTTGAATTGCTTGTAATCCTCCTTTTCCTACAACATGTAACAATAGAAGTTAGGAATTGATTCTCCAGTACATAGTTTACGTAAAAAATCAGTACAACATCAATTACAATACCTTTATCTTTTTTCCCACCAAGCATCATCGGCTGTTATTCGACCTTTGACATGGTTCCATCCAATACTAGTCTCAGCGTGCCTCAAATCTTTCCAAAGTTTGTACAGCTTTTTCATGTGATCAAGCTTATTTTTTTAGCTTTATAGAAGGACATTTCCTACCTATTTGATTCTCTATGACGGAAGAAATTTCTACCCAACTGAATGGTTGATCGACCCCGTGGACTATTTGATGTTCAATGCAAATCCTCAAGAACGTCCTAGTTGACTCCTCAGTCCAATTAAACTTCTTCTCTACAACCTTACCAATCACTTTATAGTTTCACAATACTCAAAAAAATTAGAGATGTTATTCTATAAGAGAATTAAAATGAAGAAGCACAACAGCAACAACATGAAGTATCACAACAGCAACGTCAAGGAGGTAAATCTATCAGAACATCAAGAAGCACAACTCAAGATTGATCAAGAATGGTAAATCTGTCACAACATGAAGAAGCACAACAACAAAAAGATGAATACTGACAAATCTATCACATATTCCTAAGTACCACAACAGCAACGTGAAGGAGGTAAATCTATCAGAACATCAAGCAACAAAACTGATAGTGAAGATAAAGAATGGTAAATCTGTCTAAGAAGCAAAACAACAACATCAAGGTCGTAACTATGTTCATTCGATATCTATCAAAGGTATCTATCAAAGGAGTTAATTCTTAACTATGTTAAATAAGTTATTATCAATTCTCTACAATGGTGAAAATGGAAGCTGCATATGCACAATTTGGGAAAAACAGTGGAGATCTCATACCTGCGAAATTCTACAATAATATGTTCATATATATTCGAAAACCCTAAAACCCCAAATGTTATATATAATCAAGGTGACGAAATTCTTAACTACGTTCATATACTCCAAAACCCTAAAACCCAAAATGTTATATAATCGAAATTCTGAAATTATAAGCAGTGGAGAACTCTTACCTGCGACCTCTTTGCTGCTGCTCATCCTCAGGTGACGAAATTCGTAGAAGTTACCAAAAGCTCGTCGAAGGAAGGGTGTAAGGTGTCGCAGCTGTGCCTTCTCTTCTCCTTCTGGCGTACAGGTCGTCGTTTGTTCTGTCAAGAGAGAAGCAGTAAATGTTGTTTAAAGGAAGGGCGTAAGGTTGTCTCAAATTATTTACTTTGGATTATTAAATTTTGTTTCATAATATTCAGTACTTGTTTTTAGCAAATATTTCAATTCGAATTTTTTTTATTTTGAATATTAAATATTGTTTAAAGGGTTTGAGTTCTTCTAAATTAGATTTATAAATACACACAATTATATTTCAGAAAATATTATTCCATAATATCCATTTAAATATATTTGAAATAATTATTATTTCATATTATCCATTCAAATATAACATCATTTAAATAATTATTTATAACACCATAATAAATATCAACTACAAAATATAAATAAAGCCCTTTTCAGTAATTTTACGTTTCCATCAGCTACGATCAGATCGTACTTCCCAAACGCTAAACAAGCTTATTAAAAAATATCAGCTACGTAAATCAGCTACTGATTTCAGCTTCAACTTTAGCTTCAGCTTCAGCTTCAGCTTCATTCATCTTTAGCTTCAGCCACAATCAGCTCGTGTTTCCAAAACAGAGCCAAGAACACTAATAGGCTGAATCGAGATGAAACTCGGCTGAATGAACATTCTTGTGTTAAAAGATAGTTAAGGAACAGTTGTTGGATTTTCTTCACACAAATCGACACTAGGTGAAAAGAATATAACAACTAGACTCAAGACTCAACTAGTGTGATAACATGCAAAGATAACTAACTAACACACCCTGAGAAAATAATCAAGAAAGAATGGAGTTAGAGTAGAAAACATGCAAGTAATAGGCACACAAGAGACTAAGAAGAGAGATTTACTTACCTTGCACTTGTGCAAGTAGAGAGAGAGAGAGAGAGAGCCGGTTATGTATTGATCTTGACAATGACAAATCACGGCGCTAATCTCAACCCGAGATCTCGACAGGGGGCGAGATTGACAAAAGGTAAGTGTTTAGGTTATGGAAACTGGTTATGGGTTGGGGTAAATTCTCTTGCTTGCTTCCTTGTTGACCCCTTCATAATTGGATCACAAAAACTCTTGCTTTACTAGATTCATCCAAACTTTGGATAGTATAAAATGTAGTATGGAATGTAGGATAAATAAAAGAACAGATCTTTTATCTTGTGTGAGGCGTGGATTCAAAGTGGCGAGAGAGAAAAATATATAGCTACAGGAGATAAAGATATATATCCAAGATTGGATAGGATATGATAAGACCTCACCTAATAGATAAGATTTTATTGTTCCTAAAATTAAGGAAACTTTGTGGATCTCCTTCTTTTTGATGTAGCAGCTAAATAATGATATATTTGATCCAAATCTTAGGATAAACTCACTGGATATGGAGAAACTTGTCAGCCAAGAAAAATCTCAGTGGTGGCGCGACAACCCTCGCCGCGAGGTTTTAGCGGCGTTATTGATCTCGTCCCTAGGGTTCCGGCAAGACTTCGACATAGGGTTATGGTTGGCTTGTGTTTAGGTTGGGGCGTTCTCTCTTCTCCAATGAACACAAGAACAAAACAAATTAAACTCAAATAGACTCTTAAACAAAAAAATCCAAATAAAAAAAAGTCAATTTTGACAAGACTCAAATAAGACTTAGAAATAAAATACTCAAACCGTTGATGTGTTGGTTGAGTTGGACTTTAAATCAATAAGAACTTATACTACTTTGATGTGGGGTTGAGGCCGCAATGACGGATCTAGATAAGAAGTCCTCAAAAACCTTCAAGGCTGATAAATCTCGGCTGATAATCTTGATTGAGATGAACGAGGTTAGTAGCAAGATTTACGAAGAAACAAAGAAAGAAAAAGCGAGAATTTAGTGGTGGATGACGAGATTATGAGAAGATAGAATGGGCGAATTGGAGGATAATATAGGTCAAGAAGAACTAAGATATACTTACTAGAACCTTGATCGACTGGATCAAAACCCAAGCAATGAATTACCTTCACCCTTCCTTTTTCAACCTTACACGAGTCTTCAAATCAAGACAAACACAAGGAGCGATTAGAATCGACTAAGAGCACCAATCTCTAAGGAGATTAACAATTTAACACACACAAGAACAAACCTAGTAAGGACTCACAATGATTCAATCAAAGGCTCTCTTTTTGATTGAATTAGAAGAATAAAACGAAACCTTCGTGAATGAAGACTCGAGCATCTCAAAGTTTTGGCTGAAAACAAACTACCTAGAAATCGATCCTAAAGAGCCTTTTATAGCCTAAAAAGCCTCCAAATAAAAGAATAAAAATATTCCTACAAACATAAGAAAAAATACCTTTATAATGTCTATAACTTAAAGGTAATAAAATGTCTAACAAAATAACTTAGAAGCTCCAAAAGCTTCAATTTTTGTCTTACTTTCCATCCTCACATGTGTAATATCCGAAAATTTTATTTCCAATAAATTTCGAGGCGAACCGAAATTTGACCAATTTAAACTTCTTCCATTCTAATTTCAAGCCATGAATGATACTATCATGGTTCACATTCTAGATGATCCATCTTTTTATCATTTTTGTGATAAATAAGATTTTTAGACGACATTATATTTTCGTTAGATAAAATTTTACTCACATTTATTTGACCATTCTTTTAATAAAATGAAATAAATCTTAATTGTTTCCTCTTCATTTAAAATAAACTTTTTATTTAATTATTCTTTTTCCCTCCTACCCTTGAAACCCTAATCCCTAATTCCCTTCCCACAAACAGCAACCTACGCTTCTTTGAAGAGCCGCAGCCTTCTCCTCTTCCTTTACCTTCTTCCCTCTTCCTCACATGGAGATGAGATCGGCATCACCTTGAATCGAAAACCGGTTGGCCGCCGCTTGTGTCTGCCAAACCCAGCCGTGCCGTTCCCTTTCTTTCTCACCGCCGCACCGCTCTTCTCATCTTCCCTGTTTACTGTCAACAGCAGACCCGTGCAACAGCTGACCTTCTTCGATTCGTCGGGAACTCGGGTGGTGCCGCCTCGATCGACTTCTTCGGCCGTGCAGGTAACAACCATTCTTCCCTTCCTCTCTTCTTCTGTGGTTACCGAACCCACTGTCCTCTTACCACCTACGGTCCTCTGCAGCACCGGAGAAGAAGGGGATGTCGTCGACCCTGGGTAAGAAGACCGCTAGTCGGAAGCCGTTCCGTAGATAGAGGCCACCGGTTGGAGTGTCGAGTCACCACCGCCATTTTAGTCTTCTTCTTGTTTCGACTCAGGCTGCAATGCGTCTTCTGTTTCCGCCTCCAGCCCGACCCTAGTGGAAATGTCGACTCCCGCTCTACCTCATGTTCCGGCACCACAAAGACCCAACTCCAACGCTAATCGTCTCGTTTTTCCGGCCAAGATCACGATCTTACTTTGCAAGCTGGTGGTGAAAGCAGTAGGTGAAGTTTACAGTAATTGATTTTTAGGTTTTAGGATAATTATGGTCTAATCTTATTTAATGATGAGGATTAGTGATGATGTATGGAGTGGTATGGCTTTATTTATCTTAAAGGTTTGTTGAGTATTATTAGGTGTTGCAATAGAAGTTGGTTGGAATGTATGTGCATTGGTGCTTTGGAAGTAGAGAGGTTGTGTATAGTGAGTGGTTATGAAGGCTATGTAAGATGTGAGTTGGTATGTGAGATGAACGTTGTACATATTAAGGTAATAGATGAATGCTTGTAGCCTAAAACGTCGAATAAATGACTTGAAATAGATGTTTTGATAGTATTAGATCTTGGACATAGTATTAATTCTTAAAATTATTATAATAACTTACGTAAATATTTATGTTAGCGGACTGTCCAGCATATCTAGAGTTATAAGGCTCCAGTGTAGGCTTGTTAGGCAGTTTAGTAAAATGCGGGTTTTGGCTAAGTATAGGAGTTTTTGTGTTGAGCAGTTCACTTGGGATTTTCGTGTAGGATTGATTATTGATTCTTTATGAGTTTTGTTTCTTTCAGGGAGTAGAGTGCATTGCATCAAAAGGTTAGATATTTTATTTGGGGATTTTTGGATTTTTTGTATGAGTATCTTAAGAGGAGACAAAGTAGGATTCTAGAGAGTTCTCATAGGAAGCTTTAGAAATTTTCTAGCTTAGCTAGATCTTTCTTGTGAGTGTTAGATTGTGATTTTGGGCTTCATAAGAAGCTTTAGAAATTCTCTAAGAATATTTTAGGGTATTAAGACGCAAGGGTAAAATAGTCTTTTTACCCTTATGAGGCTATTTTGGTAAATTCTCCTATGATAGACTTAAGTATCTTAGAAGTTGGAGACTTCAAGCAAATGGGATACATTATTGATCCACTTACCTCTTATGACAGGCGATTGAGTTCTACGGTTACAGACCGAGTTGATATTACGAGAGTTGAGATTTGATTCAGGTAAGTCCTTTGGGCTTACTTAGCTGACTTCTAGAGATGAGTGTGGATAATGATAGTGGTGTGTGAATGCGGTGTTTATAGTTATATTTTTGTAATAATTATCTACCGACCTATACTTTGGCCTAAGAGTAACGGGCGGTGGCATTCTCCTCGGTTAGCTTGAGGGTGCTGAGGGTTTCTTTAGGGACTAGTCCACACTTGGTTTGTAGTGATGCTACCGGCGGAGGTAAGCTAGACCTACACCCAGTTGGATAAGGAACGGAGGCGAGAACTCTTAAGATTTCTCGTGCCACAACTGTAAAATAGAATAAGATGAATCACTTAACTACTAGATAATAACCGGTTTGTGTGTAAGCATGATGATTGTTTTATGTTATCTTGGTTGTGTTTGTGCTATCTTTATTCTTCTTATTTTTTAGATTGTTAGCTAATGGTTTATCCGTGTTGTAGATTTTGTAGAGATAAATAGTTGCAGAGAGATTCAGGACAGATGGTCAGCCGAGTCCACGTACTCATTAGATGGGGACGGGAGAGTCTTCCATACGGCATGCATGTTATGTATCTATATATATGTTTGTAAGGCTGTCATATGTGTACATTCATACCACAAAAACTTTATGTTTTAAAAATAGTTTTATATACATTTGTGTCTTGTTGTAAGATCCTAGTAAGGTTGTTGTTAAACCAAGGTCGGGACCCATTGTGAGGCCCTAACTAGTAGCTCCCCGAGTTCCTAGAACTTGGGGTGTTACAACATGGTATAAGAGCTCTGGGTTGGCAACAATGGCACTTGGAATCTTTTGAAAGACCGAATGTAGAAAATAACTAGAACCCGAAAGGGGTCTGAAATTTTCAAAATGAATTTCTACTTCAAAATCATGTGCATAGTCGGGTTGTTGGGTTAGTAGTACGTCGGACCACCATCGTTCTTCGTGGATCTCTACAACTTAATAAGATTAGTAAAATAGCTTTGGACTTATAAGATTGTACACTTATGTATGTTATATGGATATGTATTTATATACAAGTAGCACATTGGTACCCTAAAGGATAATTCCTATTATCCTTAGTTGAGATATCACGATGATTGACATTGCCTCGTGATAAAATGTTAGTAGGTTTTAGAAGTATCAATACAAAATAGTAGAATCATGCCTCGGAGCAGGGTACTAGATCTAGCAGACACTCGGGTGACTCTTACAAGTATTCCGAAGGACGGGTGGACAAGGAGATGAAGATTTCAAGACGATTCTTAACCACCATAACAATTAGATGAGAAAGAGTAACATATCAACTCAAAGAAGTAATATGAGGCCATTCAAGGGACTTAACGGATTGAAGACGAGAGATGAAACTCCAAGATGCATGTAAGGGCTGACAAGAAACGCATTTTGAAGAGGATAATATCGGAATACAAGTCAAGCGGGGTAGAGTACAACTACAATTGACGGGTAAAATGTCAGCGCAACCAAGGTGGACGACGTCATAGGAAAATATGGGCCTGAGAGTACAAAGAAGAGATGGTATTGACCCCAAGGTGAAGAATTAAAGGAGTACAAAGACAAATATTGACAAATGAGTTTAAAGACGTGAAATAAATTTCATCATCATAGGAACGGTTTGAATTTCTCAAAGATGTAGGAGTTTGCAAGGAATCATGACGTAAGTATCAAATACAGTAGAAGTCTGAAATTAAGACAACAGAATTCTATAAAGATGGCATTACAACACAACACCAGACAAAGGGAAGAATGTGGGAAAGTGACTTTGGTGGACTAGAGAGTTCACAGTAACTTCTCATTCACATAAATATCTAAGTTACCAACACCAACGGTCTTATCAGAGAACCACAAACAGACGATGAACAAAGTAAAAAGAATTGTGAAGACACGCTTACAAGTTATCGTGGAAGACTTAATAAACTCATTGATAATAGATGAATGTTAGGACTAGACTCAGAAGAGTATAGTGATCCCATAAGAGAACAGGAGAAGTGCAGACTTGGAAGGAGCTGAAGGAGTATTAACCAAGAAATTGGAGGAGATATATTTCACCAAGTGTATCAAACTTCAAAAGAGATAGAAGAACAATAAGTCCGTGATCTTATAGAAGGTCAACTACAGACTAGTTGGTAATAACTGAGACATAACACGTGCGGGTCAACTAGTAGTAACGGGTTGGCGGATAAGGATAATAACCATAGACTTATAAAAGAATTTTTATAGACATCTGGAGGATCCTTCAAGAGATCAACGGTGACAAATGTGAAGTTAAATCGGTACACATACTAGTAACCTTAATAGTAACGGGGAATGAGTCGATTCAGTCACTTTAATTAAGAACTTAAGAAGAAAGATTAGGCGGACAGGAATGACCCCCTTATGTTATTTGAGACCAAGGGAATGGTGTAAGTGATTTACTACCTACTGGCTATATATCACAACTAGTAAAGACAGATTATAAAAGGAGAATTGGACGAGTAAGAAGTATACACTTTTGATAAGGTTCTATGTCAATCTAAACAGAGTGTGCGTAGCATTTCATACAAGGGAGAATGATGATTCCCCTACGATATTGGCGGAAGAAACCTTGTGATTAAGAGATGCAAGGAATAAAGACCTACAATTGAGTGTAAGAGCGAAGATAGAACTCACAGCTGTAGGGAAGTTTGACCTCGTCAGAGAGATAAGAAGTGGTGAGGAATCACGACGCTAGTATCAAAAAGAGTAGGAGGCCGGTAGCAGAGTCAATGGAGTTCAAAAGAGCAATATTATAAACAACACTAATGAAGGAACATATGAGAATGACCTAGGAGACTCGAGAAAGAGAGTTGGCCTAAGGAAATGGAAGTGGGGAGGATAGAACGAACTAACGAAGGGGGAGAGGATTAACCGAGCAGTTGATGCTTACTAGGGATTTTACGCCAGTAGAAGTATGAGAGGAGTGAGTACGAGATATTGAGGGAAGCCAACTATATACTAACCAATGTCAACCGAGGACGTGCAAGTGTTGCTGATATTGGTGAGATATGTGACGTTAAAGAGAGATACTTGTGAATGTGGAAGTATGAGGTAGCTTTACCGACGCCTTGGGGGATTTCCTCGAGTAGGCAACGACAACCCTCTTGGATGCATTAAAGGTATAAAGAGAACCATGTTAGAGATTTCGTGAGGGCTGGTTCAGATCAAACTCCGGTCGAGTCAAAGAGTTTGGATCCATGTTAGAAGAATTCAAAAAGTGAACGGAAGAGGTCGTCTTCTAATCGTTATCGTATTTCCTTAACTTAAGTAAGGAAAGTTCTTGATACTTCATCCGGATAGGACTTATGGTGTAATCGGGGAAAAGAATTTCTGGGGACAATCACTTTGGACTCACATAAAATGTCCTTATGACTCATGGATGGCAGCAGAACTATCAGAGTAGCGTAGCAGAAGCGTAGTGGGTCCTAACCCACCGAGTAGGAAGCTCAATGGTACGGAAAAACGACGTGTCGAGTTAAAATAAGGATAGTGGGTGAAATGCATTCTGTTGGGAAAGAAGTGAGATAAGCTACGCGGAGTGACTGGGAATACTATATGGGAATAAAGAGATTATAGAAAAAGAGTGTTACCCTATTATGGATCCGAGCAAAGAATGAAGGCTTTGTTATATGTTGCTAGACAAGTGGTTTTGAATCCTATACTAATGACGTACTCTGGAGTGAGTTTTCTTAATGGATTAAGAGAAGAATTAACGACGTAATAAAAGTATGGTGCAAGGCTTACACTAGAAAGCTCAAAGTGAGTAACTAAACTACTAAGTCGGAAGGCTCATAAGAGAGGAAGCGGCAGAAGTATACCTGCAACTTAGTAATCGCGCATAGAGAAAGCATAATCTCGGGTAGATTTTACGTGTAATGTTATATCGGAATGGAGCCGAGTTGCGTTTAGCGTCAGAGGAATACTCTCGGTCCGGTAAACGTGGGGATATAAGAGTGCAATGCTAATGGTGTGTTAGCAGTATCGAGTAGTTATGATCAAACGATGGTGATGCAAGATCACCTTGTGTCTAGTATTGTCATTGTGGACACCTTCTATATCACCTAAGATCTTGGATATTGTGTAAGAAGTTTGAGTTGAGCTAGAGATCTATAAAATAATATGATGACGTCGATAGAACACAAAGATTGATCACCAGATTTTGAGTGTTAAGTTATATCAAGTTTCAGACAAAAAATGAGCAGATGATGATTCCTTAATGGAGGAACCATATGAATGAGTCATAATAGGAGACAAGACCAAGTGAGTTGTCATACAACTAACCTTAAGCACTTAGTTAAGTGCCAGGAGATATATAAGGGGATATCCTAGATCGGATACTCGGAATCTTTTTAGAAAACTAGAAGGAAAGAAATTGGAATAAATTACCTCAAGAAGGTCATCAAAAGATCTCGAGGTGAGTCGTGTAAGGCAACCATGTGAGACCTTGCAAGTGGAGTTGAAAGTGATTGATGGACTAGTATTCCTCACCCTATTGAGGAGAGCAACCCCATTGGTCCACGGGTTTAGTTAGCGGGAATACCTACTAGACCCGAGTTAGGTCCTCAAAATCGAGGATCGGACAGTTGGGCCGAATGATACCGGTGAGATATCCGATAACCACTCTAGGACGTGGTAGCAAGCGCTTGTGATATATGTACATGAAAATATTTTCGAAGTCAGTGGTTTTATGAAAAGCCGACGAGGCTACTTGAGTTATTTTGGATAGTATGAGACACAACCTTTCATAGATATATGTGGAGATAGTTGTAACCTTGGGAGCGACGAGTTAGGGCTTGGCCCTATAACTGTGTTATATTGTCTGAATACTTGTTTATTTTATGCTTGAGTGCTTAGTCAGGGAGTGTGTTATTGGTGACCTTGATGTGCGGGATACTTATATGTGGAAACGATGAGTCTTGTGTGGTAGCAAGTAGATACACTGGATTCATACCTTGAGGGCTGATCTTATGAATGGCGTATTTTAAGTTTCGGGACAAAACTTATTTTAACGGGGTACTGATGTAATATCCGAAAATTTTATTTCCAATAAATTTCGAGGCGAACCGAAATTTGACCAGTTTAAACTTCTTCCATTCTAATTTCAAGCCATGAATGATACTTTCATGGTTCACATTCTAGATGATCCATCTTTTTATCATTTTTGTGATAAATAAGATTTTTAGACGACATTATATTTTCGTTAGATAAAATTTTACTCACATTTATTTGACCATTCTTTTAATAAAATGAAATAAACCTTAATTGTTTCCTCTTCATTTAAAATAACCTTTTTATTTAATTATTCTTTTTCCCTCCTACCCTTGAAACCCTAATCCCTAATTCCCTTCCCACAAACAGCAACCTACGCTTCTTTGAAGAGCCGCAACCTTCTCCTCTTCCTTTACCTTCTTCCCTCTTCCTCACATGGAGATGAGATCGGCATCACCTTGAATTGAAAACCGGCTGGCCGCCGCTTGTGTCTGCCAAACCCAGCCGCGCCGTTCCCTTTCTTTCTCACCGCCGCACCGCTCTTCTCATCTTCCCTGTTTACTGTCAACCGCAGACCCGTGCAACAGCTGACCTTCTTCGATTCGTCGGGGACTCTGGTGGTGCCGCCTCGATCGACTTCTTCGGCCGTGCAGGTAACAACCATTCTTCCCTCCCTCTCTTCTTCTGTGGTTACCGAACTCACTGTCCTCTTACCACCTGCGGTCCTCTGCAGCACCGGAGAAGAAGGGGATGCCGTCGACCCTGGGTAAGAAGACCGTTAGTCGGAAGCCGTTCCGGGGACAGAGGCCACCGGTTGGAGTGTCGAGTCGCCACCGCCGTTTTAGTCTTCTTCTTGTTTCGACTCAGGCTGCAATGCGTCTTCTGTTTCCGCCTCCAGCCTGACCCTATTGGAAATGTCGACTCCCGCTCTACCTCATGTTTTGGTGCCACAAAGACCCAACTCCAACGCTAATCGTCTTGTTCTTCCGGCCAAGATCACGATCTTACTTTGCAAGCTGGTGGTGAAAGCAGTAGGTGAAGTTTACAGTAATTGATTTTTAGGTTTGAGGATAATTATGGTCTAATCTTGTTTAATGATGAGGATTAGTGATGATGTATGGAGTGGTATGGCTTTATTTATCTTAAAGGTCTGTTGAGTATTCTTAGGTGTTGCAATCGAAGTTGGTTGGAATGTATGTGCATTGGTGCTTTGGAAGTAGAGAGGTTGTGTATAGTGAGTGGTTATGAAGGCTATGTAAGATTTGAGTTGGTATGTGAGATGAACGTTGTACATATTAAGGTAATAGATGAATGCTTGTAGCCTAAAACATCGAATAAATGACCTGAAATAGATGTTTTGATAGTATTAGATCTTGGACATAGTATTAATTCTTAAAATTATTATAATAACTTACGTAAAGATTTATGTTAGCGGACTGTCCAGCATATCTAGAGTTATAAGGCTCGAGTGTAGGCTTGTTAGGCAGTTTAGTAAAATGCGGGTTTTGGCTAAGTATAGGAGTTTTTGTGTTGAGGAGTTCACTTGGGATTTTCGTGTAGGATTGATTATTGATTCTTTCTGAGTTTTGTTTCTTTCAGGGAGTAGAGTGCATTGCATCAAAAGGTTAGATATTTTATTTGGGGATTTTTGGATTTTTTGTATGAGTATCTTAAGAGGAGACAAAGTAGGATTCCAGAGAGTTCTCATAGGAAGCTTTAGAAACTTTCTAGCTTAGCTAGATCTTTCTTGTGAGTGTTAGATTGTGATTTTGGGCTTCATAAGAAGCTTTAGAAATTTTCTAAGAGTATTTTGGGGTATTGAGACGTAAGGGTAAAATAGTCTTTTTATCCTTATGAGGCTATTTTGGTAAATTCTCCTATGATAGACTTAAGTATCTTAGAAGTTGGAGACTTCAAGTAAATGGGATACATTATTGATCCACTTACCTCTTATGACAGGCGATTGAGTTCTACGGTTACAGACCGAGTTGATATTACGAGAGTTGAGATTTGATTCAGGTAAGTCCTTTGGGCTTACTTAGTTGACTTCTAGAGATGAGTGTGGATAATGATAGTGGTGTGTGAATGCGGTGTTTATAGTTATATTTTTGTAATAATTATCTACCGACCTATACTTTGGCCTAAGAGTAACGGGCGGTGGCATTCTGCTCAGTTAGCTTGAGGGCGTTGGGGGTTTCTTTAGGACTAGTCCACACTCGGTTTGTAGTGATGCTATCGGCAGAGGTAAGCTAGACCTACACCCAGTTGGATAAGGAACGGAGGCGAGAACTCTTAAGATTTCTCGTGCCACAACTGTAAAATAAAATAAGATGAATCACTTAACTACTAGATAATAACCGGTTTGTGTGTAAGCATGATGATTGTTTTATGTTATCTTGGTTGTGTTTGTGCTATCTTTATTCTTCTTATTTTTTAGATTGTTAGCTAACGGTTTATCCGTGTTGTAGATTTTGTAGAGATAAATAGTTGCAGAGAAATTCAGGACGGATGGTCAGCCGGGTCCACGTACTCATTAGATGGGGACGGGGGAGTCTTCCATACGACATGCATGTTATGTATCTATATATATGTTTGTAAGGATGTCATATGTGTACATTCATACCACAAAAACTTTATGTTTTGGAAATTGTTTTATATACATTTGTGCCTTGTTGTAAGATCCTAGTAAGGTTGTTGTTAAACCAAGGTCGGGACCCATTGTGAGGTCCTAACTAGTAGCTCCCCGAGTTCCTAGAACTTGGGGTGTTACAACATGTGCATGGCATCTCCTCTATAGTCTCAATGGATGGAATCGTCATAAATGTGACTAAGGAAGAGTAGGACACAAAAAGATCACCAATGGTCTCCTTAGAAGCTAAGGATACTAACAAGCTAGAAACCTCTTCTTGAATAGCTATTGCTTTTATTCTAGTAATGGGCCCTTCAATGGTAGGAGTCGTAGGTGATGGTTTAGACTCCTTCTCCTTCAATACTCTTACCCTTGATCTAGTGATTGGTCCGTGTAGTAGGCGTTGTTGGGGATGATCCCTCATCATTACGTTTGAGTAACACTAATTTGAATAATTGAAAATTAAGTGTAACTTTAAAAGAATAATAACAAAATACCTCTAGTTCTATTATTATAGCTGGTAAAAAGGTAGGAGGGTGTAGAGCTGAGCAAAATTGACCCGGATCGAAAAATTGGACCAGACCATTTTTTCCCGGTCCGGTCTAGATCCGGGATATTTTTTTTATTTATTCTTATAAATTTAATCATATATATTTTAAAAAGTCACATATATTTTGTACATAATATATATATATATATATATAATTACTTTTTTTTTTAGTTTTTACAAAAAAATATGTTTTTTAATTTATTTTATTCTTGGTCCGAATCCGGTCTGGACAAGTCCGGTCACGTTCCAAGTTTTTGAAAGTTCTGGTCAACCGGTTCGGACCGGGACCGAATGCACAACCCTAAGAGGATGGTCAACCGGTCCAGACTTGGACCGGATGCACAACCCTAGGAGGGTGGGCTTGTCAACCAATGCTCGAAATTCCCAAACTACCAGATTTGTATTTTGTTTAGATCGGAATTAGCAAATTAAAATTTTAAAATAAACTAGTTTATAACCCGCACCTTGTGCGAGTATATTTATATATTGAATTTTTGAGAAAATATCATGAGCTTGTATATGTATGAACTAATAATATATTTAGGAAACATTTATAATTTTTAACAATTAAATATTATAAGTAATTATTTTCACTTAATTATTTATATATAACAATATCAAAATTTTAATGTTGATAATTATCTATATAATTAGTATGTTCGTTTCTTAATAAAAATAGTCTATAGTTGATTCGACAGTCAAAATAATTAAAGGGCTAATTAGGTAAGTAGGCTTTTTTTTTAATATTGTACACTAAGTAGGCTTTTATTAGTTTTTCAATTAGTAAATATACCCCTCCCATATTTTTTTACCGTCCAAACCCAGCCTCTCCTTCGTTCTTCCTCCTCATTCTTCCTCCGTGTCTCTCCTTTTCGCCTTCTCTCGGCTTCTCTCGCTTGTTCTCTCGACTTGAAGAGATGGACGTTTCACCGGTGAGAACCGTCGAGTTTCTCTCAAGCTTGGTGAACCAATTGATCGGGCTCGGAGTTCCGTCACCAATGGACTACGTATCAAGTTATAGGAGCTTTTGGTCGATTTCCAAGTACTTGTTTGATTTTAGGGTTTTTCAAAATCAATTGGCTTTCAACACTCTTGAAAATGAATCAAATAGATTCAAATTAATCTCACTCATCGCAAAAGCATGAAGAGGCACTAGGCACGAATCATGGTCATGTGGATGTGCTGCACACTTGCCATGGGTGATTGATGCCCAAGAAGAGCGTTGGAGAGTATGTGATAGGAAATGGTGCATAGGTTGTTAGATTCTGGTTTTGTTTTGCCTGCCTTTTAGAATGTATATTTGCACATTAGTAGAATGTCATTCTTCTAACCTCTTGGATTTTCCATGGTCCATTGTCGTAGACCTGCGCTGTTGCAGAGGTCGACCTCGTGGATTGGCATCTTGTATGATCTTTGTTTTAAGACCTCTTTGTACAGGATCTTAGTTGACATATTTTATTATCGTTACTGTGAGCATTATCAGAGCAAGTTATATTACAATTGTATTACAATAATTTCTGGTATTATAATTTATAGTATTACAATTTCTTGTATTACAATTTATAGCATTACAATTTATGGTATTACAATTTCTAGTATCATAATTTCTGGTATCATAATTTCTGGTATTACAATTTATAGTATTACAATTTCTTGTATTACAATTTCTGGTATTACGATTTTTGGTATTACAATTTCTGGTATCATAATTTCTAGTATCATAATTTCTGGTATTAGGCTCTTTTCGTATGAAATTTCTGGTATGAACTTTTCGTATGATAATTTCTGGTATGAAATTTCTGGTATGAACATTTCGTATGATAATTTCTGATTTTAAAAATTCTGGTATGAGAAATTTTGGTATGAGAAATTCTGGTATGAAAAATTCTGGTATGAGAAATTCCGGTATGAGAAATTTAGTCCAGAAAATAAAAAAGAAAATAATAAAAAAAAGGCAAGAAAAATAATAAATAAAAAAAAAACAAATTCAGTAATTAAAAAATTAAAACTTATACTTATATAACAAATAACAAATATCATTTATTCCTTTCTTTCTAATGTAACACCCCAAATCCGCTGGACTCGGGGCGCTACGGGTTGGGACCTCACAATGGGTCCCGGCCCTTAGCCTGACAACAATTTCACCGGATCTTTCAACAAGACACAAATAAAGGCCAAAAGGAAATACATTTTATGCAATGCAATGAAACCCGAAACCATACAAACAAAAGACTTCAGCCGAAATATAACTCCAAAGACCAAACGCCATACACACGGCATACAAAAATACAAAACATACAATACTCGAACACGACTCCACCCAAAAATCGCTCCTAAAATGTACGGAACCCCGGCTGCCCACTCTTCCGGATCTCCCGGCCGCATTCCTAACCTACAAAGCAATCTACAACAATCGGTATAAAACCGTTAGCTCATATTCTAAACATTAGAATCAATGGGAAAGGCACATACACAAGTAATCTCATCACAAGCATACAACATACATAAAATCACATCAATCCGGTTTATCATCTTTGTTATTATTAGGTCGTATCCCGTTCTAATTCAACTTCTTTTGTGGCACGAGAATCTCCCGAAACTCGCCTCGGTCCCCACTTCCGGCATGGAACGGTACGGATGCCTCCGACCGTCTAACCAGCACGGGCTAGTCGCCAAGAACCTCCTAGCTCTACGCAAGAGCTAGGCAGTGATGTCACCGCCCATTATCATACACTTGGGCCAAATAATATAAGGTCGGTAATCTTATTTCCGTTTTCGTTGTTATAACATAAACAATAAACACACACCACCAAACACACATCAATGCTAATATGTAAAATACGAGCTAAGTAAGTCCGGAGACTTACCTCGTCACCACACTCAACTCACTACACTCTCGCTTCCTTAGGGAGGAAGCCCGTAACCTGCTCACAAGAAGATAACTATATCAACAATAACCCACTCACAATAGAAGTCTTAGACTTCTATACAAATGATCTACGCAAGACCATTTGACTCTCAATTCTAGGACCGCATCCTAGAATCCCTCATGCTCACATCACACTCAACACCAACTAGAAGTCCTTAGACTTCTAGACCCTATGATCTCGCAAGATCATAACCCATAACACATACTAGGATAAGTCAAACCTAACTCCAAAATCCCACAAGATCATACAACCCCACCTCGAGCCTCAAAATGCTCACAAGATCAACCATATAACTTAAAGCCTTATATCAACCTCACAAGATAACCAACACCTCAAGCTTAGAATCAATATCAATCCATCAAAAAAAAGATCAAATACTCGAAACTCACCTAAGGTCCAAAGCCACTACTTGGCATTAACTCTAAATTATGCTAGATCCATCCTAGCATGATACTAAAACTTAACATAACTAGATCGAAGGGAAAGAATACTCACACAACGTCAAAAGACGGAAGTCGATCTACGGATGTCGAGATTGGAATCGTTGGCCTTTATCGGGGCGCTTCTGGTCCTAACACCAAAGCTAAACAAATTTAGCTTATATGCTAAATTTGAACGGAATATATAACTTATGTAAAATCTAAGGTAAAACTCGTTTTCAAAACCAAGGTTAAAACCGCTTAAATACTTTCCGGGGCAATTCATACAATTTCATAAATATGGGTCATAAACTACAATTAAATTTTCTGGGCCAAATCTGTAATTAATTCCATAAAGGGTATATCAGTAATTTCCAAAACTCTGGGTCAAAACTGTAAATACAAAGCAGTGGGTCATATTTATAATTATACCAAAAGTTGAGGGCCCGATTTTAATATCACGAAAAGGGTTTCATTAACCCGATATGCCAATTGATCTCGCGCAGGGCTGGAGAAGGAGATCCATAGGCGGCGGCATAGTCTGGCGGAGGAAGGAGGGTTGCACTGGCGGCGTGGCTCCGGTGGCAGCGAGGCGAGGCTCCAAACCTCTGGTGGTGGCAGCCGGCGAAGCTCCTGATTGCCACAGAAGAGAGGGAGAGGAGAGGTTGTCTCCCTGGTTCTCCGTTCGGACATATAGCGCAAGGGGAAGGAGTTGGAAGTGAGACCAACAATGGGTGCTCTCAGGTGGCAGACCGGCAGTACAGGTGGTGACAACAGCGAGGGATGTTGAGGCTTCTCTTCCCGACAGTGGCGAGGTTCAAGCGAAGGAAAACAAAGAGGGGAAGAGAAACAGGGTTTGGCCGGCTTGGCCTTCGGTGGCTCCTGGTAGGGCGAAGGCGGCTCTAGTGGTGGCGGATGCTAGCAAGTTCCGGCGGTCTCGGCAGAAGGAGAAGAGGAAGGGAGGAGGCGGTTGCAAGAGATGGAGATCGAGATCGAAGGCGGCTGCAGACACGCGAGGACGCTGAGGAGAGGCGCTTCTGGTTGCTCATCTCGGGATGGAGACGGCGCAACACGCCGGTGGTAGCAAGTCCGAGGGAAGGAGGTGGTGGAGTGACTGAGAGGAGTGAGAATAGAGGTAGGTAAGCTTGCCTTTGATAACCAGCCATGGCTTCTCTATTTGCATCGAGAACGAGTGAGAGAGGGAGGGCAGAGGACTGCACGAGGGTTCCAGCGGTGGAAAGATGCATCACTTGGTGGGGCACAAGGTTGACGACGGTTGACAGCAGTAGGCGGTGGGAGGCGAGTGTGGCACGAGAGGGGGAAAATGGAGAGCTTCAGGAGGTGGTGAGGCTTGCTTGTTTTTGCAGATGAGAGGGAGTTTCAAAGGGAAGGGATGGGTGATTGTAGATGAGGAAAGTTCAAAGGCGAGTTCAGGTAACGTGAGGGAGGTGTGCAAATGTTGAAGTCGAGGGGTCGGTGATGTGTAGCAGGCAAGCACATCATCACGCTGGGAAGGAAAGAAATAAGAAAGAAGGAAAAGAATAAATAAAAGTAAATAAATAAAAAACAAAGGAAAGGGGGTAATTGAATAAATTCGATCAAAAGCATTCGAAACGAGATTTTCGAATCGGAAAACTTCCCGACTTTTTCCGAAAAAAATTACGGAATATATATCAATTTAAAATATATAAACTCATAAAAATTTAATTTACAACGTGAGAATACCCGTAAAAATTTATAAGTTATTAAAATATCGATATAAATCGGAAAAAAAAATATCAAAAACGCGCCTAAAAATTGTGGCGTTATATCTAAATAGAAGGGTTAATAATTTTTACCTACTATTAAATGAAAGTGGTCTAAAATTTGGGCTAAAAAATTTGGGCTACACTTTCTTAAACAAAAACTCAAAAAAGCCTAGTATGTCAAATTCTCCCATTATTAAAATTGGGTTAATTAGGTAAGTATGCTTTTTTTTTATTGTATACTAACTAGACCTTTTCTAGTTTTCTATTTAGTAAATATACCCTATAATTTTTTTACCCCCTTCTATTAAAAAAGAAAGAATATTTGATGTTTGCTATGTAAACTCCATCCAACCAAACACTTCCTTTCTTATAAAATATTCAACCATCTCAATCGTATAGGAAATATATTAATCTATAATCTAACTTCTAATACAAAAAAAAAGTATAAATATTCCATGGCTACTATTACTTACGTACTAATCTAGTTTTTTTGCCACTTAAATTCAATACCTTCGAGACCTTTACCATCATGAACGCCTTCTTTGCCTGCAGTCCATTGACACATCGTCCCACAATGGAGTTGATCATAAACCTGTTTATAAGTATCAAACACAACATGTCCTTTGATACTCGTACACCCACAGAAGAAAAGGGTATTTCAAAGATAATTGGGACGAAACTTGAAGTGGTAATGTTTTCCGTTCTTCAACACACGAACTCCCAAGTCGTTGTCGCCGGATTTGTCGTCGCCGGATTTGTAGTGGAATGTTAAATCGACGCCGTCTCCGATTTTGTTCGTGATTATAACCCGGGTTTTCGGACCGTTGTATGATGATTCATTTTGTTGGTGATTAAAACTTTCGGTATGAGAACTTCCGGTATGTGAAAATTCCAGTATGTAGAAATTCTAGTATGTAGAAATTCTGGTATGTTGAAATTCTGGTACGTAGAATTGTCTGGTATGTTCATCAATCCGGTATGTGAATTCCGGTATGTGAATTACAGTACGTAAATTCCGGTATGTAAAATGTCCGGTATGTAAAATCTTCTTATCAACTATATTTGATTATGGTATGTGAAAAAATACAATTCTGGTATGTGAAAAAATTTGATTATGGTATGTGAAAAATACAATTCTGGTATGTAAAAAAAATACAATTCTGGTATGTGAAAAATACAATTCTAGTATGTGAAAAAAATACAGTGAAAAAATACAATTCTGGTATGTGAAAAAATACAATTCTGGTATGTGAAAAAATACAATTCTAGTATGTGAAAAAAATACAATTCTAGTATGTGAAAAAAATACAATTATGGTATGTGAAAAAAATACAATTCTGATATGTGAAAAAATACAATTATGGTATGTAAAAAAATTTGATTATGGTATGTGAAAAAAATACAGTGAAAAAATACAATCCTGGTATGTGAAAAAATACAATTCTAGTATGTGAAAAAATACAATTCTGGTATGTGAAAAAATACAATTCTAGTATGTGAAAAAAAATACAATTCTGGTATGTGAAAAAAATACAATTCTGGTATGTGAAAAAATACAATTCTGGTATGTGAAAAATAAAATTCTGGTATGTGAAAAAATTTTGGTATGTAAAAAAATTCTGGAATGTAATTCTTGTATGAAAAAATTCTAGTATGAAAAAAATTCTGGTATGAACAAATTTTTGGTATGAAAAAAATTCTGGTATGAATATGAAATTCTGGTATCAAATTCATACCAAAAAAATAAAATAAAAAAAAAATAAATAAAAGACAAAAACAGAAAGGAATATAAAAATTAAAATAGAAGTCACGTAACATTTGAAAGATTTTCATGTATTTTTTTTTCTTTAAATAGAAGAGTTAATTATTTTTAGCTACCATTAAATGAAAGTGATAAAAAATGATGGGGTACATTTACTCAATCATATTCTCAAAAAGGCCTAGTAGGTCAAATTCTCCCATTAAAATTTACCATATTTTCAAATTTTAAAAATTTATATGTTATTTTTTAAAATCTATTCAATCATTTCTAAATAATTTTTTAATAATAAATAACTAAGTTTTAAAAATTATATTGAGGTATAAATATAATAATCTAATATTAATATTTTTAATATATTTTTAATTATGTCATTTCATTTTATTAATTTTTTAATTTAATCATCACAATATGATATTAGCCATATTAGTTAATAAAAAATAATAAAGTTTGGATGAAATAATTTTTCTTAGTCTTAAAGTAGTATTTCTAATTAAGTTGTTAACTAATAAAAGGGTATATTTCTAATTAAGTTTTTAGTTAGTAGATTTGATAACAAATAAAATCGTATTGTTATAACCGTAAGATACTGAATTATGATGAGATTGATTTCTTTTTGTTGATTTTGCATGATATGGAAAATGTTTTAATTTTCAATTAAATTTGTAATTAAAATATGGCAAATTTGTAATTAAAATATGGCAAATCCGTAATTATTTGCTACAAAATCCTAGGTGGCATGGCTAATGTGTTGACATGTGGACTAAGAGGGTTGTGTTTTAGTAGTATAATATAGATTCAAGGAGCCTACTTTATTTATTGTAAAACAAAATGGCCTACTTGATGCTACACAACTTACACTAGACAAAAAGAGTCTAGTTATCCAACTTATCCGTTTGCTATCCTATTACATATCAAAATATAAGGTGTCACTTAAGTCATGATGTGATTAGAACCAACATTCCGTAAGTGTACGATGTCAATTGCAAGTATTCAAGTGTCATGATTACAAAGAGTAAAATAACTACAATTGCATCTCAATTTATAATCTAAGTCGTAAGTATATATTTTGAGATTGAATCTAAAACTATCAAATAAAATAATATAAATTAGGAGAAATATCAAGAAGTATATAGACAAAACAATCACCTCAACAATTCTTATATAAACACCTCAAACAATACTCAAATCTCAATAAAAAATTGAAGGGTTGACCATGAGACGAGATTGAGGTCATCTCACAACTTATTTTACTATTTTACATGGGAAGAGATTGAAACACACCTTGATTTAAATATCAACTAAAACTAACCCGTAACCTACTTTATACTACCCAACGTAAAACATAAGATATATGATAGTTATTAGTTCAAATAATAGAGTTGCAAATCTGAATGATTAATAAATTAATTCCTCTTTTAAGACAACAAACAAACAACCAATTTAGTAGATTGGAGTAAACCAATCTATTAAGATTTGTCTATCTAGTACAATGGACTACACCAATCTATTTAAGATTAATATAGATTGTTGGGATGAGCAATAACTAACATGGTAGATTGGTAGTGGGTTAAAAAGGAAAGAAAGGAAGCACTAGTGTATTTAGAAAGAATCCATTTTCATCTCCTAAAATTTCCAAATTTGTTGATGGATTTGCGAAAATCGAACAATTAGTGTTAGATTTGTTTAGGAAATTAGCTTCAGTTCCTTTATAAATACTCCAACACATATATAGAAGGAACACGAGTCCGGCCGCTCACCAAAGACCAGGAAGTCAGGAACTGAGTAAGCAAGGGCGGCCATGATCAAACGCGTAGATTCTCCGTTTCCTTTCTTCCACCCTCTCTCTCTTCAACTTTTCTTGTCTCTCTCTATTCATCCGACGATCAATGGAGCAAAGAGGCATCGAAGCAAGCAAGAAGGAAGTGTTGTGCGTTGGAAGGAGATCGAGAGGAGATGGGGACAGGATGCTTTCAGGTGACGCCACGTGGAGCTCCGCAAGTGGCTGGATTCTCTCTCTACAACTCCAACCCCCCTGCCATGTCGGATAGAGAGAGGCCGGAGAATCCGTATATGCCCCATCTTTCTCTCTCTATTTATACATCTGTCTCCTCTTTCTTTCTCGGTTTTCACACCTCTCGATTGCCTCTCTTCCCCCTTCTCGCATGCCCTAATCCCTTAACCCATCTTTTCCCTTTTCAGTTCCTTCCTCCAAATCCAACCCTTATTGGCTACCATCCCCTTTGCTTGCCTCTTAATTTTGCGTTTCATTACTGCTTCAGCTTCCAGCTTTGCTTAATTTCCAAGACTTGGGTTAGTTCTTCTCGCTTTTCTTTTTCCTGGCTACTTGAATGCTAGATTTCGCTCTACTCGGTTTAAATGCTGTTACTATTAATGGGTTTTTCTTCAATTGCTGATTTGTGGCTTGATCTTTCAAATTTGGTGTCATTTTGCCGTTTATGTTTCAGTTTATCTGTTATTCAATTCACTATTGTCATTGTGTTCCAGGAGGGTTGGAATTGGGAAATTGGTTGTGTGAGGTGTACGATGAATTGCATTTTGAACTCTTCCATTGATGGGAGTATTTTGTATTGACGAGTGAGGTGAATCCAGTTGGATATAAGGTTTGAAATTTAGGGTTGGGAAAGTCTCAGTATATGTATGATTTAATGTGTTGCCTCTTGCTATTAAATGTCATGTGATGAATTTCCACATACCTTGAGAAAAGTTGGCCTTCATTTGGTCTTATCAATGATTATATTCGGCTGGATTGGTTTTCGGTTGTTTAGTGGAAGTTGAACTGTTTATATTCTCTATATGGCGGGAATGCTGGTTTACGAATTAGTTGTGGAACCAGCTTATAATAAATTACAATCTGGTGGTCTTTCACTCTTAGTATATATATGTATGCCCATTTGCTACTTTTTGATAGATACATTGTACATGAGTAGTTAATCCAATTGCTATGGTGACGTAGTCGTTGTACTTTGGATCCTCGTTTACGTTTCTGTTGAATATGTGGATGATTTTTTTTTGTCATTTCTTGCCCGGAAATTACGAAGAATTATTTCTTTCCTTTTTGGTTGTACTCTTGCTTTTTTTTTCAATCATGAGATTGCATGTGCCTCTAATTTTACGCCTTCTGTTGTTTCTCTATTATCTAGCAACTGGATGCATTAGCCTCACCGTGGTTTGTTTATATGGTTATGTTCTTTATCTTCGATCTTTATGGATGCTTTTTTTGTTCTTTTTGGCATCATTTATTAATTGTTACCTTGTGTGGTCATTTTCAGCTAAAATATGTGATGTGGCTCGAAAACCTAGCCTTTTGACCTGAGAACTTTAGGTATAGAATAAAGCTCTTCTGACCATTAATTCAAAACACCCAACTCTTAAATGCTTTGAACTTGAAATAACATTACTTGAAACAGCTTGGAACCCTAAATTACAAAAATCTGTAATTACAAAATAAGCTAGATTCGAGACCATAGAATTTTAGGTATGGAATTGACAACCTTTCGATATCTAACCCAAAACTATCCAACTTGTTAATGACTCAATGCCCTAAACTAAATTCACTTGACACGAATCCAACCTGCCCGGTGTAATTCATGGTCTTGTTGAGAGACATCAATACTTAAAATTTGAGGTTGATTTCATTACTTCAAATTTTTTCCCAATATTTTTTAAGTTCGAAACAGAAAAGGTATTAAGAGGTTAAGTGCTTTTGTTTTCCCAACTTAATTAACAGAATATGTGCATTTAACAACGCCCAAGCCTCTTTTTTTACTTCCATACTACTGCCAATCTGCTAAATTTGGTTAAAAATAAATTCTAGAACTAGGATTGTTCAGGTTTCTTACACAGTCGAACTATCACAGAACTAGGACTGAAATTCTGTGCTAACTTTTCTGGAAGGCCGTTCATAGAATTGTGAAAGTTTTCCAAAACAGGGGCCCATGCCACTGAATTGTGGCATTGCGTTAATGTATCCATTCTATATAAATAAGTTTCATGTACACTTCTCTACCTTGCTTTCTATTATCATTCTTGATTGTTTTATTGTTTCATCCTATCCTGATTTTTTTTGGTTTCTTCTAGGAACTGAATGAGGCTCAATACTTAGTATATACTCAGATCCATCAGTGGCTAGAGCTTCAGTATTTTTCTTCTGATGTGATCTTAAAGGTCACAAACTATATAAATGCTAGAAGAATTGAGGTTAAGAGATGAAGGAAAAAGATCAGATGCCTAGTAAAATTATTGATAAAGGCTGGATTTTAAAACGCAAACGTAGAAATCATTCTGTTGGACCTGATGCATCTGGTACGAAGGAGGATTCTTTTCCAGCAGAATCTTCAGATTTGAATTCTTCTGCTAAAAGGAGGCAGAAGGGCTATATATCTGATCGTTTGTCATCAAAAAAGAAAGGAAATGATGGAGTAAGTGTATTCATGTATCTCGGCTATGTTGTTGAAAATGTTCTCATAATGCCCTTTCTTCGATTCAGGCCATTTATTTTGCTCACATTCCTATATTTATCTCACATTATAGTTCCTGATTTACATGTTTCAGATGCCTGACTCAAATTATTTTCATTTATTTGTTCAATATTCATAGAGAACTCTAAAAGCTACTAATATGTATAGCCCACTATTCTATATATTATAGTGTTATGAAGACAGCTCAAATGCTTTCTCTGCTTCATTCTGTAGCATGGGTATGAACTTGTCTATTTCTGTCCCCTCAGGAAACTGACCGGACACTTTTTGTCTATTTGAACACCCTTATAACAAAAATGGAAATATTGATTAGGAAACTACATTTGAAGCACTCTCTTCCAGCATTATCTACTCATTTGATTTAACTGATGTACCCACTAAATTTTTTACGGTAAATATGTGTCAAGTTTTACTTTTTGCTGATCGTAATCTCTTTCCGCACTTGAATGTAGCATCACTATGAATGTGAAATCTGCAATCTTGGAGGAAGCTTGCTGTGCTGTGATAGCTGTCCAAGGACTTATCACATTGATTGCCTTGCTCCGCCACTTGAGGTATTGACGTGTTTTCCTTCACCTTGATGTGTGCACATGGAAACAAATGTATTAATCTTCACCAGAATGTTTCTTTTTCTTATAAATTCCATTTCTTCTTTGATTTTATAAGGGTGTTCCAAATGGGAAGTGGAATTGTCCATCATGCCATCAGAAGAATGAATCGTCAGAGCCAGTAAACCAGCAAGACATCCTAAAAAGTCAGGACAAAAGCAATATAATAAAAAAATCAAAATCCGAAGGGATCAAACCTCCTCTATTTGCGGGGAGCTTTATTAGTAAAAAAAGGTCAGTCAAGAAAGGAAAATCAGCATCAACTCACAAAAACAAGCTATGTCTTTCTAAAATAGATGCATCCAGTATCAGCAAGTCTGAGCACACATCTCAGGGAACTTCAGTGCATGGTTCTTTAATGTGTGTGAATGAAGACAACAAGATGAAATGTGATGACTCATCTACGGAAGACAGATTGATTTCTGACACATCACCACAAACTCGAAAAAAGTCAAACTCTTCCCTACAGGAATTGCCATCAGGAACCACTGACTCAAATCCAAATGATGACAACTCCAACAAGAAAGCTGGCCGCTCAATTAGAAAGCACTCTTCCAAAAAGGATAATGGCCACATAAAGCTTGTTGCTGCACTAGCTGGTAAAGGAAATCAGAAAGAGAGAAAAGTTTCATCGAAGGTCAGCAAGTCTGAGCAATCAGTGCATGGATCTCCAACATGTGGGCATGCAGATGGTGATAAGAAATCTGAGGACTCTTCACAGAAAGAAACAAGCATGTCTGACTCGGCGGGTCATGCTGAAATGAACCCAGACTCTCTAATTCAGGAATCACTTTCAGGAGCCACTGATTCAATAAGGAATGATGGTAGATCTGATAAAAGAGCTGGACTGTCTAATAAAAGTCACTCTTCTGGAAAAGATGATGGTATGACTGAAGTTGCAACTTTAGCTCATAAACGAAAGCGAAAAGATAATAAAGGTGGGCATAAGAAGGCCAAGACCAGAGATGGGAAGTCTTCAGTTGACAAGGCTAAGACACCCAAATCTAAAGGTCAAAGTACAGCTCCTGGGACTAATAAACCATGCCGGGAAAAGATCAATGTTGGTAAAAAAATTTCCAGTTTGACAAAAGATACTGGATCCAAAAGGGTAAATGCGCAACAAAAGAAGGAGGTATTATACTCATACTATAGTCCTTATGCTTGTACCTTGTGTATGAGTTGATACGATAAATATGTCCTTTTTTTATTTTTCTTATGCATAATTTGTGAACCTATTCATCCTTGTGATTTCCAAATGGACAAATTCACATACCAAGACAACACACCAAGTGCTGTAGTTCTGCAATTAGCTTCCCTCTCGTGGAATCTTTTTCTTTCTGTTAAGGCATTTTATTTTGTTTTAAGGGTTGCATTGCAAAAGGTTTTCGGAGCACTTCTGTTCTATATAGTATGAATTCAAAGCTATGCACTTGTTTCTACAGCATAGTAGAAAAGAGAGAAAAATAAATTAAGTTGCAGATGGCATTCAATGCACTCTACAAAATGATTTTGACCACTATTTATAAGAGGCTTATTGTTTCAGTGCCCTTGCATGTTTAATTTGATAGTGCTGCATCAAACATAGAGTGCCACGTAGTTCACTTGTTCAAGGTTTTCCATTTTGTTCTTTTCCAATCTGGAAAATGAGGATGTGGATGTTCAGTCTTCTCTATTTTAGGAGAAGTAAGGACGAGGAAGATAGATGAAAAAGCATAAGGCTCCAAATGTGTGAATTTGGTAGTCCGAAGAGAGGTTTACCTGTCATCATTTCTGTTCTCTGCCTATCTGTCATTAGCTAGCTCTTCAAAAAGTGAAATCGTTTTTATTCACAATTGGTTTTCTCCTGTTTGATTAATATGGTCACATGGACAACTGTTTCTTTTTGCATTGAAGGTTATTCAAGAAGAGAATCCGTCACATGGATTGGTCCGAAGAGTTAGAGCTGAAAAACAGTCTTTGTCTGAAGTGATTTCTCTTGAAGATTCTCTGCAGGTAGATTCACCAACCTACTCATTTGGTGATGCCAAATTTTAAAAACAAAGCAGTCTATCTTTGTACGCTCTTTCCTTTCGCCACTAAGAAGCTAAAGTTCTTCTGTGAGGCCTAAGACAGGCACAAAGAAATTCTTCTATACATATTTGTGCAGATTAATCATTCACACTTTTAGAATCTAATACCATTTCCTGTGTTATCTGTTTTAGCCTTCCAAGTACATAAT
Organism: Fagopyrum esculentum; assembly: GCA_033239045.1. NCBI lineage: Eukaryota > Viridiplantae > Streptophyta > Magnoliopsida > Caryophyllales > Polygonaceae > Fagopyrum > Fagopyrum esculentum. The sequence continues at coordinate 47,954,548 of BSUD01000002.1, read as the reverse complement.
TCTATCTTTATACACCTTTGTGCTTCTGTTTTGGCAACGAAATGCTTCGAGGTTGTTCTAATTGAAATTGTTTTTGTCCATATGCAACACAGGTGGATAAAGTCCTTGGTTGTAGAGTGCAGAATCAGCCCCACCTTTTAGATACAGACTCTGCGATAGATCCAACAAATCAATCTCTTGGGAGCCAACAATGTCCAAATGATAAAGTAGATTTATATGCAGAGAATCTTAATCATGATATTTTAGATGCTGAAGGTGCTAACAACCATTTGGAGGAAGATGACAGAGAGAATATTTGTACTGAAGATGTTGCGGTTCAAGAAGAATTGCAAGTAAATGGTGAAAAATCTGCGACGGAAGAAGGTAATCTGGTGAATGTAAGAGGTATTTTAGGAAGGGGCACTGAAGGTCTGGACGTTGTTGCAGTAGATAGTTTAAATCAAGATAATGAAACAGAAGCAAATGGATCAGTGGGAGATGATTCTAGCGCCGGAAAGACTCCACTATACTCAGCTAAAGTTGAAGATGCAACTGTAACAAAGATCTCATATGAATATCTAGTTAAGTGGGTAGGGAAATCTCATGTTCATAATAGTTGGATTTCAGAAGCTAGATTGAGAGCTTTGGCAAAAAGGAAGCTAGATAATTATTGGGGGAAGTATGGAACAGCTGAGATTAACATCTCTGAGGAGCAATGGGTGCGGCCCCAGCGAGTGCTTGCTCTCCGTTCTATAAAACATGATGCAGCTGAGGCTTTAGTGAAGTGGTCGGGACTTCAATATGATGAATGTACTTGGGAGAGGACAGATCACCCTGTGATTGAGAAATCAGTGCATTTGATTGACCGATATAAGGAGCTTGAATTCCAAGCATCGGCGAAGGATGCTGGTGGTATAGGTCTGGGGAAGACAGGTAAGTCACGTCAAAGTGAGATTCCAGTCCTTAAGGAGCAGCCAAAGGAGCTGAAAGGTGGTTTGTTGTTTCCACACCAGCTAGAAGCTTTGAATTGGTTGCGGAGATGCTGGCACCGCTCCAAAAATGTGATTCTTGCTGATGAAATGGGCCTTGGTAAAACAATTTCTGCTTGTGCCTTTCTTTCATCCCTTTACGTTGAGTTTAAAGTCAAGAATCCTTGTCTGGTATTGGTTCCACTTTCTACAATGCCTAACTGGTCGGCTGAGTTTGCATTATGGGCCCCAGATTTGAATGTTGTTGAGTATCATGGATCTTCTAAATCCAGAGCACTAATTCGACAATATGAATGGCACGCCGGTCATCCAGATGATCCAAATAAGAAAACAGCTTGCTATAAATTTAATGTCCTTCTAACTACCTATGAGATGGTTTTGGCTGATGCCTCACACATGCGTGCTATCCCTTGGGAAGTTCTTGTTGTTGATGAGGGTCATCGACTGAAAAATGCTAGCAGTAAGCTCTTTAGCTTGCTCAATTCATGTTCCTTTCAGCATCGTGTGCTTTTGACTGGCACTCCTCTGCAAAACAACCTTGGCGAATTGTACAATTTGCTTAATTTCCTGCAACCAGAGTCATTTCCTTCTCTATCAGCATTTGAGGAAAAATTCAATGTTCTAACAACTACTGAAAAGGTTGAGGAACTGAAGAAACTTGTTTCTCCTCATATGCTTCGCAGGCTGAAGAAGGATGCAATGCAGAATATTCCACCCAAGACCGAAAGAATGGTTCCTGTGGAGCTGTCATCCATCCAAGCTGAATACTACCGTGCAATGCTAACAAAGAACTATCAAATTTTAAGAAACATTGGTCGAGGGGTTCAGCAACAGTCGATGCTTAACATTGTGATGCAGTTGAGAAAAGTTTGCAACCATCCATATCTAATGCCTGGTACAGAGCCTGATTCTGGTTCTGTTGAGTTTCTTCAAGAAATGCGGATAAAAGCGTCTGCAAAGCTGACACTGCTACATGCAATGCTTAAACTTTTGCATAACCAAGGCCATAGAGTCCTTATTTTCTCTCAGATGACAAAGCTTCTTGATATTCTGGAAGATTATTTGACTGTTGAATTTGGGGCAAAATCTTTTGAGAGAGTAGATGGTTCTGTTTCAGTTGCTGATCGTCAGATAGCTATTGCCCGTTTCAATCAAGATAAAAGTCGATTTGTATTTCTCTTGTCAACTCGGTCCTGTGGCCTTGGTATAAATCTGGCAACTGCTGATACTGTCATTATATACGATTCTGATTTCAACCCACACGCTGATATTCAAGCAATGAATCGAGCACATCGAATTGGACAATCGAACAAACTTTTGGTTTACCGGCTTTTTGTGCGTGCCAGTGTTGAAGAGCGTATCTTGCAGCTTGCAAAGAAGAAGCTAATGCTAGATCAGCTTTTCATGAATAAGGCTGAATCTCCGAAAGATGTAGAAGATATCTTGCGCTGGGGAACAGAGGAGCTTTTTAATGATTCCTGCGACAAGGACGCTGCTCTAAATGATACTAGTGAGGATGCAGTAGTAGATACTGAACATAGGAGTACAAGGAGAGTTGGTGGCTTGGGTGATGTTTATAAAGATAGATGTACAGAGGGAGGAAACAAAATTATTTGGGATGAGAATGCTATAATGAAGTTGCTTGACCGTTCCAATGTCCAGGATGGATGGACAGAGAATAATGAAGGTGATTTGGAGAATGATATGCTAGGATCAGTTAAGGTAAGTTTATGGGTTTGTATATTTACACTGTGAATGAACGTGATCTTGATAATGATATGCTAGGATCATTGAACAAGTATGATTCATGTTAGTAACCTGCTAATTGGTTAAAGGCACAACTTCCATTAGGCAGTACCACATCCAATTCTCCTGATGCCTGACGTTCTCACTACCTTTGCTTTTGCATTTCCTTGATTTCTCTATAGCTTTTGATGTCCTGAATGGGATATTTTTTTGTTTATCATCTTTTTCTTGGCCATCTTATATTCATATTTGCCACTCTTTCTATGTTTTGTTTGTTTTGCTTACATAAAAAAATTCGAACCGTTTTTATGTTCTGATTGCTATGCTATCATTCTTTTTTACCAGTCGGTGGAGTGGAATGATGAGCAAATGGAAGAAGGACGAATGGAATCACCTTCAGTCATGGAGGATCTTTCAGCTCTTAATTCTGAAACCAAAGAAGATAAATTGGTAGCTGGTAGTAGTGAAGAAAGCGAATGGGATAAATTATTGCGCATCAGGTAAGAGGCAACCTTTCTTAAACACTTGCATTGTCTTTATAGCCGTTATACTTGTATGTCATTTTGGCAATACTATCAGAAGAAAAATATATAATTGATGATGCTTTTACGAGACTTTTGAAGTTCACCATATGTATTAGGAGTTCTGTTCATCTTCCAGTGGAGCTAGTAACAAATCTGTGCAAAAATGGAGAAACTGATCCTGGCAGCGTGTACTTCCATCAGTCATTTTGGTCTTTACTTCATTTGGAATCTCAAAAGATAATCACTGGCCAATTTGAAAAGACAGTCTAGGTTTCCAGCATTGAATCTTGATGTTTCACATAAATGTTATATTTTCTTCTCTTCTTATTAGGTTCCCATCTCCTTTTTCTCTTTAGATTTGATAGATTAGTTCAGGCTTTTCATGACTGAAAAAATATTATCTTGCAGCATAGTGAATTATTATAGTTTCACTTAAATACAGAGTGAAGCAGTGCTACAGTGGCATGGGTAGACTAAATCGGTGGTCTCTATTATAGATGCCTTCTAATTTGCCCTCCCACAAAGAAATTGAATGCATTTGAGCAAGAAGGGAATATTGTTATGCAATTTTTTGGGTACAATATTGTTATTCATTCTATAATACCATGTAGGATGGAAATGGCTATGATATCATACTCCAAATTGCAGAATTTTTTTTTTTAAAAGTTGTTGATTCCCTAGGTCTTGGTGTATTCAACTTGATGTTTGATGTTTTGAGATGGACAAGTAGATGATCTGTTGATGTTCTTGTAGATTTTGGGTAAACAAAATGCTCAAATGAGACCCTATGTGGTTATTTAGGCCATGGAAATTTTGGTGGGAGAAGACAAATCTGTGCAGAGATCCTTCATATGCACCAAGGCACATAAAATACCAATAAGTTTCTATATTTTCATTAAAACTAGTTAATGTTCACATTCCCTAAATGCAACAACATACAGGCTTACCCAAGACTGCTCAGCATATGGAAGAGTTTTGGGGATGTATTAGGGTATCCTTTTCTGCTAGTGTCTTTCGGTTAGTGAAGTTCTATTGCAGAGATGAAGCGGAATGATGACTGCATAAATTATCTGATAAAATTGAGTAACTTTTGGATATACATAAGATAATACATGCACGTCAGTCAATCTTGGAGCAAGAGATGATGCTAAACTATGATACCTGCATTTGTGTGTAAACCTGATCCGATGAAACATGAAAGAAGACAGTTCAGAAAATGAATTTACCTATTAAACAATTCCTGAACTAGAAAATTTTACTAAGTTGATATCAAATTCTATCATGTTAGTTTTCTAAAATGTGAGTGACCATCTGCTCTTCAGTTAGGTGCTATAACTTGTTTTCCAATTTTTGTAAGGTGGGAGAAATATCAAAGTGAGGAGGAAGCAGCTCTTGGTAGAGGTAAACGGCAGAGAAAAGCTGTCTCTTACAGAGAAGTGTTTGCTCCACATGCATCTGAAACTTTGTGCGAGGTCAGCAGTCAGCATTTAAGCATGAAACAATCTTTGTTTTGGACACTGCCAAGTTGAACTTTTTTATCAATTGGGACTATTTCTGATTTTCCCTTCGGCACCATTTGCAAACTGTTATATTTGACTATATTTACAAACTTCACTGATCTTTATTTGATATTTACGCTTCTGATGCATTTCATCTCTTGCTGTCCAACCTGCTATCTAATGCTACCATGTAGACAAGATTGCTTATGAAATATTAAGCCTATAGATGTTGCACATTATTCTTTTTCTTTTAACTATGTAAGACGTAGATGCTTTAATGAAAAAAGATAAAAGTTGTCATTTAGTTAATGGTCTATATGGCAACTTATGGTCATTGTGCATGCTGTTATAGAGTGGTGGGGATGATGAGCAGCAGGGGTTGGAGACTGAACCCAAGAAGGAATACACTGCTGCTGGACGTGCTTTGAAAGAGAAATAGTAAGTCTTAACCACGTGTTCCTTACTGACTGCTTCTTTGCTAAGAAGGCATTGCCGTCATTTTATTTCTCGTCTCATACAATGTGGTTGAGCAGCATGGGAAGTCTATTATTCAAGCACATTTTGATGTTTATTTTGCTCCATATTTCTGTTCAAGTTTGTTCTTGGTGAATGGTGAAGGAACTATTCTGTGAAATATTTCTTGTGTATTGGAAACTAACTAATGGTGTCAGTGAATATGTAAAATGATGATTGGTGCAGTGATATTGATTTCATGTTCTTAAACACTTGTTGAATATCAAAAATGCATGTTGATTACAGACTTAATAGCTGCAATTGGGTGATCTTCAGTATAATTTGCTAATTCTTCTCTTTGGGCAAATATGCAATTGAAATCTTTGTTCAAATAGTTAACCGCTGAAATCTTTTATATCTGTGAAATATTTGTTTGAAAAGTCGATTAAAAAAATAAGTTCTTGAAAAGTTTTTCAAGACCTTTAAAAGAACAAAGTTTTTTTTTTGCAAAGTTATATTAAAAGTTGTATGAAAATTAATAGAAATATAAAATTTTCATGACTCAGTAAATGCTTGTTTTGTTTTGTTTTGTTTTGATCAAAACAAATTTATATATATATGATTATGTTTTCAAATTTTGTATAGACCTCATCTGCATGCCTTGTCTCTAATTTGTCGAACGTATGACAGCCCATCAATCAATGTAAATATATCAAAATATTAGAACAGTTGACATTTTGTCTATGTCTAATTGTGAACTTGACCTGTATTTGTGTGCAAACAGTACAAGACTCCGTGCTAGGCAAAAGAAACGACTGGAGCAGAGTAAAGCATTGGAAGAGTCCCTGACTAGTGAAGCCCTTTCTAGGCCTGATACGCTTCCTCAGATACCAACGGATAGTGAATTTGCTGACGCTGAGATTCTAAAAGGCAGAGTTGACCCTGTACAAAAAATTCCAAAACATAGACTAATTAGTCAACTGAATTCTGATCTCAAACACCATGAGTCTACTTCTCGTCCTGGTAATAATATTGAAGGCTCAACCTCAGAGCCTACAAGCCATATATTGCCGCCAGTGCTTGGACTATGTGCTCCTAATGCAAGTCAACGTGGGGTACCTTACAGACACATTTCAAGGCTGTACAGAAGGGAGAATGGTCAAGGGAGGAAACCAGATTTTCCTTTTCGTGCTCCTCTGTCTCCCAGAGGTTCACCTGAAAGAGATGCAACTATACCAAGGGTTGCTGCTAGTGGCAAACTAGATCTCCCTGATGAACCAGCTGAGGTGAAGAATAGTAAACCAGACATTCATCTCCCACATCCTCCGGTACCCCCTCTTTCTGTTTTCTTTATCCTTGTGTGTTGAGCATGTAATGTTTTCAGGAGATAGAAATGATTAATTACGCTTATATCATGATTTTGCAGTTACTTCCACCTTTTCTGCAAGGAAATCTTGCAGATGGTATTGGAAATTATGGACCCATTTCAAGTGATTTCTGGGAAAAGATGGGATTGCGTAATCTACCATTTGATGACAAATTGCTCTCTCGATATCCGCTACCATCTAAAAACTTGCAATATGCAGCACAGGACTTACTGCCCAATTTGTCATTGGGACGCAGAGATGTAACAGCAAGTGGTTCAGGGATTGCGCCTCCATCCATGCCTTTGTTGCCAAATCTGAAGTACCCTATGCCCAATGTTCCCAACTTTAGTCACCCAGAATCTGAAATGCCTCTTCCATTGGGTTTGTCTCAGATGCCATATACAGCTCCGTTTCCTGAAAATCATAGGAAGGTTCTTGAACATATAATGATGAGAACAGGAGCTGGACCAAGCAATTTGTCCAAGAGGAAAGCAAGAGGTGATGTCTGGACAGAGGATGAACTTGATTCCCTCTGGATTGGTGTTCGTAGACATGGACTGGGACACTGGGATGCTATGTTACGAGATCCCAGGTTGAGATTTTCTAAATATAAGACTCCAAATGATTTGAATTCTCGGTGGGACGAGGAGCAGCTGAAAATATTGGATATTCCTCCACCAGCGAAGTCATCTAGGGCTCTGAACTTGGACAAATCCACCTTAATCCCAAACATCCCTGACGGTATGATGGCTCGGGCTTTGCATGGAAGCAGACTGGGTGGACCCTACAAATCCCAGTTCCAACACATGACAGATATGAAACTGGGTCTGGTTGATCTTGCTCCTACCTCGGGCCAACTTTTGCCACCTAATCATAATGAAATTGCCCATCAAGTTTGGGGTCCTGAGAGATTTCCGACCAATTTTATGGGAGATATCCCCAACTTCTCTCATGACAGATTGGGATGTTCATCTCTTGTAAGCTTGGGATCTTTGGGTCTCAAGGGCTTCAATGTGCAGAGCAAGGATGGTGAATTAGGAGAGAGAGAAAGTACAAGGTCACCGACAATTTTCCTTAATTCTCCCAACATCGGGCATCAGACACATGTTATTGTTGATAAGTCGAGCACTGCTTCAGACTCGCTCCCTAATCTCAATGACGTGCTAAACCGTTCCTCATATAAGGGGAAAGAAGTTGCACCTGAGAGTAGTGCTTCTAAGGACAAGCTGCCTCACTGGCTTAGGCAAGCCGTGACTGCTACTCCTAAGCCTCCTGATCCCGAGCTTCCTCCAACTGTCTCAGTCATTGCTCAATCAGTCAGAGTGCTTTATGGAGAAGATAAACCTGCCTTTCCTCCATTTGTTGTTCCTGGTCCTCCTCCTTCTCGGCCAAGGGACCCACGAAGGATTGTGAAGAAGAAGAAGAAATCAAGACAGCTAGTGCCTGTAAGCTGTTCCAATGACAACATGGCAGGTAGTAGTCATAACCCGGCTTGCATTTCTCCTGGAGAAAATGCCAAACTTGTGTCATCTCTTCCCGTAAACAACCTCGCATCATCTTCAGCTAATCTGAATTCAAGTAGGACAGAAAGCTCGGATGAGAAAGCCGAAGATCCACAAGTAACAGAAGATGGGGCCCTGAACTCGCCTAGTGATGCCCAGAGGTTGAAGGAGGCAAAGAGCGGGGAATCTAGTAAGACTGAATCAGATTCTTCTGAATCTGAAGCAAACGAGAAACCCGGCGTTGAGGAGATATCGTCATCAGAGGAAACCGTGGCTGATGATGACTAAGCTAATCATTTGGCGTGATAACTAGCTGCCAGCATAATTGGAGGTATTAGGTTTTGGCAACAGAAAAAAGGGAATTAGGGTTTTATATGTTTAGTGTAGATGGGAATATATAGGACAAGTACCTTTGTAAAGCTTTGTTTGTGTTAGAAAATGCGAATTGGATGGTGTTATAACTAGATCGTCATCGTGTTGCGTTCCATTTCATTCAAACAGGTACCAGGTTGATGGTATGAGGAAACCTAGGTCAGATTATGCTGTCACCATATATACTATACAGGAACCCTAATTTTAGTCAGAACAATGCACAAAAATACAAAATCTAACAAGCAATCAAGGGAGCCGCGTTTTAAGCGTTCTGCTTTGGGTTTCGTGACTCATCTGCACATGCCTTCTGTCTCCCCGACTTTGTTAAACCAAAAAAGAACGGGAAAGCATCCATCCAGATTCCCAGAATCGGCGATGAGCATATCAGAATAAACAACAGCAAACCCAAATTCAAATAGTTTAATAATTATACGTAGTGAGCTGCAGATCAAATTCATACATTTTGCACCACTAAATTGTATCCTAGAAAACTTACCAAAAAAAACAGATTGTATTCTAAATAGGAAAAATTACAGAGCATTGATTACAAGTGTAGATACAAAAAAGAAATAGCGGAGCGGTGATGTTAAGCTAGGGCCGGATTAGAATGGGCGGCGAGAGCAAGTGCCACCGTCGCCGTGGGCAGAGTACGAGGGGCGGCGAATCGAGAAGAGAAGGCACAAAACTGGTAAAAGTAATCCTCGTCGTCTACCAAGCTTCGGCTATCAAAGTTCAAGGAATAACTCAGAGGGTCATAGTTGTAATTATAGCACTTACTAGCGCCGTTACATTTAACGCACGGCACCGTCAGCGACGGCGATGAGGAGGAGGAGGTGGATGATCTTCTCATGAAAACTCGCATCAGCTTCCCCTGTTTCTTCACCTTTCTCACCAGCCTTCTAAGGCAGCCGCACGTCGTCGCCGGAGACACCACGTCGACGTCGGCAGGGGTGGTCTTGGGGCAGCGATGGAGTCGCATTTTTCAATCTGGAGTTTGGAGTATGGAGAGTGGAGTGGGGTAGTTGCCAGAGAAGAATGCTGTTAAGTTATATAGGGAAGGGCAGTTCAGTTGGTTGCTGTAAATGGCTTTTTATTTTTTTACTGTCGTAACTTTTCCTTTTACGGGTTCAGTGGTAAAGTCAAAGGTTAACATTTATTTCGGTTGCTCGGTAGACCTGCTTTTTCTTCTTCTTTTAGTAACAAATCAATTTTGTAAAGGGCTTTTATTATTAATTTAGAAGGCTATTTAATAATGAAATTTTTTCAGAGGTTAACATTTATTCGTGTAAGAAGAATTAGGCTATTTAATTATGCGGCAGGTAATACCTTAATTTTCGGTAAGGTTGTGCGGCCGACACGTGTCCTAAATTTTTATTTTTTTTTCGAAACGAATGATAATGATGGTGCAAAACTTATAAAGGGATAGTGCATAACTCATAAAAGTATAGTTCATGAATTATAATAGAATAGTTCATAATGCAAAATTTATAGACGGATAGTGCATAACTTATAAAACGATAGTTCATGAATTATAATAGCATATTTCATAACATATAAACAATTAATTTATAAATAATTTGATATAATATATTAAAAAGAAATAGTTCATAAATTATAATAGAATAGTTCATAACATATAAACGATTAATTTATAAATAATTTAATATACTATATTAGTTCATGAATTATATGAGAATAATTCAAAGTTTATAAGAGAATAGTGCAAAACTTATAACATGGTAGTTCATTATAGTTAAAAGCATCCAAAATATATTTTCTTTAAAAAAATTTTTTATTAGGTCGGTCACACAGCCGTACCTGAATAATAGGTCGTACCTGAACAACCCCTTAATTATGCCCTTACACTAATTGGTTTCAAATTTCAATAGCAAACTATGAGGGTTTTTTTTTAAAAATATTCCCATTCCCTTATAAACATCCAATCTACTCATTTAAAACATTACATTTTTATTATTGTCGAACCACCTGAAAATAGAGACCACGGATTCAATTCCCATTTATAATATTTAAAATATTTTTGTAACTAAACACTCAATTTAACTTTATATAGAAATTGAGTTTTAGATTCCCGTGGAGTATCATTACTTTGTTCCAAATTTGAGTCAATGCCCTCCATTAGGTATTTGTCTCAAATTACTTTAGTTTTTACTATTAGTCATTTAGCTAGGGCTGTGCAAAATCGGACCGGACCGGTTCCGGTCCGGTCTACGGTCCAGGTTTTTTTGAAAATGCAGGTTACGGTCCGGTTCGGTTTTTGGACCGTATAAAACCGTAACCCGGGTTGGACCGTAAACTTCGAATTTCCGGTCTTGTCCGGTCCAGTTCGGTCCAATCCGGTCCGGTTTTGGACAGGAAAACCTCACCAAAATTGCACAATTAAGGTACAAACTAGTCCGGTCCGCAATATTCAAAATTGCACAATTTATGTACAAACCGGTCCAGCCCGGAATCGGACCGCTCCGGACCGGATCGTTACGGTCCGGTCCCGGTCAGGTATACGGTCCAAGGTTTTCTTAATTTACGGTCCACCGGTCCCGACCGGACCGAAAATATCCGATCCGGTCTGGACCGTATGCATAACCCTACATTTAGCCCGTAACAAGCGTGACAAGGATCCCCGGATGGATCCATTTAACTTATTTTGTGAATATCGTGTGTATATCTGCATTGCCTAAGTTAACATTATTCTAGTATATATATTTCATGTCAGTAAACAAGACAATACATTATATTTGTTGGATTAATCCATATTTCTAGTATAATTGGGCTCACTTAGTGGCTTAATTAAAGTTAATGGAAGCAAGCCCATTAATACATATTAGTAGAGATTTCTAGAAAAATGAGAAAGAAAAATAGAATGTAAACGATAGCAATATCCTGCAAGAAGTTTCTAGAAGAGACATTTATATATTAGCATCAATTAGTTAGATGAGTGTAGATTAGTCTAGAATTAGACTAAGTTAAAATCTACTTAGTAAAGTGTGAATGTCGGTGATTGTAGTGGGGATAAGAACCGACATTCAACATCTATATATATGTATTTGTGTTTGAAGAATGTATAAAATAAGTGTGAGTGAGTTCGATCAAAAGGCTATACACAAGTGAGGTTGTTACGAGTGTGAGTGCGCAACAAAAACCCGCTTATATATACTCGGTGTGAGTCGGAACGCGGAGTTTTTCCCAACAACTGGTATCAGAGCCGAGGTTATTGTGGTGGTGATCGGGTAAACTTTGTTGCTTGAAGAATCTCGTGTTGGCGCAATGGCGGCCGAGGCGATGAGGGCGTTCGAGATTCCACTCTTTGATGGGAATATCAACTTCACTTTGTGGCAGAGTACGATTCAAGACCTATTGGTGCAACAGGGTCTTGACCAAGCTCTGGAGGAGGAGAAGCCTGTATCGATGAGCGAGGAGAAGTGGCGAAGCATCCAGAGGAAGGCGGTGAGTACAATTCGGTTGGCGTTGGCTCTCGAGATTAAGTATGGTGTGTTGAAGGAGACCACACCAAAGGCGTTGTGGGAGAAGCTCAAGAGCATCTACGCGTCGAAGTCGTTGACCAACCGTTTGTGCTTGAAGATGGAGCTTTACTCGCTCAAGATGGAGGAAGGAGGTAATCTTCATGACCACATTAACTCGTTTAATCAACTAGTATGTCAATTATTGAATGCTGATGACAAGATTGGAGAAGAAGAGCAAGCATTGTTGTTGCTAGCATCATTGCCGAAGTCCTACAAGTCTTTGGTGCCGACGTTACTTGTAGGAAGGAAGTCTCTCACTCTAGATGAGGTGACCGCTGCTTTGCGGGAGAGTGAGAGAATGATGAAGAATGATGCTACCGACAAAGGAGAGGATCGTATACTAGTTGCGGGGGAGCGAGAACGAGGGAGGAGTCAATGGAGGAGGCATGATGACCAGAGGCAGAGATCATGCTCACGACGAGATTTGAGTGAGGTCGAGTGCTTCTACTGCAGGGAGAAGGGTCACATGCAAGCCCGGTGTCCTCAGATGAGGGAGGACTTAAAGAAGTTGAGAGAGATGTCGCCGGGAAAGAAGAGAGGGGACTCCCACACAAATGTGGTCAATGAAGTTGGTGAAGTTGATTACGGGGATGTTTACTTGGCGACGGGTGAGGAGACCGCCAAATCAGAGTGGGTGATGGATAGTGCCGCCTCGATGCATGTTTGTAGAGACCAAGCATTATTTGACACTTGAAGATTGGTGGAGAGTTTGGTCACTTCAACTTAGTGAGTGGTGAGAAGTTGAAGGTAGAAGGTACCGGAAGCGTGAGGATGAGGCTTCATAACGGTACAAGCACACTCTGCACAATGTGAAGTACGTGCCATCGGCGAATGTGAATGTCATCTCGTTGGGAGCGATGACGATGGAGGGGTATAGGTTCGTCGGCACAAGAAGAAGGTGCAAGGTGTTTAGGGGGAGACGCTTGGTAATGCGAGGCCGCAGAAATGAGAAGAATGTTTGCTTTTTGGAGGGACAAACGGTGCAGATAAGAGGTGGTGGCACCGAAACGAAGAAGCAAACAAAGATGAGATTTTCGACGGTGAAGATATTTAGAAATATGGATTAAGGGAGGAATTGTTGGATTAATCCATATTTCTAGTATAATTGGGCTCACTTAGTGGCTTAATTAAAGTTAATGGAAGCAAAGCCTAATAATACATATTAGTGGAGATTTCTAGAAAAATGAAGAAAGAAAAATAGAATGTAAAAGATAGCAATATTCTGCAAGAAGTTTCTAGAAGAGACATTTGTATATTAGCATCAATTAGTTAGATGAGTGTAGATTAGTCTAGAATTAGACCAAGTTAAAATCTACTTAGTAAAGTGTGAGTGTCGGTGATTGTAGTGGGGATAAGAACCGACATTCAACATCTATATATATGTATTTGTGTTTGAAGAATGTATAAAATAAGTGTGAGTGAGTTCGATCAAAAGGCTATACACAAGTGAGGTTGTTACGAGTGTGAGTGCACAACAAAAACCCGCTTATATATACTCGGTGTGAGTCGGAACGCGGAGTTTTTCCCAACAATATTTTGTAAACTCAATTCCTTCGAAGTCCTAATTAACTAATTTTCTAATCATAAAAGCAAAAGATAAATTTTATAAACAAAGAAAGTGTTATGGTTAAACTGAGACATTACATACTTACCGGACAAATTGAGACATTACATATTCAACGAAATAAAAGATATTATAATAACAAGCACCGATCAAACCCCTCCAATCAAATATAACATAAATTATAAGATTTTTTTTTATCAGGCGAAGGGGTCCGAAATGCTTTGCACTTTTAATCACGCATATGAAAAAAAGATTAAGTAGTCATAACTCGGGAAGATGTAAATGATCACTATAGGTAAAACATGTGAAAGTTAAAAGTTATACTAGCAAGATCGGTTGATGCTCCATTCGTCTCGTGGTACATATATCGAAATTGGATAATTCAGTCTCTTTTAATATAGGCTTCAAACTTACCTACCAAACTTTGGGGAGGTGCATTTGAGAAGATTTGTTACCAACTGGGCACAACACATGTTAATATTCATGTACCCCAATTAGGACATAGGTTTTTTCCAAGTGACGATATACTCCCTTGATCTTTCTCGGTTGTGTCTACTTTTGTCTCCTATCTCAACTTGTTTTCAATGACTCTTTCGTTTATCCATTTTCACGTCCACCATATTCCTATTGTAATAAATCCACTCCACAAGCAATCATTATTAAAACAACGAGAAAATAGAATATAACATCACAGGCAATTCACAAGCAAAACTCCGCAAAACTTGTCCATATTAATATGAAATAATGTCTTTCACAAGCTTTCGTAGAAAGGCTCATACACTTTTGTGCTTTCTCAATTTTCATATGGCTAGGAAGAAACTACCCACAATGAGTTGAATTTTGGCATCATGGTGTATCATCTTATACACATGTAATTGAGTAGTTTTCATTGGTTAAATGAGTTCATCCTAGTTCGTCTCTAAAAATTAGGGATAAAGGGTGGTTGACTTCATTGGATTTGTCTTTTGATAACTAGTTAATTGCCAAATTGAGCATCAATGACAAAGATTTAACATCCTAAATCTAGCCCCCAAATAACTTTATTAGCTCGTACAAAGGCATGAAGCGGGTGGGGGGTCAATTGCATCAACCACCAAGTTGTTCAAAGGCTTATTCACAAGCCAAATATCTTCCTAAAATAAGATATCAACGCCATCTAACACCCAACATGCACCTTTGTGGATAACTTGCCGGATGCATGTGATGATGGTAGTCTATTCATACAACGGACATATTATGCAAAGCCATTGTTCCTTACACATTTGCTTTGAGGCATTCGGATCCACAAGGTGTCATCTACTTTGAGTATGCCAACCTAGTTTGCCCACAAGGGCTTTATTTAAGCTTTCTATGTCTATAATCCCTAGTCTCCCTTTATCATTAGGCATACAAACCTCCCTTCATGCTACCGTGTGCATTTTTATGGGATTTACTACCATGCCCCCATATAAAGTTAGGAATGGTCATGCGTATATCCTCGTAGAGTACGTTCATGGACGCCATTGTGTACACTGGCAGGGATGATAGTACTACCAAACATAAATCGTCTTGCAAACTCAACGTTCTACTTCTCCACTCATTAAGTCGGACATTCATCTTGTCTATAAAGGTCACAAAGGTTGTATTCGAGACTCCCCCTTGGAGGATAGGCATCCTAGATATTGCGTATTTTTTTCCAACTATTTTACTCCAATTATCCTCTCAACATTGTTGCAAGTCTCTCGTGACACGTTCAAAACACAAAGATTTTAGACTTTTGGATGCGAACTCGTTATCTTGGAGTTTAAAAGAATAGTTCCACACAACTCATAATAACCTTCATCTGAGATGTGGATGCCTTTGCGAAGAGGGTAATATCATCAAGAAATAATATATGTAGTAAGGGCGGTCTTCCCCGTGATTAATAGATCGATTTCCAACTCTCTTGTTCTACCGACTCCAAAATGAGATGACTCAACAACTTCATATAGGGAATAAATATTGAGAAAGTGAATTACATGGGAGGTCAAAGTTAAAAGAGAAAATCCCTATCCCAACATAACCAGCAGTAGAGAAACTTCTCTCCACAACAACCTTATCCTAGAAGCATAATTTTCCTTGACGACACCACGCTCCTACAACTACAAAAACTCCCATCGAGTTAATGATTGTGCAACTTATTGTTGGATAATAGGGTTTAGTGTGTTGTCAACAAGCAATGCAAGATACAATTGACAATTTGGCAACCTCGGTTGACACTCTGCCAAGAGTCATAAGCTATTGGAGAATCATGTTGCCCAAAAAGCATAACAAATGGAGAAAGATCAAGGTAAAATCTCAGCTAATACAAAGAATAATCCTAGAGGAGTTTGCGTTGTTACCTTGAGGAGTGGAAGAGAGATTCCCGAACCAATAGTATAAGAACTGACAATTGATGATATTCATAACAAGGTAAAGGATGATGAGAAGATGGATGAGACGGAACCGATTTAAAAGGAGGTACATTATATTCCCCTCCTCCTTATAAGCCTCTTCTTCATTTTCCTCAAGCTAATAACAAGAAGAAGCTAGATAAGCAATTCGGCATGCTCCTAGAGATGATATCCAAGATTTATGTAAAGATCCCTTCTAGGATGCACTAAAGCAAATGCTAAAGATCGTAAAGTTTATTAAGGACACTGATAGGTGATAGAATCACTATCATTTAGGGTAATTTTTAGAGTCTTTTTATTGCATTAGTGCCGGTTTATGCTACTAACTTCTTGGTCCAGAAGAAGAAGATCAAAAAAAGCTAAGGAAGGAGTTATAAGCACTTAGAAGTGAAGATCGATCAAGAAGCAAAGCTTTTGTTGCTCCACCGCCCCCGCGGGTCCTTGCAGCCGCCCCTGCGGTGACTTGCCTTGACGAGACGAAGACCAGCTCCCTTGCGCCTCCCACTGCGCCTTGCCTGCGCCTCGCCTTGGGAGTTGGAAGGTGAAGAGTCTGTTTCACCGCCCCTGCGTCGACATAGGGACGCCCCGGCGGCTTGACATCAGAAACGTCAGGAAGGCGAAAGGTTAGACGTTGAAGTGCATTAAAGATCCGTGATAACACGATTTATAGCATAGTTTTAGGTACACATTTAGATAGAATTCTCGCTCATTCATGCATAATCTAGCATTGGTTCAAGACGTTGTGCACCCAATTAACGTATTTTGTCGAGATAGACGTCTACACGGATTTGTGTGCGTTTTGTAGGTATTTCGGGAAGTTTAGAGCTAAAACGATGCGTTTGAGGGTCGTTCATTTAGATGACACACTTCCAAACTCATTGGAACGCAAGGCAAGGGCTGAGAAGGACTCATGGAACCTTGCCAACACAGGCCATGCACCAAACCACAGCCTAATGATCCAAAACAAGGTTTCTGCACAGAATCACGGTTCTCTGAAGAACCACGGCCGTGGAAATGACCGTGGATTTTGCCAGATTCTCGTGACAGCTGTGCCACGACTCTCATGGCCAGCTCATGAAGAATTTGTTATAAAAGTGGTCCTTGATGGGTTGTTTAAGGCAGCTGGGAGCTGGGGTAGTTTGGGAGGAGCTCATCCATTCTCCATTTCTCTAACAAATATATTCTCAAAAGAAGAAGATTTTTTTCTAGGAAGGAAAGTGCCAAAGGGAAGAAGAAAAGGTGCCATTGAAGAAGAAAGAAGAACACACACTTAGCTCTTTGTATTTCGGATTTATTTCTAGAGATTTGTGAACCCTTGAACCTTCTTTTGGAAGGGTTGTAAGTTTTCCTAATTCGATCTTCAGATTTGGTTTGTGTTGAAATCCACTTGTTCATCTTCTTTTCTTTCATTATCTTGCAATGGAGGTCATGATTTTATGTTTGCTTGCTTTGATTTCCAATATGAATGTTGTAGGCTAAATTGATGTGGTTCTAGGGTAAGGAAAGGATGGTTATGGCTAGATCTATGATAGGATGGACTTAGATTTATCTTTGGATGATTTTTGCTTATGAACGTAGTTTCTGTTAGGAATCACGGGTAGTTCTTGAAGAACCACAGTCGTGGTTTCTATAGAACAAACCGTGATTTTCCCTGGTTCGAAGGATCCTACCTTAGATCTATAGAAATGTTGAAACCCTAAGTTTTAGCTGAGTTTAACCTACCCTAGGGTATCCTAGTGTAGAGGCTAAGTGTTAGGAGAGACTTACCCGGTAATCCTTGCCCTTAGAGTCCAAAATAGCAAAACCTTAGGTAGTGGTGAACCTAACAAGTCGTCATTGGATTAGATGTGCTAGGAATGTTGATTAGGACTTCCCGTTCCAAGACTTACCCGGTAAGGATAGGTTAGATCCCTAATTAAATTCCGGTTTGTGTAGAATTCCTAACCTTAGGTTCTTAGAGACTTAACCGGTAATGACACCTTAGGTGTGGACTAGATGGATCATGAGACTTACCCGGTAATTGATCCCAATTTAGAAACACTTAATCCCAACATATCATAATCAATCCAAGGAATGAATAGATAACTTGAGTTCTATGCCATAACCGGAACTTCCGACCCCTAGAATCCGTCTTTCGTTTTCCTTGATCAATATCCCGTTTGATTTGTTTATTTGTGCTGATTTTCGGTTTAGTTTGATTGATTGCTTTGAATGAATTGTGATCTTTGATGTGATCACCTAAAACCAACCAAAACAATTAAGATTTTCTTCCTTTACTTTCTCTTTTCCTTTAGACTTAGGTCTTGCTAAATTCAATCACAACTTAAATCAATTTCACCTTAGTCTTTGTGTTCGACCTCGGAGTACTTATCTTGCTACAAACGTCCCGTACACTGCGGGTGCGCTAGAAGTTAGGATAATTATAACGAGTATAAATTTAAGGCTTATTGCGTGCACACTTTTTAGCGTAACTTAAATCAATATCCCGTTGGGGCCGTTTTGGGGCAAAGGAAAGAAGGGCGCACTCATGCTATTTATTATGCTAGCAAGACGCTAGATGATGCCCAACTCAATTATGCTACTACCGAGAAGGAGTTGTTAGCGGTGGTGTATGCATTTGAGAAGTTCCGCTCGTACCTTGTTGGAGCGAAGGTCATAGTTTACACGGATCATGCGGCGATCCGTTATCTACTTACAAAGAAAGATGCCAAACCAAGGTTGATTAGGTGGATCCTTCTTCTTCAAGAGTTTGATTTGGAGATACGAGATAAGAAGGGATCCGAGAACTCCGTAGCGGATCACCTTAGTAGACTCCCACCATTGGATCTTGGGAAAGACAACATCCCGATAGATGACTCGTTCCGGGATGAACAATTGCAAATGGTGGAGGAATGCTTGTTCCAAGTGGCTAGAGGAAGTGAGCCATGGTATGCCGACATTGTGAATTACTTGGTGTGTGAGGAAGTGCCTCCCGGGTTAACATATGCACAAAGGAAAAGGTTCTTCAACGATGTAAGGCATTACTATTGGAGTGAGCCACTTCTATTCAAGAGAGGCCCGGATGGGGTGCTTAGAAGATGCATACCGGAAGATGAAATG
>BSUD01000002.1:47829822-47935053 GCA_033239045.1 Fagopyrum esculentum | reverse complement strand
GATAAGAAGGGATCCGAGAACTCCGTAGCGGATCACCTTAGTAGACTCCCACCATTGGATCTTGGGAAAGACAACATCCCGATAGATGACTCGTTCCGGGATGAACAATTGCAAATGGTGGAGGAATGCTTGTTCCAAGTGGCTAGAGGAAGTGAGCCATGGTATGCCGACATTGTGAATTACTTGGTGTGTGAGGAAGTGCCTCCCGGGTTAACATATGCACAAAGGAAAAGGTTCTTCAACGATGTAAGGCATTACTATTGGAGTGAGCCACTTCTATTCAAGAGAGGCCCGGATGGGGTGCTTAGAAGATGCATACCGGAAGATGAAATGGAGAGTGTGATCCGGCATTGTCACTCCTTACCATGTGGAGGCCATGCTAGCTCACACAAAACGTGTGCAAAGGTATTGCAATCCGGTTTTTATTGGCCTAACTTGTTTAGAGATGTGCAAGGTTTTGTAGCGGCATGTGATGCTTGCCAAAGAACGGGGAACATCTCAAGGAGGAATGAAATGCCCTTGAACAACATCCAAGAAGTTGAGATTTTTTATGTGTGGGGTGTGGACTTCATGGGACCATTCCCTTCCTCATGTGGCAATCTCTACATCCTATTGGCGGTGGACTATGTGTCAAGATGGGTAGAGGTCATCGCCTCTCCTACCAATGATGCCAAAGTAGTGGTGCGGTTCTTCAACCGAGTGATCTTCCCTAGGTTTGGAACACCAAGGGTGATCATTAGTGATGGGGGGAAGCACTTCACAAATAGAAATTTTGGAGCACTTTTGGCCAAGTATGGGGTGACTCATAAGGTAGCAACACCCTACCATCCCCAAACTAGTGGTCAAGTGGAGATCTCCAACCGTGAGATCAAGGCCATCCTCGAGAAGACGGTGTCTAGGACAAGGAAGGATTGGGCTATGAAGCTCAATGACGCACTATGGGCATATAGAACCGCCTTCAAGACACCCATTGGCACCACTCCTTACAAGTTGGTCTATGGCAAGTCTTGCCATCTTCCGGTGGAAATGGAGCATAGAGCTTATTGGGCCATTAAGTGGCTGAATTTTGACCTCAAGGAGGCGGGAGAGAAGAGATTGCTTGATATCAATGCCCTTGAGGAGCTCCGGTTGGAAGCCTATGAGAATGTCCGGATCTACAAGGAGAGAACCAAAAGATGGCATGACAAGAGGATTATTCCAAAGGAGTTGAGTGAAGGAGATCTTGTCCTTCTCTTCAACTCGAGGCTAAGACTTTTCCCCGGAAAGCTCAAATCAAGATGGACCGGGCCATATGTGGTAAAGAAGATCTTTCCCCATGGAGCTATTGAGATAGGAGGGGAGCATTGTGGAAATTTCAAAGTGAATGGGCATCGCTTGAAGAAGTATATTCCGGGAGCCCCGATAGACATGATTGCCCCGCTTCACCTTGAATAGACGCTCCCAAGTTTGGTCAAGCTAATGACCTTAAAGAAGCGCTTGGTGGGAGGCAACCCATCGGTAACATTTTTCCTTCATTTTTGCGTAGATTTTTCTGTTTTTGTGTGCTTTGTGTGTGTTTTGTCTACTTCATGTGTATGCTAGAAGCATTAATGACGTTGGAAGCCTTTCTTGGAAATGATGATGATGAAACCCTCACCAATTATGGGTGGAGCGGACGCGGAACTTGGACGGCTAGCGGTGCCTAGCGCGGGTTTCAAAGCTTGAAGGATGCTTAGAGCTCTCTACCATGGGTAAAAGGATCATCAAACATCAATCCACTTGAGAATTCCCAAATACCATAGCAAACACTTTTACATTGTGAGAACCTTCTTTCACTCTCTTTACTTGTATACCACATTGGGGACAATGTGTTTCTAAGTATGGGGTGGGGTTTGCATGATCCTTTACATGATGAGCATCTAGGATAGGTTAATATTTGCACATGTCTTGCATTGTACATACTTAAAACAAAAATCCCATAAAAATCAGAAAATTTAAAAATTTTTGTGCTTTCTAGGCTTGGATATGATCCTAATGATGAAACTTGTCGTGTGATTGGCTATGAATGGCCTTATGTGTTGAATTGATAAATGCATATGTGGACTTGAACTACTTCTCTTAAACTCCATGTATGATTTGAGATCATGATGATTGCCTAGAATGGATTGAGTATTGAAAGTCGAAATTACATGATAGTTCTTGCATACCATCTAGGAATGAATGAGGCACTTCATCTTTCTCTACTTCTCATCTTGATCATGATTGCTTGAGCACCTCAATTGATATAAAATCGACCTCCTTTAAACCCATCCGGGAATAGGAGCATGCTAGTGTGTTTGAATGTGTAAAAAGCAAGTGCGGGGTGAAGATGTAATGAAAAGAATGTCGTGAATGGAATGCTGAAATTATTGTGGAAGTGTAGCCAAAATAGGGTTGGGGGTGTTGGTTTAAATGATAAGTAACTCGGTACACTTCACATAATCGGGTGTTGGTGCCTTGCCAAAGTCAAAAGAACCAATAGCCCTAACGAGCTTTGGTATGTGTGCCCGGTGTGGATGCACCTCGAAAAAGAGAAAAAGCCCGAGGATGGCTAATCACCGAGGTTTCGGCTATTGTACACCAATGCCATTGTCTCAAAAATGAGTTAAAGAAAAAGAAAAGAAAGCAAGATAGGGAAAAATATACACTTGGGGGAAGTTGATCGAGGACAAGGAAGTGAAGTTAGTTCCATTCCCGGATTAGCATCACATACCTAGAAAAATCCCCTCCCAAATTACAACGTTTCTTAGCCTTTTATGTCACAAGACCTTATGACCTACTTGCATGTTTGTGAGACTTAGTGATCTAGATTGGATAGACTCTTGATCTTCTTGACATCTTCATCCTCCCATCTCATGCATGCTTTTGAGTTAAGTACAATTGTCTTTCCATGCCCTATAGTTTGATACATAATTGCTTATCCAATTGCCATTGATCATGACTATGAAGGTGATCCAATAGTAGAAGCACAAAACCCAAAAAGATTTTTGCCATTTTTCTGCATACATAAATCATGTCATCTTTTAGTCTATAGTTGGGAATTTGCTCGGGGATGAGCAAACCTTAAGTATGGGGTATTTTGATAACACGATTTATAGCATAGTTTTAGGTGCACATTTAGATAGAATTCTCGCTCATTCATGCATAATCTAGCATTGGTTCAAGACGTTGTGCACCCAATTCACGTATTTTGTCGAGATAGACGTCTACACGGATTTGTGTGCGTTTTGTAGGTATTTCGGGAAGTTTAGAGCTAAAACGATGCATTTGAGGGTCGTTCATTTAGATGACACACTTCCAAACTCATTGGAACGCAAGGCAAGGGCTGAGAAGGACTCATGGAACCTTGCCAACACAGGCCATGCACCAAACCACAGCCTAATGATCCAAAACAAGGTTTCTGCACAGAATCACGGTTCTCTGAAGAACCACGGCCGTGGAAATGACCGTGGATTTTGCCAGATTCTCGTGACAGCTGTGCCACGACTCTCATGGCCAGCTCATGAAGAATTTGTTATAAAAGTGGTCCTTGATGGGTTGTTTAAGGCAGCTGGGAGCTGGGGTAGTTTGGGAGGAGCTCATCCATTCTCCATTTCTCTAACAAATATATTCTCAAAAGAAGAAGATTTTTTTCTAGGAAGGAAAGTGCCAAAGGGAAGAAGAAAAGGTGCCATTGAAGAAGAAAGAAGAACACACATTTAGCTCTTTGTATTTCGGATTTATTTCTAGAGATTTGTGAACCCTTGAACCTTCTTTTGGAAGGGTTGTAAGTTTTCCCAATTCGATCTTCAGATTTGGTTTGTGTTGAAATCCACTTGTTCATCTTCTTTTCTTTCATTATCTTGCAATGGAGGTCATGATTTTATGTTTGCTTGCTTTGATTTTCAATATGAATGTTGTAGGCTAAATTGATGTGGTTCTAGGGTAAGGAAAGGATGGTTATGGCTAGATCTATGATAGGATGGACTTAGATTTATCTTTGGATGATTTTTGCTTATGAACGTAGTTTCTGTTAGGAATCACGGGTAGTTCTTGAAGAACCACGGTCGTGGTTTCTATAGAACAAACCGTGATTTTCCCTGGTTCGAAGGATCCTACCTTAGATCTATAGAAATGTTGAAACCCTAAGTTTTAGCTGAGTTTAACCTACCCTAGGGTATCCTAGTGTAGAGGCTAAGTGTTAGGAGAGACTTACCCGGTAATCCTTGCCCTTAGAGTCCAAAATAGCAAAACCTTAGGTAGTGGTGAACCTAACAAGTCGTCATTGGATTAGATGTGCTAGGAATGTTGATTAGGACTTCCCGTTCCAAGACTTACCCGGTTAGGATAGGTTAGATCCCTAATTAAATTCCGGTTTGTGTAGAATTCCTAACCTTAGGTTCTTAGAGACTTAACCGGTAATGAGACCTTAGGTGTGGACTAGATGGATCATGAGACTTACCCGGTAATTGATCCCAATTTAGAAACACTTAATCCCAACATATTATAATCAATCCAAGGAATGAATAGATAACTTGAGTTCTATGCCATAACCGGAACTTCCGACCCCTAGAATCCGTCTTTCCTTTTGCTTGATCAATATCCCGTTTGATTTGTTTATTTGTGCTGATTTTCGGTTTAGTTTGATTGATTGCTTTGAATGAATTGTGATCTTTGATGTGATCACCTAAAACCAACCAAAACAATTAAGATTTTCTTCCTTTACTTTCTCTTTTCCTTTAGACTTAGGTCTTGCTAAATTCAATCACAACTTAAATCAATTTCACCTTAGTCTTTGTGTTCGACCTCGGAGTACTTATCTTGCTACAAACGTCCCGTACACTGCGGGTGCGCTAGAAGTTAGGATAATTATAACGAGTATAAATTTAAGGCTTATTGTGTGCACACTTTTTAGCGTAACAATCCGCCCCGACGGAGTTGTGTAGCCGCCCCAACGGTTCTGAAGAAGGTCAACCGATTCTGCCTAAACCGTCCCTGCGGTTCCTGAAGGCCGCCCCTGCGGTTTAACGTCAGAAGCTTTACTCCGGTTGTTTACACCACCTTTATGGCATTAAATGTGGCTGTTTTAGGCCGGCTATTTACTCCTAATTGAGTGTCTTTTGTAGTATAAATAGTCCATGGTTGATTACTAGGATCATCCCATGCTTTTCTTACAAAAATCCATTTTAGACTTGAGTTTTTCCATTGTAATGAGTTGCTAACTCCCTTGCTACATTGGGTTGGTTTGAAGCTGCTTTGTTACTTTGGTTGTAAGTTCTTTTTAATATAAGTTTTTATTCAGTAATGCTTTGTGTTTCCTTGATCTCCATTGTTTAATTGCATGTTAACTATAACTTGAGATTGATCACCTTAGGTTCGAAAGTGCATGTAAACAACTAGGATTAACAGGTTCCGGGTTTGGGTCTTTAATCTAGTAGCAACTTTAAGTAATAACGGGTTGTAATTACTTAAAGAAAAGGAACACAAATATAAAGATAAGTTTAACGGTTTTAATCTTCTCTTTATATCCCTTAGTCTTTGTTTGAATCCTAACTTGTTATTTGTTCTTGTAGGTTTACGGAACTTTAATAGGTTAAGTTGTGTTGATGCCGGTTGGCTCAACACATATGTATGATCGAGACGGGAGATTACTTAAAAACTTGTAAAAGGAATGCACCAAAGTAGCAATTGCATGCTTAGAATCAACCTAGTGTAGATTCATCCATTATTGTCTTAATTGTCGCATTTATCGTTTTCATAAGTTTTTGAGCATCAATTCAACCAACCCCCCCTTTGTGTCACTTGTCATTATAATCAATAATTGCATCTAAAACACCTTAACTCTCTTGGGTTCGACCCTTACTTAATCACTATACTTGTTCTTAGTGCTAAGCCGGGATTTACTTTTGATTGGGTATAGACGACCATAGAAATACCTTCGGCCAAATTTTGGCGCCGTTGCCGGGGAGTTTTTGTGTTTTATTTTTATTATTGATTATTGGTTTGAACCATTTTTATGGTTCAAACCCGTGCTACTAATTTCGGCTTTGCTTCTTTTGATCCAGAAATTGAGAGGACGCACACCCGGCAACGAAGACAACAACAACTTCAACAAGATATGGCTGACCATACTCTTCGTCAACTTACGCAGCCCACCTTGGCTCAAAACCCTCTTGCGGTCGCTATTCCGGCACTAGGGGAAGGAGTCAACTTTGAGCTCAAGCCGGGCCTTATTCACTTGCTTCCATCCTTCCATGGGCTAAGTGGTGAAGACCCCATCAAGTACCTCGAGAAGTTCCATATTGTATGTATGAGCATGAAGCCGGCCAACATTACCGAAGAACAGATCAAGATGAGGGCATTCGGCTTCATACTCAAAGATCCGGCAGATGATTGGTATTACCACCTTCCATCCGGGAGTATTGGCACTTGGGAGAACCTTCACAAAGCGTTCTTGGAGAAATACTTTCCAGCTAAAAAGGCTAATAGCTTGAAGAAAGCTATAAGCAACATCGAGCAAGAGGCAGCCGAAACTCTCTACGAGTACTTCGAAAGGTTTGCACGCCTCCGATCCAGCTGTCCTTTTCACGAATATTCAACTCAAGATCTAGTCTTGTACTTGTACAATGGCTTTCTAGACAATGAAAGGAGGATCGTTGATGCGGCTTGCGGAGGTAATATCCTAAACTCTACTCCTGACCT
The DNA here is from genome assembly GCA_033239045.1 of Fagopyrum esculentum. Taxonomy (NCBI): domain Eukaryota; kingdom Viridiplantae; phylum Streptophyta; class Magnoliopsida; order Caryophyllales; family Polygonaceae; genus Fagopyrum; species Fagopyrum esculentum. The sequence goes on along the minus strand of BSUD01000002.1, from coordinate 47,928,354 downwards.
TGCTTTGGAAATGATACAGGAGCTAGCAGAAGGAACTCGGAACTTTGGAAGGACCCCGACTAGGAAAGGAGTTCATGCCGTGAGTTCCGGGAAGAGTGAGATTTCCACCGAGCTAGCGGAATTGAAGGAAATGGTGAAGAGGCTAACACTTGTGGGAACACCGCAACAGCTCAAAGCTTGTGGAGTTTGTGTTGACCCGTATCATCCAACGGACATGTGTCCACAAGTTCAAGATGACGATGCTGAAGTCAACGCAATGGGTTATGGACAACCACAACAGCAAAGACCTAGGAACGATCCCTATGCGCAGAATTTCATGCCAAATTGGCGTGAACAACAGAATTTTCGTTACAGGGATCAACAAAACCAACAACAACAGCCCCGCCAAGGTAAGTATCACTCAACTGAAGATATGTTGCAGGTTTTGACTAAACACTTTGCCACTCATGTCCAAACAATAGAATCAAGCATCAAGAACCTTGAGAAGCAGGTTGGTCAAATGGTGGAAGCCATTAAAAGAATTGAAACTAGGGCCTCCGGAGGATTACCGTCGCAAACGGTTGTAAACCCAAAAGGCATGCAGGAAGATGTTCAAACATAGAGGAAGAGTCCTTACGTCGAGCCAACGACGTAAAACAAAGGCGCTAATTCGGGAGGCAACCCGAAGGAATAAGAAGAGGAGCTTCTGTCAAGAAAACCGCCCTTGCGGCTCTAAACCCCGCCCCTGCGGCGACACCCCTGGCCAGCGCCACCCCCGGCGCTGGGCCTGCGTCTGCTCACGTAGGTCACCGCCCCCGCGGTGCCAACCCTACGCCCCTGCGGCGGCCACCCTTGACACACACCCTCAGCTCCGCCCCCGGCGCTGAGGCTGCGTACCCTCTCTCTCTTGTCACCGCCCCCGCGGCGACACACACCGCCCGTGCGGTACAGTTAAGGAAAGAAAAAAAATACACTTCCCAAAAATAACCTACATCTACCGCCTTCTACACTCCCTCTCCATTCACTCTTCGAAACCTAGCCGCCTCACCCCCCACGCCCTTGCGCCCTCCGGAAAATCTCGCCACCACCTTGTCGCGCCCCTGCGCCACCTCCAGCAACCCAGCATCACCACCCCTTTTTGGAAACGCAAACAATCTCCACCACATACACTCAACCCTTTTATCCCCCTCCACTGTCCCACCTCCGACAACGTCTGCGACAGCAAGGAAGACGTCAGAAAAGCCCCATCGCCACCACCTTCGTCGAACGACCAAATCGCCTTCTAGTCTTCGCCCGCACCTGCGCCTGCAAGCTCCCACCCCTGCGTCGAGCCGCTCCTGCGCCTGTTGCAGCCTCCCCTGCGGATATTACGACGGAAGGTTCGTCTCTTGATCAGATTGATGAATTTTCTAACTCCTTTACTTAATCAATTGCAAGAGATGGAATCACAAAGGAAATACAAGTTGACGGAAGGTGAGAAGGATCGGTATAGGATTGCTCAAAGTCGGGAGGTGCATGCAACCCGGTTCCTTGATGTTTCCACCCTGGAAAATCTAGGGATGTTGGAGAGTATGTAGGAATTTCTAAACAATGTCGGATTGGGTGATTTTCTGATAAAGAATGCCCCAACACACCCCGACCTCAGTAGACAGTTCATAGCCACTTTCAAAATGGAGACGGAAGACCAATTGTGTATTGGACTTTCATTCAAGTATAACAAGAGGAAGTACACATTGGACTACACTCAAATACAGGAGGCATTAGGGGTGACCATAGCAGCTACAGATGACTGGATGGAACCCATTCCGACACCAGATCTGTTGGAATTTTGGAGGGCCGTCACTAGGTCGGAGTTTCATGCAGGAGGTGAGTACTCCAACAAATTCACTCACCCTTGTTTAAGGCTCATCTCAAATATATTCATGAGTGTCTTCTGTGGACACAAGGAAGAGAATAAGGTCGCTCTTAAGGACCTTCCACTGCTATACGCTTGTCTTCCCAACGAGTTTGTGCCAGATTGGGCATATCTTTTCCTTACCGCTCTAAAGCGGATTAGGAAGAACGAGCCTCGTGACATCGTTGGAGGAGGAATCATATCTCTATTAGCTGCACGAGTGATGGATCTTCCTCCATTGGAAGAAGGTTTGGAGGCACCCTTATACACCGAAGGATTATTGAGGAGGTGCAGGCTCCTCAGGAGAGACGGGGAGCATCGGTTCTAGATCTCCCTTGTAGATGGGAGTCACATCACATATCTACCCCGTCGACTCCCATTGGGAGAAGAGCTCTCCGACCTATATGGACCGGCTGACCCTGTCCCTCCGAGACGGCCTCAGGTTGATATTGTTGGGAGGTACGCAGCCGGCTCTAGTAGGGCCTACACCACTGATGAGGAGATGCTGACGGCGGGACACGACAGTCAGACCATGGAGAGTCTGCAGGCTCAGATGGCTGCTTTGACTACACAGCACCAGGCATGGCAGACCGAGTATCAGCGGTCCATGCTTGAGCAGCAGCAGGCGTGGTAGTCCAGCTTCGCCTCCTCCATGACCACTCACTTTGACCGCCTTTAGGATGCTTGGCAGACGGCTCATCAACAACAGTTGGAGACTCAGCAGCTAGCTTGGCAAGCTAGCTATGAGACTCCATTTCGAGAGAGGATGGAGGCTCAGGAGGACCGGATTGACACCCTTCACCGCCGCCAGGAGCACTTCTTCAGCCACTTCACATACCCACCAGAGGAGGGTCCTGGTGGTCCATCCGGACCATCCCACTGAGTGGTACATTTCTTTTCCCTTCTCCCGCATTTATCTTTGACTCATTTTCACTTTGAGGACAAAGTGCACTTCAAGTATGGGGGAGGCACATATCATTGCTTGTACAGTTTATTGTGTTGTTTTTGGCATTTGTTTTGTATTGTTGAAATCAGTTTGTAAAAAAAAAAAAAAGCCAAAGAAGTGAAAAAAAGGCATGAAAATCCTTGGATAAACCGAAAACCCGAAAGGGCGGTTTAGGTAAAAAGAAGGTAGTCCGACCAACCTTAGGTTGGTGCAAAATTGGACTTGAGGGATGTGAGTTTAAGTGCGAAAAGAAGAAGAGTGGCAAGGTGAAAACCCGAAAGGGTGCCTTGGCAAAATGAGCGACACCGAGTGTAGGATTCCCTTCCGGCGGTTGGTGACATAAGAAGGGGAGACATAAGAAGGTTGTCCGGGTAGGCCACTCTTGGAGCGATAAGGATGGTAGTATCTCTTTTCCTCACATTTCCTCTCTTTTTCTTCTTTCTTTCTTGGTTTTTCTCTTGTTTTCCATTATTTTTCTTTCTTCCCCTTGCTTCCTGAGACCTTGAGTCTAATGGCTGTCATTTGTTTTACTCGGGACGAGTAAAAGGTCTAAGTATGGGGGAGTTTGATAGGTGATGGAATCACTATCATTTAGGGTAGTTTTAAGAGTCTTTTTATTGCATTAGTGTCGGTTTATGCTACTAACTCCTTGGTCCAGAAGAAGAAGATCAAAAGAAGCTAAGGAAGGAGTTATAAGCACTTAGGAGTGAAGATCGATCAAGAAGGAAAGCTTTTGTTGCTCAACCGCCCTGCGGGTCCTTGTAGCCGTCCTGCGGTGACTTGCCTTGACGAGACGAAGACCAGCTCCCCTGCGCCTCCCACTGCGCCCTGCCTGCGCCTCGCCTTGGGAGCTGGAAGGTGAAGAGTCTGTGTCACCGCCCCTGCGTCGACATAGGGACGCCCCGGCGGCTTGACATCAGAAACGTCAAGAAGGCGAAAGGTCAGACGTTGAAGTGCATTAAAGATCCGCCCCGGCGGAGTTGTGTAGCCGCCCCGGTTCTGAAGAATGTCAACCGATTCTGCCTAAACCGTCCCTGCGGTTCCTGAAGGCCGCCCCTGCGGTTTAACGTCAGAAGCTTTACTCCGGTTGTTTACACCACCTTTATGGCATTAAAGGTGGTTGTTTTAGGCCGGCTATTTACTCCTAATTAAGTGTCTTTTGTAGTATAAATAGTCCATGGCTGATTGCTAGGATCATCCCATGCTTTTCTTACAAAAATCCATTTTAGACTTGAGTTTTTCCATTGTAATGAGTTGCTAACTCCCTTGCTACATTGGGTTGGTTTGAAGCTGCTTTGTTACTTTGGTTGTAAGTTCTTTTTAATATAAGTTTTTATTCAGTAATGCTTTGTGTTTCCTTGATCTCCATTGTTTAATTGCATGTTAACTATTGCTTGAGATTGATCACCTTAGGTTCTAAAGTGCATGAAAACAACTAGGATTAACAGGTTCCGGATTCGGGTCTTTAATGTAGTAGCAACTTTAAGTAATAACAGGTTGTAATTACTTAAAGAAAAGGAACACAAATATAAAGATAAGTTTAACGGTTTTAATCTTCTCTTTATATCCCTTAGTCTTTGTTTGAAAGCTAACTTGTTATTTGTTCTTGTAGGTTTACGGAACTTTAATAGGTTAAGTTGTGTTGATGCCGGTTGGCTCAACACATATGTATGATCGAGACGGGAGATTACTTAAAAACTTATAAAAGGAATGCACCAAAGTAGCAATTGCATGCTTAGAATCAACCTAGTGTAGATTCATCCATTATTGTCTTAATTGTCGCATTTATCGTTTTCATAAGTTTATGTGCATCAATTCAACCAAACCCCCCCCCCTTTGTGTCACTTGTCATTATAATCAATAATTGCATCTAAAACACCTTAACTCTCTTGGGTTCGACCCTTACTTAATCACTATACTTGTTCTTAGTGCTAAGTCGGGATTTACTTTTGATTGGGTATAGACGACTATAGAAATACCTTCGGTCAGACACCTTGTCCAACATGAAGCTCCTCAATAAAAGTGGGTGCATTAAAAAGTCCAAGGAGTGTAATGCCATATTACAAAATAAGATGGCTCCTAAAAGAGAAGATCCATTAATTTTAGAACGCCATTGAAATTTGGTGGTTAAAAGCATGTTAGTTTATGTGATTTGGGTGTTAGTGTTAGTGTAATCCCTTTAAATTTGTGTAGGCATCTAACTTTAGGAGCAATTAGAACGGTAAAGTTTACTTTGACCATGATTGACAAAATCATTAGTGAATACTGAAGGGATTATAGAGAAATTTGTTGTGAAGATCGATAGGTTTGAACTACTTGTTGGTTTTGTGGAGATTGATGTGTATGAACACCCACATGTACTTGTCATTGTTGGAAGACCTTTTCTTGCCACTACATATGCTCTTATATATTGATGTGAGAGATAGTTTCATAAATGCGTATGAATCGATGAATGTATGTGGGGTTGAAGTCAGGACGGAATATGAGATCCTAGAGAGTTTTTTTTGAAGAAAATAAAGAAAGGGTAGATAAATTATTTTCACATAATTAAAAAAAAAAGTTGTAGCTCAAAAGGGGCAAGACATAGGGAAGAGATGGTCCTACATGGCCACCACATAGGCAACCTACCCATATCACCTAAAAATTAAATTTTGGATGAACTAATTCTTGTATTGAAAATGTCGTAGCTCCACACGGGCATGAAACGACGTCCACATGGCCTGAAATGGGTCCAAACGGGCAGATTGCGACACCATGACGAAGAGGATTTGAAACAGGGACCGAAATGGGCAACTTGCTCGTGTCCTGTCCATGTTAATGTCGTGCCTGTGACATGCCACCTCTACTGCTTCCCGAAATTGTGAAATCTTCCTCTGGTTTGCCTATTCTTCCTTCTTCTCTTGAGCATATAATTACCTCTTCTCCTCCCAGGTATGACTTCCCTGATCCTATCTCCTCTACTCCAGTTGATGTTAGTATCTTTACTCCTAAACTTCTCAATCCTATGAGATCAATAACCTCCACCCATGAGACATATCTTCTAATTGGAAATCATTTGTCAGGTACTTCCTCCTCAAAGAGGATAGAGAAGTATAGGGTCCCCCTAATACTGTTATACCATCTCACCCCGTCGATTTAGGAGATGGTATTGCCTGCCACCAGGATCCCCAAGCGCGGAAGACATATACACCAATTAATGAGGGACCATCCCTCACACCACCTAAAAGGCGAATCACAAGATCAAGGACCAAGGCATTGGAGGAGAACACAACCACACCATTTTTGAGTCCCGTCATGAAAGGAGCTATCACTAGAACAAGAACAAAGGTCATACATGAAGAAGTTTCTAGCTTATTGGCGACATGTGCACTTAAACAGACCTCACTCATATCTAAGTCTCCTTTAGTGACATTGTTGGCTACTGTGGAAGGACCATACAAAGACCAAGATGATCAAGAAAGCATAAAAGGTGGCTAGGACGAGGAAATAGTTCAAGAGAAGAAATCTCAGCCCTGAGGACCAAAATCTCTCCCGAGATTTCTATAGATAGACCGAGTACCAATAATGACGTATTCACATTCATTATTCCAATCCGATTTTTAGTTCATGATTTCAACCTCATTCCTGCAATCATATCAAATGCACCCTTAATCCCCGATTCTTCAAAGCCAATTTTACAAGATATGCACCGACAATGAGTCCTCTAGAAGCAAGGGTTCATACCATAACAACAAAGTTAAAAGAAATATATATACGCTATTTTGTTCAAAGTTCATCAGATTCACGAGTTTCTTGTATATTTGACTTTTTGGAGGGCTTACTTGGCTTAGTTAAAGATTTAAGGTCCGTTTGTAAGCGCTAAGAATCATTTCCGATAACGGAATAATTCCGAATCAATAAAAAATTATGTTTGTTTAGAGATCTTTTAACACATAATAGTAATCTCATAAGTTTCATTTGTTTTCCTTACCTTTATCCGATTCCATTTCATTTTCATTTCACCGCTCCAATCAAACGGGCACTTAAAGTAAATCCCAACATTTTCTATATAGAAACTAAAATTTAGGGTCGTGCTTAGATAGAGTTTTCACACAATCATTTAGATTCAGTTCTAGTTTTAAATTTTTCTGTAGGTGTTTAGTTACAGTTTTGAATTTCACTGCTGTATTTGTGGTTGTGGTTTTGAAGGTTTGAAAACCTATTTTTTGGAAACTCGTCAACGAAGGTTTTGAGAGATTCTTGAAGGTTTGTGAAACCGGGTTCCATTTTTTACCTTCTTCCCGAGAACTAGAAATCAAACATAGAACGGGGCTTCAAATTGATGAGGATGGGAGAAGTTGTTCTCCAATGGAGAATCGAGGTGGTTGGGGTTTTGATTTCTGTTGTTGTTCATCTCGAACGGATATAGGCTTATAGTGGAGAAATTAGGGCTTGCCTGAGTCGAGAAAAAAAGTTGTGTTGCTGAGCAAAAGTTTTAAAACCAAGTTGTCCTGCCGAGCACAAGTTTGCTTGAGTCGAGAAAAAAAAAATAGGGCTTGCCTGAGTCGAGAACAGGTTTGAAAACATGTTCTCCAATGGAGAATAGAGGTGGTTGGGCTTCAAATCTTCTCATCTCTCGATCTCCAGTCCCCAAATCAAAACTTGCTGATTTTTTTTCTTTCCTTCGTTTAAATCACAAATCTTCATTTTTTCTCGACTCAAGCAACCGAATCGAAGATTTGTACTGCTGAGCACATCGCACTATGAACATCGAGCACATGGACATAGGATTACTGTGGAGAAAAATTGAAGAAAGTCATTGTCCTGCTGAGAATTCCTCCTGTTGAACCAGAAAATCAAATGAATTGTGTGAAGGAACGAGAAAGGGAAATGGAGAACAAATTGGGGAAGAGGAGCCCAAAATTGAACCGTAAATCGGGAAAGCAGAACAAATTTGTTGCTAAACCTAAATTTGTTGTTCTCATCAACGAAGGTTTGAGGGAATGGAGACCTTCGATTGCTGGATTACAGATGGACAGTGGGAGAAGACAATGGTGAGGTTGTGAGAATGACAATATTGTAAATAAATAATGAGGATATTTTGGTCATTGATCGAAATCAAAACTAATTCTGAAACCTTTAACTAAACACGTGTACGGATTTTTTACTAAACCGTAAACACTTGTTTACAACCACAACCACAACCACAATCACGACTCTAACCACAACCACAACAACGAATTCGATTTTACTAAACATATCGTAGGTGGTTCGTGAGTTATAGAACTTATAGTGCATAAATCTACTACCACCATTCACCAACAACCTCCGCTAATCTATTTACTGTTATTTGATATTTAAAAATGTTTGTTTGTTAAAGTTGTAGTGTATCAAATCTATACTGATAGGTCGATCTGATAGTATCATGCATGACAAAGATATTGTCGCTGAGATGGGTTTAATTACAAAGTTGGGTCCATGTGGAAGCTACGTACATTGTGACGCTCAATGCACTTTCGACTTACAAATCTGAAACCGCTCTCTTTCTCTTTGTTTGATTTTAATTAGGGGGTTGATAGACGTACCGGCGAAAATTTATAATTGTCACCCCAACTACGCACTTCGCGTGCGTAGTTGTTAGCGTCCTCAACTACGCTGTTGGGGAGCGTAGTTGAAGTTTAAAAAAAATAAAAATATCAACTACGCTTGTGGGGTGAGCAGTTGGAGTTCCAAAAAAAAATTTTAAATTTTTTTGAAGGAACTCTAACTACGCTCCCCAAATGAGTAGTTGATATTTTTATTTTTTTTTTAACTTCAACTACGCTTCCCACAAGCGTAGTTCAGGACCTTATCAACTACGCACGCAAAGTGCGTAGTTATGGTCACTAATAGAGATTTTCGCCGGTACATTTAAAAATTACGTTTAATTATGCAGTTTGTGATAGCTAATGCAAAAAAAGAGGTAGAATGTCTGAGCCGTCACGTGACGCCTACTTCTCTGCCTGCTCGCGCCGATTTATGTCAACTGTCTCTTCCTTTTTATGACATACAATTTGTTACCATAATTTATTTTCAGAAACGTTGTTATATAAAAATTTAATATTTACGATTAATAATACATGTTACCAGAGTTCGATTCTTTTAAATTCATCAAATCATCATTTATAGCTAAATATTTAAGATTACACCAAAATATTTATAATATAAATTTTTTTTAGATTTTAATAATATAAGATTTTTTTAAAATTTTATGAATTCTAAAATCCCTATCTTATTTGTCTTTATGTCCTTGTTGACGGTGCTGACTTTTAAGTTCCGTGAATTTTAATGGTAAATATAGTTTTATGAGATACAAAATTTATAGCTTGAAAATTGACATAAATAATTTTGTGTTATTTTTTTTCATAAGTTTTGTTAAACTGAAAGAGGATTAGCAAATAAAGCGTGTCAACTTTGAAATTTTGATGAAAGTTGAAATCAACTTTGTGTAATGCTACATGGTTTAATAATTTTGATTTTTTCATTTCAAATCCTTTTAAACCTACGTATAATATTTCGGATTTTTATTTTTATTTCAAACATTTTAGGAGTATAAGAGTTAAACTAGATTGAATCGTACATGTAATTTAAGTCTGCACAATTTCACTTTGTTTAAGTTTTTAGTAGAAGATTAACTTAAAAAGCATGTTAAATTTCACCTGAAAAAAAAACTAATCCATATGTCCATCCATCGAGAATGGAAGACAAAATCTATGAGTCGGGTAATAAATAAATTATTATCAAAATCAATGTCGCACTAGATGTCTTTATATTCAGTACTCATTTTTAGTTCGATGAGCATCATCATCTGAATATATATGTTCATTCTTGTCGACAGTATTGAATCGTTCCAAAGATAGATTTTCATCAAAACATATATTATAGTTTGGGGTAACTTCTCAATGTTTTATCCTCCAACACGAGGCTACACCTACTCGGGTCATTTCCCCTTCCCGTGCTAGTGGTTTTGGTTTGATTAGTGCCTACTTAAAGTCGATACTTGCTTGAAAATTGAAAGAAAAACAAAAACTTTTTCTAATGTTCAAATGAACTAGGAGAGGCCCTAAAGTTTCCATGTGACATGGTGTATCACCAGTGGCGACCGCAGGATTTTAAAAGGGGGACGAAAATTTATTTTCGATAAAAATATCAATGAAAATAAAATAACAATAAAAATAAAGTCAATAAGTTATCTACTTACGAAGTTTTGACTCCAAGTCTATCAAAAATAAATAGTGAATACTACAAATAAACCGTCAATTTGACAACAAAGGGTGTAAACCCATCTTGCGAGTTGACATATTTTGATAATACCGAATAATTAACTGGTCAAATAATCATGTTACCAAAAAGGAAAATTATCTACAAATGGAAAGTAAAAAAACAGAATTTTTCACCACAATAAACAAAAATGGGAAAAATTTCCCAAATTAGCTTTGGAGCAAAATTATTCCCCAAATACACGAGATTTTCGGGTTGGAGAACAAGCGCGGTCCTAGACCGCATCTATTGCAAAAAGAAGAGCGGCTACAAACCGCGCTTTAATATTCTAATTAAACAAAATACAAAAAAAAACAAAATTTTAAAAAACATTACACTTAAAGGCGCGGTCCTGGAGCACGCCTATATATTTTTTTTAAAAAATAATAATAACTACCCTATAGCGCGGTCTATAACCGCGCCTCTTTAGCTTTTTTTTGTTTCAAAAACGTTACACTATAGGCGCGGTCTGGTACCGCATCTCATATTTGTGTTTTTATTATCTTTATTTCGGATAATAAAACGTTGTCCTCGACAACGCGTTTTACAAATAAGAGTGCGGTCTAAGACCGCGCTTCTACCCGAACCACAAATCTCGTGCATTTTGGTGAATTATTTCACTCCGAGCCTAAAACGAAAAATTCTTTTGAAGTTTCGTTCACTTCGGCGAAAGATCCAAAAAAACATTTAAATATAACACAAGAATAGTGATATTTAAAAAAAAAAAAAAATCGTATGAAACAATTTTATTAACGAGAGGAGCACAACCCATCTTATAATGATTTGTTTTCACAAAAACAAATATTATTTTTTTTTCGGAGGGTGCCCCCCCCCAAGGGCCGCCCCTGTGTATCACTCCTCGTAGTACTCGTTTAGAATTGATAAGAATTATTTTTAAAAACTAAATATTATAGAATCAATTAAAAAATCGTATTTGTTTAGTGACAAAAATAGCTTTTAATATATAAGAGTGATTTTATCCGATCAAACAAAAAATTACGATAGAGGCAGTGGAACCGGATTACGTTTTCGAGTCGAAGCCAAATTGGCAATACGATGCGGGCACAGAGTTTGTAAATAGGGCGGAGGCCAAGTATGGGAGTGGGGCGCAAGGAAATTGCGAGCCTGCCCTCGAGGCGCATCGCGGCTGCGCCCCGTGAGGGTTTTATAACCTCGCCTTACTTCCAGCCCGCTTCATTCTCTTCGCAGCCGCCTCGTCCTCTTTCGCAGTGCCGTCCTCTACGCCCTCTTCGCAGTGCTTCGCCCTTCGCAGTGTCGTCCTCTTTGCCCTCTTCGCAGTGCCGTCGTCCTCTTCGCCCTCACCCTCTTTGCAGTGCTCTTCTTATTGTTCTTCCCGTCAATTCAAGTTTCATTGTGGTTTGTCCTCTTCGCCTTCTCTTTGTCCCTGTTTCTTCACGGCGGTTGTATTCGCATTGTGTTCGTCCTGTTTCTTCTTCGATTTGTACTGATTTGCTGCAATCTTTGTTGTGAAGCACTAATCCAAACACTTAATCTTAAACAATTTATCATTAGCAGCAACATTTTAGCCTTGTTTCTTCTTCGTCCCTGTGTGAATCACCTTATCATTAACAACACCTAATATACGCAAGCACTAATCTAAACACTAATCCAAACAATTAATTTGTTTGCTTCTGCTCAACTAATACAAACACTTAATCTTTGCTGCAATTGTTGTTGTTTGATTTTAGATACAACTTCCATGGATGAGAGCTTGAGTTTTGAAGACCAATGAACTTGCTTAAAAAATTTGCATTTGATAAACAAAAATTAGGTCTGATTTAGAAGTTCAAAAAGGATCTCATTCTGCGAATTGCATTTGGTAAACAAAAATTCCCCTGCACCAAATTTAATAGAATAAATTGCTCATTGTTTTGGTTAAAAAATTGCTAACTGTTTTGCTTAAACAAAATAAAATATTAATTTTAAAATTTCGGCTCTCTATTAACATGTCTAAAACTAATAAAAAGGAAATAAACTATTAGTTATAAAATCAAGGTTTTGTATTCTAACGTGTCTAAATTTAATAAAAAAAAACAAAATAAAGCAGTAATTCTAATATTCAATTTTTTTTAATTTTAAAAATCTAAAAAAAAGAGTAAATCTTAAGTGTTTTCTTTAAACTAAAATAAATACTATAGTAACTTTTTATATTTTCAAATTAAACAAATATAGAAAGTAAAATTTAAACCTAATTCGAAAATAAATGAAAATTTTACTCTGCTTCTATTGTAAGCAAAGGTACATAATAAGTTTTAAAGATACTTTTTGAGACTTTTAAAATTAAAAAATTTTAAAATTTAAAACATAAAAATACTTATATAACCATTATTTTTAAATTAATTTTAACGTAATTTCTATATTTTACTTTAATTCAAATAAATCTGTAGGTATTCAATATAGATTTTTTAAAATCCATATAAATCTGTAGGTATTCAATATAGATTTTTTAAAATCCATATAAATCTGTAGGTATTCAATTAGAATTTAAAATTTTCCATAAAATTCCTATGGTATTTAAAAGTTTGTGGATTTTAAAAAAATCTATTATTTTATTGATTTTGTAGGATTCTTCATTACTTTTATAACTACCTAAAATCCATAGAAATCTTCCCCCAACACATAAGATTTTCACAGAATCTGTATTGACTCTATATACAATTAAAATTTTCCACAGAACTTGCAAATCCTATGATTATTATGAATCCGTCAAAATCTATAAAAGTCTCGATTGAATACACCCCCTTAAGTTAACTCTTTTAGATTTTTTTTAATTTATATAATATATAATACTTTTATTAAACTATTAATTAGTTTAAATTTAATGAGTTCATAAATATATATAAATTTACTTTTTTATTTTTTATATTTTATAATTGAATTTTCAATCTAAAGAATGGATAGAAGGGGGAAACAAATTAAACAATGAGAATGTCAATAGAAAACTTAAAAACTTGAAAATTTGAAAACCTATGGATATCAAGAGGAAAAATCAAAACTTGATGATGGCACCAAGAGGAAAAGTCAAAACTTGATGATGGACACCAAGAGTATTAATACATAAAGTATTGATTCTATTTTTTTTTTTTGATCAAGAAGGTAAGAGGCTCGATTACACCAAACATACTTGGTGTATCGAGAGGCCGACAACCGGCAAACGGGCAAACCGTCATGCAAATACAAAAACCAAAAACGGAAACAATACAATCACCGCAAGCAAAGACCGAAAAAGCGAGAAAGATCCAACAATCAGAACAACTACTCCTTGGGAGAAGACGTGGAACACTCGAGGCTAGCAAAACATGGAGAGGGCACGAGCTAGATGAACTGGTGCGGTGTCTCGCCGCCGGGAAGCAGGATGGTAGAAACCTCTTTAGGGGATGTCATACCTCCTGCGGAAATGTGGATCCCACGACGTTGCCCCACCTAGATGGAGGATCTTCGGAGACCTCGAACACAACCACGATCACAATCAACACGATCAACAGGGGCATGTGACTACGGCATCTTCCAAGACAATCGTTTAGACCACACTCAAGAAATATCTTCAAAGAGGAAAGTCATCCAGAATTTTTGGAAGGATGAAATCTGGATTCCAAAAACTCGGAATAATTTATTTATTTTAAAAGCTAACTTTTTATTGCTTATTCCTAATATTAACGTTGGAGGGTAATTTTGTGGTTGTTTTTGGATAGATGGATCATTGTCCTCAACTATAACAATATATTTGCTCTACTTTTACGTTCTTTGGCTGGCTTATACATTTATGACAACAAGTGATATTTTCCTTAGTATTAACTGAACTTGCATACAGAATACAAGAAATTGATTCATACTCGAAATATTTATCTAGGTTAGGTGATAATGGCAACGACGAATGCTCATGATTCGTTACAAAACATTCCCTAAGAAAATATAGAATTTGCTTGATTTTCCGTGTCTACTTTGTAACCAGAGGTCAATCAATGTGCTCCTAGATCTAAGAAACAAGAGTTGGTCGAGAATGAGATAGCAAGACCCCTTCATCGACTTAAGCGAACAACAATCAGTAAGAGCAACAAAACCACTTTTTTTTAAGGGAATACATGGCCTGAAATGGGTTAATATCTCCCCATAAAAGGGGGCTTTGCTCACAAACTTGTATGTTTTTCTTTGAACCATTACAGGAATTGTTTTGTTCTTTGTATTGCTCTTTGAGTTGATTGACATGTTCTGTTGTATTGCTCTTTGTTCCAACCTTTCATCTCCATTTCAACTTGTAATTGATGGTCACCGGCATGACCTTGGTTTCTCTTGGGATCCATCTTGATAGTTGTACAGACAGAAATGAACAAAGTGTTGAGTAAGGTTGGAACTGCAAGAAGAGAGAACTATATTCCATAGATTGATGCAGATTCTTAAGGTATATGGAAAAGTTGATTCATATTCATCAATGAAATGAAAAAGGGTTAGAGACAACCTGAATATCCTTTCGAATCTTCCCTTTCTTGTTGTTTTTTGGGTTTTGACGTTGTGCTCTGAAGAATTTGTTAAAAACCGTCTTTCACATTTAACGAAAGAGAAGCACCGAAACATCACATTGAACTTCAATAATATAAAAACATCAAACTGTAGGCACAAAAAGATTTGTTTTGTTGGTTGATTCATATCCAGCTTGTTGTTAGGGTTTCTATCTCCTGGGAGATTTGTTCTGTTGGTCTAGCAGAAATAGAGTCAGAGTTTGGATAGTAGTCATGGACCATAGATTAGATTGAGTCATACCTGAAAGATCTTGAAGAAGATTCATGTCAACGAATCAACCATTGATTTTGTATCGCCGTTTACAGTGGATCGAGCTTGAAAAAGCAGGGATGTTCAGAGGACGGGAACGCAGAGAGGCGGCCAAAAACCCTAGCGCAGATCTCCGCAGGGCATCTTGTACAATCTCCCTCTACAACGCCGCCGCCAGTCACCGTTGCAAATCCGACACCGGCAGGGTTTATCATTTCTTTGTGTGCCATTGAAGGAGTATTTGAGTTCAGAAATTAATAGGCGAAAGAGATCGCCTAACAGAGTGAGTGCGAAGGGGAGCCCGGAAGCAAACCCATAGCAGAGGAGAGGCGGTGCTGAGCGATTTCTAGGTTTTCTTGCTTGTGGCGGCGGCGGTTCCGAGGGGTTTATTGAGCGCGTGGGAAGCGCGTTCCTTGAAAGGGGACTAGGGTTTTCAGATTTTCATTTTTAATAATCCCTATAAAGTATTGATTCTATGATTCCAATTCTCAATTCTACCATGCCTAAAACTAGGAAATAAATGACAAAAAAGAATATAATATACTTACTTCCATATGTGTAAGAAGTTCATTTGGATCGCTATACTTCTTTTCATCGAACGGAAGATTAACGCTTTCACCATCGGATTCAACTTCAATCTCTTCGGAAAATATCGACATATTCTACGAGGTTTTTTGGATTGAGACGTGAATTCTGATTCGGATTTCACGTAAAATATATAGAGTCACAACGAACTAGGTTAAACACGACGCTCGGCCCATCTAAATATAGGGCGCAGTAAAAAGCTGTCAACGGGGCGCACCCAGAGTGTGCGTCTGGCGCACATTCTGAATCCGCCCCAGAGGCGCAATCAGGATGCGCCCCAGAGGCATACACTGGCTGCGCTCCAGGGGCGTATTCAGAATGCGCCCCAAATGCACAATTCGCCCGTGTTGTCTCCCTTGTCTGATCGAATAGCAACCCCGATATATAAAAAGAGTGACTTTTTCGGCAAGACAAAAAATTACGATCCAGGCAATGCAATCGGATAGCGGTTTTGCAGCGGAGCCAAATTGCGTAAATGTGGCGGAGTTCAAATGGGGAAACAAGGCGCAGGTGGAATGCGACCCCACCTCCCTGGCGCATCACACCAACGCCCCGCAACCCTCACCTCGCAGCCGCGTCTTCTTCGCTCCCACTTGTGCAGACTCGTCTTCTTCGCTCCCACTTGTGCAGACTCGTCTTCTTCTCAATGTCTTCTTCACAGTGTCTTCTCGTTATGTCTTCTTCATCCGTTTGTCCTTGTTTCTTCTTTTCATCTTCGTCAATCCAGCGTTCGTCTTCTTCGTAGTGTCTTCTTCTTTGTAGTGTCGCCGGTTCTTCATCCGTCTTCTACTTGTTGGTGGCAGCGGTTCTTTTAGCTTTGATAGTCGCAAGGACGATGATAGTCTCATGGATCACGGTTCTGGTGTTGTTGTCATTTGTCAGAAACAGAAGACTAGTCCTAGTGAAGCAAGGCAGGAAGATCACTCAAGAAATTGAGAGTTATCTCATAAGGGTATTGATTAGTGAGAAGAAAGGTGCCTTTACCTTTGTTTGTGCAACTAATCCAGAGATGGTTGAGGCCGAAGTTGTTCTTTGGTTGTTGAGATTGTCACATACACCTAGATTTATCAATTCAATGAGCCCATTTTAAAGACCCTTCAAGTTGAGAAGAATATTCTACGTATATTATGAAGCACATGAATCATTGCAATTCTTAAGGATTTAAATTTTACTTCGATCTCTTGCAGTTCGAAAGTTCAACCTCGGATTTCTCAATTCAATGAGCCACTGTGAAGACCTTTCAAGTTGTAGTTCACATTCCATTGTTGTAGTTCATTGTTATAGTCTATTGATTCCCATTTCATTCCGTTATACTAACAAATTTGAATCCAAATTTATTGTTGTAGTCCATTGATTCCCACTTCTAATCCATTCAAAATTTCAGTTTGTATCAGTTTATTTTTGTCAAGGCATAAAAATGGGTTTTAAGATTTTGGGTTCCTCTTTCTGTGACTATAAACTCACTGTTATGCTTCTTTCAATTTTTTTTGGATTCAAATTTGCATTTTATATTTCCATTTCATTCCTCTTTCTATGGCTTTATCACGGTTGAGGTTTTGGGTTCCACTTGCATTGCCAGATTTTGAAAATTTTCGGAATGAATTGCAACCGGGCACAATTGAAAGCTGGCAATGGGCACAAACATAAGTTGCCTCCGGGGCACATCCAGGATCCGCCCCAGAGGCGCATCTAGAATGCTCCCGGGAGGCGCATCTAGAATGCGCCCGGGAGGCACATCTAGAATGCGCATGTGTCTGATCGAATAGCAACCCCGTATAAAAATTACATAATTATTTCCACGTCATTTTCATTCCCCTTAAATGTTTCAAAAAGTTTCTATTTCACTCCTCTAACCAAATGGTACTTAAGGTGTGTTTATTAAAAACAAATCCGTGGTTGTGATTGTGGTTAAAAATGAGTTTTTTTTTGAAATTAGTGATTTATATAAAAACTCATACATACGTGTTTAGTTAAATTATTTGAAAATAGTTTTAATTTTGTTTAATGACAAAAATACCCCTAAATGCCCTTTTTCCATTAGTCTCTTCTTTTGGAACACGCATATCTGGAGTTATTATTGCATGATATACGAAAGTTTTGCTCAATACTCTCCCCAATCTCTTTGTGTGTTCTTTGATCTCTTCTATTCGATCTCATGATCTTCGATTTTGGTCCAATAATCGACCCCTTTGGTTTATGTCCTCTTCGAAACTCTCTAGTTCAACAGTGGTACAATGTAGACAAAGTGGGTTGTTGATTTCTGCTCTAGGGAGATTGGTTGAAGCTCCACGATAGAAGTAATGAAGAAGAAAAAAAAGACAAGTTTTGATGTTTTGGTTCAACAATATTATTAGCAGAGGTAATTGAGTTGAGTTCTTATGAGGGTACACTCTCTTCAATTCCATCTCTTTGATTCAAAATTTTCAATAATGGTATTTGGTAGAGACAATTGTTGGTTAAGTAGTGGTAGGAATTGATTTTAAGGCTAGCAATAAATCTGGTTCGTCTGGTTCCTTATCTTTGTCTGGCCTTTTCGTTGTATTTGCATGGTTCATCATTTTTTGCTTCGTTTTCTCCGTTAATTGCATGACTTTCCTTCTTTCCATTGTTTGTGTATAGGTATGTGAGGAAAGGGCAAGAATGAAACTGTTTTACACAATCCTCCTAAAATCCATAAAGCCTTGGTTGAGATTCACAAAACCCGGATTTCACAACCCAAAAACCACGATATGAAAATCTACAGCATAAACTCTAAGCCTAACTAAACACCACAATTTATGAACCCATATAACCCTAAATTAAAAGAAACTTACCAACCATGTAACTAAACAAGACCTTAGTATATATAGTTCGACACCATCCATGGACAGTAGTTGTAATAGCATTATTATTATCCATATTTTAGTTGGTTATACTCCTATGATCAAAGTTTCAAGCTTGCATTTTGATCAAGCGAGGGGTGTTCTTTTGTAAGAAGTTTTTCATTCTTGTATTTGTCATATATATTACCTTTAATGAGATATTTCAACTTCAGTTCTGCTAAAAGTATCACTATGCATCAACCAATTATCTAGCCTAAAAGAAAAATAATGTAAGGGAATTAATGAGTAAGGAATTTTGTTAAAAAACACTTTCAAGTCCAAAAATCAAGAGCCGGCTATCACCAATTCCAATCTGGTTCCATGAAGTTGAAAATCAATTTCATAGTGAAGTTCGTCAAATCTCCACCCTTAATTAAAATAAAAGGTTGAGATTAATTTGAGATTAATTTTTTTAAACAAAAAGGAAAGCATATCTCTCCACATTCAATTCATATATCTCCAAAACAACAGTAGCGACACAACCTTCTTGGACACGCCGACGGAAGCAGACGAGTGCTCTCTTGGGTGAACGAGGAACTCAAGTTAGAATAAATTTATCGCGCCAGTATTTCAGTCTGATGAATAGCCATTAACAATATTGGAGGAACAAAGGTAAGCATATCTCTCCAAATCAACATCTTCTTCTCCTCTTTTTCTAGAATTCTAAACTCGAATTAGCTTTAGTTGCAGCATCCTCTTTTTTCCTCCTTCCTAAACTCGATTTGTAGAGCTTTATCTGATTGATTTGAATTGATGTGGAGGAACAAAGGGTGTCAAACTGATTGTGGTTTATATTGAGCATGATGCATATCAAGCGTTCGATATAATATCTAATAGAACTATTGAAAGGGAGTAAGAGTTAGTAGTAGCCTAGTTGTGTGAAAGTTAATAGTCAAAGTTAGTAGTTGTATTTTTGGGACACATTTTTTCAGTATGAATTTTGTTTATAGTAAATTGGTGATGCAATTTGATTCTCTATTTGGCTTCTTACGAGGATTTGATAGATGTGGCTTAATTTGCTTGGTTTATTTGCATCTGTCAGTTTGTGGTTGTGCTTGAGAGACTAATATAACTTCTGCTATGTTGTAGCTTTAACAGCTTACACAATCATTTCTCCCTTTAAATATTTTGCAGCAACCATGAGCAACCTTGAATATGCAACGTGTAGAATTCTGAAATATAGCTTCAAGAACCACAATTATTGTTATAAGTTGCCTATTATGTATGTTAATTTCATTGCATATACATCAGTAAATTATTTTTTAAGCTTATTAGCTTAAATGGAACAGCAATGTGCTTACGCACAAAGATATAGGTTTCAATCCTGTATAGGCTAATTTTTGTGATGTTATTTATCTTTAGTTCCATTTTGCAGCCTACTACTATACGTGATGAGAAGACATCGATAAATATATTTAAGAGAGGCAGCCCCGAGGTTGAATAACTGCTTCTCAATTTATCATCTACCATTGTTGGGACTGGCGCGCCGTTCTATTGTCTGTGATATTGCATTGTGGCTTCTAGGAGAACACAATTTACTGCAAGTTTCCTGACTACAAGTGTAGGGGTTGGATAAAAGCATGAACAATATCTACAGAGCATTTACTCCAGCTACTATGTTGAGCCTCCCATGAAACTGAACAATGACAAGCATCTTTGTACAGGATGTTCGAATTTTGTGAAGCGTATACAAGGAAATGTGATTGTTGTAAAGGAACTATGTGTTCAACTGTAAAGCTGAAGTTATAGTATGTAGAAGACGGGTAAATGTTATACTATATTGTCAATGGAAAAATTGTGGGTTGATCAAGAAAGATAAAAACAAACGGTGCTCCTAAATATTGTAATGGTCTTAACACATGGTGTTGACAACATATTCGGAGAAAGAAAAATGTGAAATATAACTTTAATCTTGAGCTAGGTGCTAGATGTCAACTTGTAAAATTGAAATGATAATCAACCATCATATCCCTGTAGTGAATATATTAAAAGTCACACCAACATGTAGTGATTGTATAACCGAAATTACAAAGCATGTTAGAAATTGGTTTACCTGAACTGAAGTATTATGAAGAAACATTTGAGGATTGCTAATCGTAAAATCTGCATTCACATTCTGAAAAAAAAAATCTCAGCACACAATAAAAGATAGTAGATTAAATAAATGAAATTAGGAAATATGTTAGAAATTCTTTTATTATACGTGAGTTAGAAATTTTTTTTTATTATACCTGAGTTGAAGTGTTATGGAAAAACGCTCAAGGACTATGAATTGTAAAATCTACATTCACATCCTTCAAAAAAATCTCAGCACACAAAAAATTAATTTTTCTACTTTATCAGCAATATACCTAGAGTTATACCTGACTTGTTAGATTGATCTTGTGTGTATGATCAAACGTTGATAACCATTCTTTTTACCGGGAACAGTGCAGTGGAAGTCCCTCAATGATATCAACGTTTGACCATACACATGACATCAATTAGACATGTTCATATACGAACTTGGGCAGGGCATTAGTTAAAAAAAGACCCGTTTAGCCGGACCCAGACCGGGCTAAGCCCGGCTGGCGGGCCTGTTGGGGCCGTCGTACCCGTCCGGTCGGCCGGGCTGGGCTACACGCCGGGTACCCATTTATTTTTTTTTTATATTTTTTTAAAATTTGTTCAGATTGCAATCCAATCTGCAATGCCACCGCAATGCCAATCCAATATGCTATTTGCATATGTATTTCAATTAAAGGCTCAAACGGAGGCGCTGTTAAAGACGGAGGAAGAGGAAGACATGAAGAGGGAGCTTACCGATTTGTGTTAGGGTTTGTAGGACATAAATCGATGATGTTCAAGTTCATACATGTCAGATTTCTGTAGAGGCTTGTAGGAAATAAATCGACGGAGGAAGAGGAAGACAAGAAGAGGGAGCTTACCAAAAAGACAAATCCTTGTTGAAGATGTCGAAGACTCGAAGAGGATGACAGGACTTCAGACGGGGTCGGGCGGCTCCCACTATTGAGATTGAGAGATTGAATTTGAGATTGAGAGAACTCAAATAAGACGAGAGAGATTGAGAGATTGAATCTGAGATTGAGAGAAATCAAAGAAGACGAGAGAGATTTGAGAATTTGAGAGGGATAGAAATTAAAATGTTAGAGATGAGTAGATTACTGAAGAAGTGAAGAGTGAAGAGAGATGGGGCAGGCGGCTTCCTATACTAGGGTTAAAAAAATTAGGGTATACTCAACAGTACTCAGTTAACACGTTCATTCATAATGTTTTTTTTTAATATTTTACTAGACCCGGGCCGGGCCTAGCGGCCCGACAGAGCCTAATAACTTGTCCGTATCCGGCCCAGCGGACTATCCGTGCCGGACCTAGAGTCCCGGTCGGGCTTACCACATTGTTCATACCCGCCCGTTTTTGCGGGCGGGCTGTCCAGGCTGGGCGGGCTGCCCGGATCTGAACAGGTATAAGATCAATCAAACAAGTCAAGTATAACTCTAGGCATATTATTGATAAATTAGAAAATTTAATTTTTTGTGTGCTGAGATTTTTTTGAAAGACATGAATGCATATTTTGCAATTCATAGTCCTCAAGTGTTTTTCAAGAACAATTCAGCTAAGGTATAATAAAAATAATTTCTAACATATTTTCTAATTTTATTTATTTAATCTACTACCTTTTATTGTGTGTTGAGAATTTGTTTTTTGAGAATGTGAATGCAGATTTTACAATTCGTAATCCTCAAATGTTTCTTCAGAATACTTCAGCTCATGTAAACCAATTTCTAACATGTTTTGTAATTTCAGTTATACAATTTACTACATGTTGATGTGACTTTTAATATATTCACTACAGGGATATTATAGTTGATTATCATTTTAATCTTACAAGTTGACACCTAGCACATGGCTCAAGATTAAAGTTATATTTCACATTTTTCTTTCTCTGAATATGTTGTCAACACCATGTGTTAAGACCATTACAATATTTAGGAGCACCGCTTGTTTTTATCTTTCTTGATCAACCCACAATTTTCCATTGACAACGTAGTATAACATTTACCCATCTTCTACATACTATAACTTCAACTTTACAGTTGAACACGTAGTTCCTTTACAACAGTTACATTTCCTTGTATATGCTTCACAACATTCAAACATCCTTTACAAAGATGCTTATCATTGTTCAGTTTCATGGGAGGCTCAACACTGTAGCTGGAGTGAATGCTCTGTAGATATTGTTCATGCTCTTATCCAACCCCTACACTTGTAGTCAGGAAACTTGCAATAATTGTGCTCTCCTAGAAGCCACAATGCATATAATAGACAATAGAACGGACGCGTCAGTCTCAACAATGGTAGATGATAAATTGAGAAGCAACCATTCAACCTCAGGGCTACCTCTCTTAAATTTATTTATCGATGCCTTCTCATCACGTATAGTAGTAGGCTGCAAATTGGAACTAACGATAAATAACATCACAAAAATTAGCCTATACAGGATTCGAACCTATATCTTTGTGTGTAAGCACATTGCTCTTCCATTTGAGCTAATAAGCTAAAAAAATAATTTACTGATGTATATGCAATGAAATAAACATACATAAAAGGCAACTTATAACAATAATCCTACAAATACCATTGTGGTTCTTGAAGCTATAATTCAGAATTCTACAGGTTGCATAGTCAAGGTTGCTCATGGTTGCTGCAAAATATTTAAAGGGAGAAATGAATGTGTAAGTTGTTGAAGCTACAACATAACAGAAGTTATATTAGTCTCTCAAGCACAACCACAAACTGACATATGCAAATAAATTAAGCAAATTAAGCCACATCTATCAAATCCTCGTAAGAAGCCAAATACAGAATCAAATTGCATCACCAATTTACTATAAACAAAATTCAGACTAAAAAAATGTGTCCCAAAAATGCAACTACTAACTCAAACTATTAACTTTTACACAACTAGGCTACTACTAATTCTTACTCCATTTCAATAGTTCTAATAGACATTGTATCGAACGGTTGATATGCATCATGCTCAATATAAACCGCAATCAGTTTGGCACCCTTTGTTCCTCCACATCAATTCAAATCAATCAGATAAAGCTCTACAAATCGAGTTTAGGAAGGAGGAAAAAAGAGGATGTTGTAACTAAAGTTAATTCGAGTTTAGAATTCTGAAAAAGAGGAGAAGAAGATGTTGATTTGGAGAGATATGCTTACCTTTGTTACTCCAATATTGTTAATGGCTATTCATCAAACTGCAATACTAGCGCCATGAATTTATTCTAACTTGAGTTCCTCGTTCACCCAGGAGAGCACCCGTCTGCTTCCGTCGGCGTATCCAAGAAGGTTGTGTCGCTACTGTTGTTTTGAAGAGAGATGAATTGGATATGGAGAGATATGCTTCCCTTTTTATTTAATTAAAATTAATCTCAATCCTTTATTTTAATTAAGAGTGGAGTTTTTCTAAACTTCACCGTGAAGTTCATTTTCAACTTCACGGAGCCAAACTACACCCATTTCGTAGTTATAAGGAGAAATAGTTCAAAAGTCATTGTTGACCACAATTTTACAATTATAGGTCAATGAGACACTAACTTAAATGCTTTTATCCAATTATGATGACATATTACAAAAATAAATATTTATTTATCCTACACACTTAATGATAGCCCCAAAAAGAGGATAAATGATAGGAAAAGATAGAATCCCAACACTAGAAAGGCAGTAATCGAGTCAATCAAGTAGAGAAATCAGGTCAATAAGATGAAGAGGTCGAGACGAGCATGACACCGTTCGATCAATAAGATAACTTTTCGTAACTTCAGACAATTAATTAAAGTTACGTTCACGATATCATGGATGGAGCTAGAAGACCCATGAGTGCAACTTTTGAAGGTCTTTAAAAAATATTCAACTTTGTATTTCACACGGGATCATGACACTGATCGATCAATAAGACAAATTTTCGTAACTTCAGACAATTAATTAAAGTTACGTTCACGACGTCGTGGGTGGAACCAGAAGACCCATTAGTACAAATTTTGAAGGTCTCTAAAAAATATACAGCTTTGTTTTTAACACGGAAGTCCGAAGCCAATGAAAAGATGGTCAATAGAAGTATTTCTTGTGGTTTACCTGCAATCATCGTCTTAGTTCTTTAATTCTAATTGTTTAGTCTTTGGGCTTTCTTCCCGACCACCGAAGATGAAGAGTTGTGATCGTCAAAGTACATCATTGATAACATCTTGATCGACACCCAATAAGGCATCGAATGGTTGAATTACACAAAAAGACTATCTATATAACAATATATGTGAATTCTACCCAAAAACCATGCAAATCTACACTAAGAGTGTGTTTGCTTGCACACCATTATAAACTAATGTATGATCAAATAGGAGTTTAAAAGAAAGAATTAATAAAATTTGAGTTGATATTTAAAAAGAGAAAATTGCTTAAATAATGCCCCATCTTTTAGGCTGACTAAACTTTAGTACCCTTCGTTTAAACTATCAGAACGATACGTCATCTATTCTGCCCGACCAAGGATTAGTACCTAGATTACTTTTTACACGTTAAGTTAACACAATAGCTTTGCTCCTAGAACTTTTCCTTTTGTTTCTTGTTGAATATGTATGCCATGTAAGCCTCATTGCAACTGTCATAACACTTTTACTTAGCGTGTGAACAATAATTCAGGTACTAATCTTTAGTCATACTCAATAGATGAGGTACCGTTCTAATAGTTTAAACGATGGGGTACTAAAGTTTAGTCAACCTAAAAGATATGATATTGTTTAGGCAGTTTTCTCAAAAAAATGTCATAAATTGTGTTTGGTTATACAAAACTAGTTTAAATGTTAACAAAATAATTTATGTTAACTAGTTGTCTTAAATATCCTACTTAGTTTGTTATTAATGAAAAAAATGCAAAATAATAAAGTAAATGTACCCCTTGAGAGAAGAGTGTGTAGAGTTTGAAAATAAATACAAAAGGTTGGGGTATATTTAATTAATTGAAACATTAAAAAGTCTAGTTACTACTATAATTTCTCAAAAAGGTCTAGTTACCAAAATTGCCCTAAAGAAACAATTTAATAATTTTATTAAAAATACTAGTTCATTTAAATATACCCTCGTCAATTCGAGTGTTTCAATTAAACACCCATTTAAATACCAAAATAGGTTATTTTATTATAAAAACGGTATTTATATGATGTTCAAATATTTTTCAAGTTTATAAACTAGTGTTTTTGAAGAAGCAAACACACCCTAGATGGATGAAATATGGATGCAAATGCACGTGAAAGACAATGCGTAACTAGATGTCATCAAAATACGAATCAAGTGATAATCCGAAAAGATGAACCCAAAAGTAAATTGAAGCATTTTATTCCCAAAAAACAAGCGATTAATAAGATGGGAAATGAAAATACCAAACCTTTTATGTAATGGGTAGATCAACTCAAAGGAATCGAAGCTCACCAAAAGAGAAAAAGGAGTAGCCGGCCCAAATAAAGCTCCAGCCCATCCATGCAGCCCTGGCCCAAATCTCTCTCTGGCCCAGCGAGGGAAGACCCAGCTCCAGCCATTGAAACCAACAACTATTTTTTATTTTTGGATCACATTGACATAATATTTTCGTGAGATTTTATAATTTCTTGTTTACCCATCATTCTTTTATATAATTTTATTTAAAGATGACAATGAATTGGGTGACGGATGAATGACCTTTACCGTCATCCGATCCACCACCCACCTACTAAGGACCTTACTGCTTGCAATACACTATCATCCAACAGATGAAGCAGCCGAGATTTCAAGTGTTCAATAGCTTATTATAACTTTGTAAAAAAAAATATTATACTAAAAATCATGAGAATACTTAAAATAATAAGAAGAATTAAGTATCACATAAAATAATAAGAAGAATTAAGTATGCATGTATGTAGGAGGTTGTATCCGTTAGATCGTTAAATAGATGGTTGAGATTAGGTGATATTAAAGGGGAAAAAAATCGTGTTATTAATTGAAGAAATATTCACCGGACCTAACTCTATATATTCGGTGGTATAGTCACATATATTCGGCGGTATTGTCACATATATTCGTTGTTTACATGTTCACATGGTAAGAGTTGTTTACATATGAGTCAGGATCTATATATATATATATATATATATATATATATATATATATATATATATATATATATATATATATATATATATATATATATATATATATATATATATATATATATATATATATATATATATATATATATATATATATATATATATGGCAATTTTGGTAACTAGGCCTTTTTGAAAAACTAGAGTAGTAACTAGGCTTTTTAATGTTTCAATTAAGTAAATATACCCCAACCTTTTGTATTTATTCTCAAACTCTACACACTCTTTTCTCAAGTGGTACATTAACTAAACACAAAACTAGAAAAAGCCTAGTAAACCAAATTGTTTCTATATATATATATATATATCCGGCGTATCTAACTACTATTCCAAAAGTATTATCGTTCTTCTTTTCTAATCATATAAGTATCCATCATATAACAAGTCAAGTATTTAAACACATCAACGATTAAGCACTCAAACATGAAAGCAAACAAGCAGTCAAGTAATATCACACAGACACGGATCCGAGGACTAACCCGTCGATCCTGAGGTTGCAGCTACTTTGCATAAATCTCACGATAATTACTCCTGATACTATCCTCAGTCTCTCATGTAGCCTCATCGGCTCCTCGTCTAGACCACTAGATATGTAAAATATGTATGTCCTTAGACCGCAGACGTCAAGTACTCCTCTCTAAGATGGCTACCGGATACTCCACGAATGTATGATAAGCCTCAACAGGCAAATCCTCGTAGTTGATGATAATTCTCGGATATGGTATGTACTCCCTCAACTGAGACATGTGAAAAATTGGGTGAACACCCTCTAGTGAGGGTGGAAGCATTAGTCGGTAGCAACCTCTCTAACCCGCTCTAATATCTCAAATGGCCCGACATATCAAGGACTCAAATTCTCCTTAATGCCGAAACACCGGACGCATCGCATTGGAGAATTGATGACGTGATTTATGGCGTTAGTTTAGGCATTCATTTAGATGGTTTTTCCCGTTATTCATGCATGGTTTGGAATTAGTTCATGACGTTTACGCTTAATTTATGCATATTGTCGAAATAGACGTCTACACGAACTCTTGTCGGTTTTGTAGGTATTTTGGGGAGCTTTTGGAGCTTAATCGATACATTCGATGATCATTCCTCATGATGGCACACTTCCGGACTCATTAAGAAGCAAACTAGGAGCAAAGGAGAACACATAGCCTTGTTGGTGCATGCTTTGCACCAACTCATGGCTTAATGATCAAAAGGGAGTTGAACAAGGATTTCCACAGTCCATGAGCCAGAACCACGCCCGTAATTTTGGCCGTGGTTTTCTCTGGACAGCTGTGACAACTGTCCCACGATCTCCATGCCCGACTCTTGCTCTTGGTGGAGAATATAAGTGGTCCTGCAGGCTGTTGCTAAGGGATTCTCTCCCATACTCTCTCACAACACATCATTCCATTGGTGGATAGACTTGAAGGGGAAGAAAAACACTCTCATTTTGGAGGAAAAACAACACACAAAGATAGAGATTTAGAGTGAGCTTTTGTTTTTGAGTGACTTTTGTTGAGAACATTTGAAGACATTGTAAGAAACGTTTTGGAGATGTGTTTGACGGGTTGTAAGTCTTGTTTCATCTTATATTCAGCTTAGACTACTTGTTTCTTTTCTCTTTCATTTCATTTACTTGCTATGGAAGCCATGAATGGTTGCTTGTTGAGTTTGAATCTTAAAATGCATGTTGTTGGCTAAATAGTTGTGATTCTAGGGTAATGGAATGATGGTTATGGCTTGGACTATGATAGAATAGACTTGAATTTTCTCTTGGATAGTTGCTTATTCGAAACCTAACCTCTGATGAAACCATAGTCTGTCATTGATTCCACGGCGGTGGTTCTATATGATCCACCCATGATTTTGCCTGTTATGCTTGTATTGATGAATCTGAATGTTAGGATGTTAGATTGTTGAAATCCTAGTGTTTGTTAAGCATAATCTAGCCTAGGGTGACCTAATGCTAGCAAACTAAGTGAGGAAAGAGACTTACCCGGTAATTCTTGATCTTAGATACTAAAGATGATGAACTCTAGGTAGTAGTGAGCCTCACAAGCCGCTATTGGACTGAGTGTGCTAGGATTGATGCTTAGGACTTGCTTTCCCAAGACTTACCCGGTAAGGAGAGGTTTGACCTCTAGATAGCAATCCGGTTTGTGTGAAATTCCCAACCTTAGGCTCCTAGAGACTTACCCGGTGATAGGACCTTAGGTGCGGGATTAGTGGACCATGAGACCTACCCGGTGATTGATCCCTTTTGAGAAACACTCTTTCCCAATATACCATAGCTAGTCCAAGGTTGATTAGAAGCTTGAGTCCAATGCCATAACCGGAAGTCCTAACCTCTAGAATCTGCTTTTCTCTCTTTGATCACATATCTTGTGTTTGTTTGCTTGTTTGTGTTGATATATTTGTGATCCTTGTTGATCACCCAAAACCAACCAATAATATTGTGTTTTGCACTATCTTTATTCCTCATCTCATCTTAGTTTAGATTTACACTATCTTTGATCATTGAATGACTTGATTTCACCTCAGTCCTTGTGTTCGACCTCGGAATACTTTCCTTCCTACATAACGATCCGTACACTGCGGGTTTCACTAGGTAGTTTAGGATTTTAGATCGAGTTATAAATTTAAGACTTTGTGTGTGCATGTTTTGGGCGAACAAGTTCTTGTCACTCTTGCCTTGGATTTGTGTCGTACATTTCTAGCGTAACAAGTTTTTCGCGCCGTTGCCGGGGACTAGGTCTAGATTGAATCATTGAGTGTGATTGTTTATAGTGTAGGTCTTTCTTGTTGCTTGTGATCTTGTTTGGTTTGTGTCTTTGAATTTTCAGGACATCTCTCATTCTTTAGGTGCATGCGAAGATCTCGTGGCAAGGATTTAGCTTCATTTGATCCCGGACCGGAGAAAACCCTTAAGAAGAAGAAAGAGATGACCGGAAGAGATCTTCAAGCTGAGTTGAATGAGGCCTTATAGCAACTTAGGTTAAGGGATGAGGCCTTGGAGAATGAGAGGAGACTTGCCAATGAGAGGCAAGAAGCAACTAGGAGGGAAATTGAAGAGATTAGGCAAGCTCTTGTGCAAAGGGAGCTTAATCGTCAACAACCTCCACCATCACCACCACCGCAGCCGGCGGTTAATGTTCGGTTCGAGCCGATCATCATTGAGGAGCCACAAACACTAGGGCAACGTATGGATCCAGCCCAAAGAGTGCACCGTCCGGTTGTAAACTTAGGAGATCCCGCAGCCCATGATTATGAGCTCCGCCCTCAAGTGCTACAAATGATCCGGCACAATCAATTTGGAGGGATGGAAGGAGAGTCTCCTCATCAACACTTGATGAAATATGAGATTTTGATGGAGACTCTAAGGTCGCCTAGATTGGAGAACAACAATCACAAGCTTAGGGCTTTTTCCTTCTCACTTAAGGATAAAGCCTTGACTTGGTATCAATCCATTCCACAAGGACATGTGGGTACTTGGGAGGAGATGACAACCGAGTTCTTGACAAAGTTCTTCCCACCTTCCAAGATAACCGAGCTAAGAGGGAAGATCAATGCCTTCGTGATGAAGGATAGAGAGAGCCTATTCAAATCTTGGGAGAGGTTCAAAGACCTCCTCCTAGATTGTCCACACCATGGGATACCGAAGATAGAGCTATTGGAGATTTATTTCAAGGGGCTTGATGAGGATAGTCAATTCAAGCTCCAATCGCTTTTCGGAGGAACATTCATGGAGAATAATGTGGATGAGGCTTGGGAGTTTGTAGAGAAGCAAGCCTTGGTGATAGAAAAGTACTCCAATAGGAAGAGTGATGGGAGAAAACCGGGAGTATATGAAGTAAGTAAAGTCACCATGAGCAACTACAAACTTGATGCAATCAACAATGAACTTAAGTCTTTGAGGGAGTTGTGTGCCACAACCTTAAAGAATCAAGCAAGTCCTCAAGTGCAAGTGCAAGCCAATTTGGCTTCCAAAGAGGAGGATATCAACTACATGGGAAGGAGTAACTTCAACAACTATCAAGACCCTAGGAACTTCAACAACAACAGCCGGCAATACAACAATTACCGGCCTAATCACAACCATCCCGGGTTCTTCTATTCTAACCCGGATGGTGCCTTGAACCCTCCCGCTTCCACAAGCGCATCCCCACTACCTAAGGCTTCACAAGAGCCTCCACCCGGTTTTGCTCAACCTCCAAAGGATAAAACCGAAATAATGTTTGAACAATTGCTAGGAAGGTTGAATGGACTTGAGAGCACAGTGACATCCATTTCTAAAGCTCAAAAGGTGCTAGAAGCACAAGTGTTCCAAAAGGCGGGTGAAACACAAAGGGATCTGGGAAAGCTTCCCGGAAGGACCGAGGACAATCCAAGAGGCCAAGTGTTGGCCATTACCACAAGGAGTGGCTGAGCATGAAAGATCCCTCACCAAGGGAGAATGACAAGGGAAAGCAAGTAGTAGTGGAAGAAGAACCATTGCAAGAAGAAGGAGGCAAGAGCAAAGATGATGAGCCAACATATGTGGCACCACCTCCATACAAGCCACCACTACCATTCCCACAATCACGAGCAAGAGCTCGATTAGATAAACATTTCAGTAAATTCTTTGAGCTAATGTCTAAATTACATATTAACATTCCGTTCATGGATGCGATTCTAGGTATGCCGGCCTATGGAAAGTTTTTGAAGGAGATACTCTCCAACAAGAGGAAGTTGGAGGAGTATGGAGAAGTGAGGATGACAAAGAGATCTTCCGAGTTGATACAAACCATGAGGGAGGAGATGCCTCCTAAGCTGCGAGATCCGGGATTTTTTTTGTGTACCAATTGGAGCTGGAGAAGTCCAATATGAGGCCCTATGTGACCTTGGAGCAAGTGTAAGCATTATCCCGCTTGCGCTTTGCAACAAGGTTGGGCTAGGAGAATCGAAGCCGGTCAAGATGACCCTCTACATGGCGGACCGATCCATCACTCACCCCGTGGGAATCCTAGAGGACATACCGTTTCAGCTTGGGAAGTTCTATTTGCCAATCAATTTTGTTGTTTTGGGCGACCCGGCAGAATACCCGATTCCTATCATCTTAGGGAGTCCATTCTTAGCCACATCCGGATGCTTAGTGGATTGCAAAAATGGAATCCTCTCCTTCAACATAGGAGAGGAGAATATCAAGTTCAAGCTGTCCGCAATGATGAAGGGGCCAGCCCTTGGTATAGATGTCTTCAACATTGTTGATCAAGAGGAGTCTAGGAAAGTTGTGAGCTTAATCTTGATCAAGGATCCACTTGAGAAGGTTCTTAGTATGAGCATCATGAAGGAAGGAGTTGAGGAAGATTGCAATGAAGAAATCCAAGCTTTGGATGCATTAGAAAAGGAGACAAGTGCTGAATTTGAAGTGCACGAAGTAGTGCTGAAGCACTGTAAGAACCACCGCCTGGCACAAGGAACCACGCCCGTGGTTTCACCCGTGGAACTCTCTGTAATGTCCATTTGTGCCAGCTCTTCCAATTCCACGCCTGGGGTTGTGCCAGAGGTTGTGGTTTTGCCCGTGGTTTCTCCAGAAAGTCCCTTAGTTGTTGATCAAGCTTCAAGGAGTCTTGGAGAGTCTTCAATGGCTTTGGATTCATCTAACGTGGAGCTATATGGATCACATCCAACCGATAAAGGTCCTCCTAAACTTGATCTTAAGCCTCTCCCTTCTCATTTAAAGTATGCTTTCCTTGGTTCAAATTCTACTTATCCCGTGATTGTGAATGCATCTTTGAATGATGATGAGCTTGATAGATTGTTGAATGAATTGAAATTGCATAGGAGAGCTATTGGTTACACTATTGATAACTTAGTTGGCATTAAACCTTCCTTATGCATGCATAAAATCTTGATGGAAGACAACCATTAACCTTCAATTGAACCTCAAAGAAGATTGAACCCTATTATGAAAGAGGTAGTCAAGAAAGAGATCCTAAAATTGCTAGATGCGGGAATCATTTTCCCGATTTCGGATAGTAAATAGGTTAGTCCCGTACATGTTGTTCCTAAGAAGGGTGGTATGACCGTAGTAACTAATGAGAACAATGAACTAATCCCAACTAGGACGGTTACGGGGTGGAGAATGTGTATTGACTATAGGAAGCTTAATGTTGTCTCTAGGAAAGATCACTTCCCTCTTCCCTTTATTGACCAAATGCTAGAAAGGTTAGCTCAACATTCACATTTTTATTACTTAGATGGCTATAGTGGGTTTTTCCAAATCCCTATTCACCCGGATGACCAAGAGAAAACAACATTTACTTGTCCTTGGGGAACATTTGCATATAGGAGAATGCCATTTGGGTTGTGTAATGCACCCGCCACCTTTCAAAGGTGTATGATGGCTATTTTTTCTGAATATATTGAAAACATCATGGAAATGTTTATGGATGATTTCTCGGTGTATGGCTCTTCATTTGATAATTGCTTGGCTAACTTGTCTTTGGTGTTAAAGCGATGTGAGGAAACTAACCTTGTGTTGAATTGGGAGAAATGCCACTTCATGGTGAGTGAAGGCATAGTGTTGGGACACTTGGTTTCCCAACGAGGCATTGAGGTTGATAGAGCAAAGATAGAAACAATAGAGAAGTTGCCACCAACTACCTCGGTGAAAGGGGTAAGGAGTTTCTTAGGGTATGCCGGTTTTTACCGGAGGGTTATAAAAGATTTCTCTAAAATTTCTAAGCCTCTCACTAACCTACTAATGGATGATGTTGAGTTTGTTTTCTCCAAAGATTGTCTTCAAGCATTTTGTAGGTTGAAGGATGCTTTGATCTCCGCCCCTATCATGCAACCTCCGGATTTAAGCTTACCGTTTGAAGTTATGTGTGATGCAATTGATGTGGCCGTTGGGGCTGTTTTAGGACAAAGGAAGGATGAGCTTACATATGCCATCTACTACGCTAGCAAGACGCTAGATGATGTCCAACTCAACTATGCCACAACCGAGAAGGAGTTGCTAGCGGTAGTGTATGCCTTTGAGAAGTTCCGGTCATATCTTGTTGGAGCAAAGGTCATTGTGTACACGGATCATGCTGCGATCCGTTATCTCCTCACAAAGAAGGATGCCAAGCCTCGCTTGATTCGGTGGATCCTTCTCCTCCAAGAATTTGACTTGGAGATTCGGGACAAGAAGGCTTCCGAAAATTCAGTAGCGGACCACCTTAGTAGGCTACCACCATTGGAGATTGAGAGAGATGACATCCCGATTGATGACTCATTCCGGGATAAGCAATTGCAAATGATGGAGGAGTGCCTACTTCAAGTATCTAGAGGGAGTGAGCCATGGTATGCGGATATAGTGAACTACCTTGTGTGTGAGGAGGTGCCACCCGGTCTATCGTATGCCCATAGGAAAAAGTTTTTCAAGGATGTGAGGCATTACTATTGGAGCGAGCCTCTCTTGTTCAAGAGAGGACCGGATGGAGTCTTTAGAAGGTGCATCTCGGATGATGAGGTAGAGAGTGTGATCCGCCATTGTCACTCCTTGCCATGTGGAGGCCATGCTAGCTCACACAAGACGTGTGCAAAGGTATTGCAATCCGGTTTTTATTGGCCTAACTTATTTAAGGATGTGCAGAATTTTGTGGTAGCTTGTGACGCTTGCCGAAGGACGGCAACATCTCAAGGAGGAATGAGATGCCCTTGAACAATATCCAAGAGGTTGAAGGCTTTGATGTTTGGGGTGTGGACTTCATAGGACTATTATCCGCTTCATGTGGGAACCTCTACATTCTCTTGGCGGTGGATTATGTGTCAAGGTGGGTGGAGGCAATCGCCTCTCCCACAAATAATGCCAAAGTAGTGGTGCGGTTCTTCAACCGAGTCATCTTCCCTAGGTTTGGAACACCAAGAGTGATCATAAGTGATGGAGGGAAGCATTTCACCAATAGGAACTTTGGGACACTTTTGGCTAAGTATGGGGTGACTCATAAGGTGGCCACACCTTACCATCCCCAAACTAGTGGCCAAGTGGAGATCTCCAACTGGGAGATAAAAGGAATACTTGATAAGACGGTTTCTAGGGCAATAAAGGATTGGGCTATGAAGCTTGATGATGCTTTGTGGGCTTATAGAACCGCCTTCAAGACACCGATTGGCACCACTCCCTACAAGCTAGTTTATGGCAAGTCTTGCCACTTTCCGGTGGAAATGGAGCATAGGGCATATTGGGCCATAAGGTGGCTGAATTTCGACCTCAAGGAAGCCGGTGAGAAGAGGTTGCTAGACATTAATGCCCTTGAGGAGATCCGGTTGGATGCTTATGAAAATGCCCGGATTTACAAGGAAAGGACCAAGCGTTGGCATGACAAACGCCTCATCCCAAAGGAGTTGAGTGAAGGTGGCTTAGTCCTTCTCTTCAATTCAAGGATGCGGCTCTTCCCCGGAAAGTTAAAGTCAAGATGGACGGGTCCTTATGTGGTGAGGAAGGTCTTCCCCCATGGAGCGGTTGAGATAGGTGGGGAACATTGTGGAGATTTTAAGGTGAATGGGCACCGTTTGAAGAGGTACATCCCGGAAGCTCCGGTGGATATGATTTTAAGGTGAATGAGCGCTTAATGGGAGGCAACCCATTGGTTCATATCTTTCCCTTTTCGTTTTTGTTTTCGTTTTTGCTTTTTGCTTTTGTCTTTGTTTTGGTGTGTTTGGTGTTTGTGTGCTAGAGTCTAGGTAACATGGAAGTCTTGCAAGGCATGAGGAGGATGATGATGATCCCGCATCAAACGTGGGTGGAGCGGACGTGGGACTTGGACGGCTAGCGGTGCTTAGCGCGGGTCCCGACGCCATAATGAACATCAAGAGCTCTCTACCACCTTTGATTGATCATCCACCATCACTTCACATGGGTGAACCAAAATACCAAAAATACCATTCTTACGTTGTGAGGACTCTCTTTCACTTCTTTATTTAATTTGCACATTGGAGACAATGTGCTTTTAAGTATGGGGTGGAATTTTCATAATCATTTGCATGATTGCATCTAGGATAGTTTAATATTATTGTCACATGTTTCATTAGCTTTTGCATTGTACATATATATTTCAAAAATTCCAAAAAAATCAGAAAATTTAAAAAATTTTAGTGCTTCTAAGTTTGGATATGACCCTTATAATGAGATTGTTTTGTGAATTGGCTATGGATGACCTTATGTGTTGAATGGATCTATGCATATGTGGACTTGAAATACTTCTCTTGAATCCCATGTATGAATTGTGATATGATGTTTGCCTTGATTGAATTGAGGATTGATGGTCGAAATTACATGCTAGTTCTTGAACATTATCTAGGAATGATTAAGGCAATTCATCTTTCTCTACTTCTCATCTTGATCATGTTGTTTGAGCACCTCACTAGATATAAAAATTTGACCTCTTTTGACCCATCCGGGAATAGGAGCATGCTAGTGTGTTGAGTGTGTGAAAAGCAAGTGTGGGGTGAAGTTGTTGATGAATGAATGTTGTGAATCAAGTGCTGAATTTGTTGTGAAAAGTGTAGAAAAAATAAAGGTTTGGGGACTTTGGTTTTGATGACGAGTAACTCGGCACCATTCACATAATCGGGTGTTTGTGCCTTGCCAAAGTCGGATAAACCGAATGTCCTAATGAGCCTTGGTATGTGTGCCCGGTGTGAGGCACCTCGGAAAAATTCCGAGGTCCACTAATCACCAAGGTTTCGGCTTTTGTACACCAATGCCATTGTCTCAAAAATAAGTGAAAGAAAAAGAAAATGAAAAAGAAAAGAAAGAAAAGATGGAGAAAAATATACACTTATGGGAAGTTGATCAAAAATGAAATTGTGGAGTTAGTTCATTTCCCGGATTAGCATCACATGACCTAGAAAAATTCCCACCTTATCACAACGTTTCTTGGCCTCTTCTTTCCTAAGCCCTTGTGACTTATTTGCATATGTGTAAGACTTAGTGATCTAGATTGGATATACTCATGATCATCTTGACTTCTTCATTTTCACCTTTCATGCATGCTTTTGAGTTAAGTATAATTGTCTTTACATGCCTTCATTCATTTGATACATGATTGCTTGCCCATTTCCATGAAACATGACTATGAAGGTGATCCAATTTTAGAAGCACAATTCCAAAAATATTTTTCTATTTTTCTGCATTCATAAATCATGTCATCTCGTAGCCTATATTTGGACCTTGCTCGGGGACGAGCAAGTCTTAAGTATGGGGGTATTTTGATGACGTGATTTATGACGTTAGTTTAGGCATTCATTTAGATAGTTTTTCCCGTTATTCATGCATGGTTTGACATTAGTTCATGACATTTACACTTAATTCATGCATATTGTCGAAATAGACGTCTACGCGAACTCTTATCGGTTTTGTAGGTATTTTGGGGAGCTTTTGGAGCTTAATCGATACATTCGAGGATCATTCCTCGTGATGGCACACTTCCGGACTCATTAAGAAGCAAGCTAGGAGCAAAGGAGAACACATAGGACCTTGTTGGTGCATGCGTTGCACCAACTCATGGCTTAATGATCAAAAGGGAGTTGAACAGGGATTTCCACGGTCCATGAGCCAGAACCACGCCCGTAATTTTGGCCGTGGTTTTCTCAGGACAGTTGTGACAGTTGTCCCACGATCTCCATGCCCGACTCTTGCTCTTGGTGGAGAATATAAGTGGTCTTGCAGGTTGTTGCTAAGGGATTCTCTCCCACACTCTCTCACAACACATCATTCCATTGGTGGATAGACTTGGAGGGGAAGAAAAACACTCTCATTTTGGAGGAAAAACAACACACAAAGATAGAGATTTAGAGTGAGTTTTTGAGTGACATTTCTTGAGAACATTTGAAGACATTGTAAGGAACGTTTTGGAGCTATGTTTGAAGGGTTGTAAGTCTTGTTTCATCTTATAGTCAGCTTACACTACTTGTTTCTTCTCACTTTCATTTCATTTACTTGCTATAGAAGCCATGAATGGTTGCTTGTTGAGTTTGAATCTTAAAATGCATGTTGTTGGCTAAATAGTTGTGATTCTAGGGTAATGGAATGATGGTTATGACTTGGACTATGATAGAATAGACTTGAATGTACTCTTGGATAGTTGCTTGTTCAAAACCTAACCTCTGATGAAACCACGGTCTATTCATTGATTCCACGGCCGTGGTTCTATATGATCCACCCGTGATTTTGTCTGTTGTGCTTGTATTGATGAATCTAAATGTTAGGATGTTAGATTGTTGAAATCCTAGTGTTTGTTAGGCATAATCTAGCCTAGGGTGACCTAATGCTAGCAAACTAAGTGAGGGAAGAGACTTACCCGGTAATTCTTGATCTTAGATACTAAAGATGTTGAACTGTAGGTAGTAGTGAGCCTCACAAGCCACTATTGGATTGAGTGTGCTAGGATTGATGCTTAGGACTTGTCTTCCCGAGACTTACCCGGTAAGGAGAGGTTTGACCCCTAGATAGCAATCCGGTTTGTGTGAAATTCTCAACCTTAGGCTCCTAGAGACTTACCCGGTGATAGGACCTTAGGTGCGGGATTAGTGGACCATGAGACCTACCCGGTGATTGATCCCTTTTGAGAAACACCCTTCCCCAACATACCATAGCTAGTCCAAGGTTGATTAGAAGCTTGAGTCCAATGCCATAACCGGAAGTCCTAACCCCTAGAATCCGCTTTTCTCTCTTTGATCACATATCTTGTGTTTGTTTGCTTGTTTGTGTTGATATATTTGTGATTCTTGTTGATCACCCAAAACCAACCAAAAATATTATGTTTTGCACTTTCTTTATTTCTCATCTCATCTTAGTTTAGATTTACACTATCTTTGATCATTGAATGACTTGATTTCACCTCAGTCCTTGTGTTCGACCTCGGAATACTTTCCTTCCTACATAACGATCCGTACACTATGGGTTTCGCTAGGTAGTTTAGGATTTCAGATCGAGTTATAAATTTAAGACTTTGTGTGTGCATGTTTTGGGCGAACAAGTTCTTGGCACTCTTGCCTTGGATTTGTGTCGTACATTTCTAGCGTAACAGAAACTCTCAACCAAACATGGGTGCCTACTCTCAACCAAAATGACCCGACATATCGGGGACTCAACTTCCTAATGAGGGTGGAAGCGTTTGTCGGTAAGCAACCTCTTGTCAACGTACGATTTCTGACGACTTTGTGCTGCCAACATACGACCCTGAATCAAGGCTAATTGAGCGACGTCATCTTGTATCTGCTAGGGGGAGACTTCATTTGCTCCCCTAGTCCCATCCCAACATAGTGGTGTGTTAGCATGAAATATTGCGATATTCTAGGCACTTTTTCTAGTTGTTTTTCATCCATTATAGTGTTTATTGATGAGGCATTGCAGCGTTTGTTAGTTAGTTTATCTATATTGTCGATAAGGAGGTCTACATAAGCTTTGTGTTGATTATAGGTGAATAAGAGCTAAAACCGAACCAATTGAGAGAGAAAGGAGAAGTTTTGAGCACATCCAAGGATTAAGGACACATCAAAGGAGCCAAGGGAGATGCTAGGATGAGGAATGGTACGACACAAAGGAAACCATAAGCAAATTTCACTTCCACGCTCTAAAATACGGTCGTAGAGAAGTTCACGCCCAAAACCACGGTCGTGGATCTTGGCAACATGAACGTGGAGTATTCCAGAGAGTTACACGGTATAAAGTACGGTCGTGGAAATCATGAAGAACTGTAATCCACTTCCACGCTCTAAACCATGGCCGTGGAACTCCATGAAACCGTGATTTAGGCGATCTTTTGACGAATAAAATATTGACACATCATTTACGCATATGGACCGGACGGTTATTTGACCCTTCCTTATAAAAGGGCTGGAGGAGAGAAAATTCGGCACTTTGGCTTACACGTGCTTAGGGCTGCATTGGACGCCCGGAGATTGGCACTTGCAAACGCGATTCGCGAAGGTTGAAGATTTGG
The DNA here is from genome assembly GCA_033239045.1 of Fagopyrum esculentum. Lineage (NCBI taxonomy): Eukaryota > Viridiplantae > Streptophyta > Magnoliopsida > Caryophyllales > Polygonaceae > Fagopyrum > Fagopyrum esculentum. Next base: position 47,888,851 of record BSUD01000002.1, on the reverse strand, counting down.
AAGTTGCTTGTGGCGGAAGTTACGCCTTTATCCTTAGGTTTGATTAGAAGACGGATTGACATCCCGTTCTTCGTTCTTATCGAGGATTGTTATTAATTTATGTTTATTCCAAATCTTATATACATTATTATCCTTGTGTGTGGATTTGAGATTGATTTGAGATTTATTGAAGGTTTTCGAAGGTTTTCATCTTTCATTCTTCTTAATCTTGAATTTGATATTATAATGACTGTTATGGGCTAAAACCCTTTAGCGATTCTAAGGTGAAGGGTTGATAGTTGTGGCTTAGATGATGATAGATCGATTGTAAACAGATTGGACCCTGAGAGTTAGAGAGATTCGCCGACGAACCAAAATTACGGTCTGTTCTTGAGGTTCCACGGCCGTGGAACTCAAGATCTGCCCGTAATTTACACCAGTTTACGATCTTTGCTTTTACTTTGATTCAAGGTTAAAGATTAGCTTTAATCTAGTCTAGGTTTGCCCTTTTCTAGGTAGTAGTGAAGCCTCAACAACCTCTACTTCGATTTCGAGTGTCACAACCTTAATCGGTTTAGTTAGTTTTGATCCTTGGGTTACAAGTTTGGGTATTTGAGATTAATTCTTGTCTTTAGATCCTTTCTATACTGAAGCCTCAACAACCTTTATAGAGAGTGTTTTTAGATAAGTTATATAAAGCCTTGGAACTTCACCGTACATTGCTTTACCTTAGCATACCTTTGCAACTCTTAACTCTATCCTTAGTTCTTTAGTATATCTTGAATCGATTGCCACAATTAGATACCTGGATCTTTAGGGTTGCTGTTTTCCCAATATATTTGCAAAGCTTTCACCTTTTACTTGCTTGACAATTTACAAACTGAATTTGTTCCCCCCAAATCCCTGTGTTCGATACTCTGAAATACTTGCTAATCTACGCTGATCCGTACACTGCAGGTTCGCTTGCTTTTATTTCAGTTTTATAAATTTAAAGCTTGATTGCACGCACGCTAAGTGGCGAACAAGTTTTTGGCGCCGTTGCCGGGGATTTGGTTTAGGCCGAATTCGGTTATCGGTTGTCAAGCTTGGGAGTTTGCTCCTGTTATTTGATATCTCCTTTGAGCGATATTTTCAGGATTCCTTAGGTATATGCGCAGGTCTAGAAACAACAAGGACCTCCTACCTCTTGATCAAGAACTTGAGAAAACTTTGAGGAAGAAGCTCAAAGAAAAAAAAGATGGCTGAAGACAAGGAGCAGGATCTTCAAGACAAGTTGGCGGAATCCGAAGCTCAATATAGATGGAGTGAGAAAACTCGCAAGGAGGAAGCGGAACGTCATCAATTGCAAATTGATGAGTTAAGGGACGCAATGTTTCGAATGAAGCTGGATATAAGCGATTCCAAGAAGAAGAAGAGGAGGAAGCCGGCAAGATCGGTTAGAACCAACTCATCCGAAGAGGATAGCGACTCTTCCATGCCAGCTCTTGAGGATATTAATCCGACGGTCAACATGAATCAATTTAATCCAAGACAAAGACCGGCAGCCAACTATCGTGTCCCGGCTGGGGGTGCGAGAGCCGCTCGTGTAGATGGAGAGCCAAGAACTCTTGGCCAAAGGATGGATCCAATTCATCAACCACGCCGTCTAGGTGTGAACTTCGATGCTGATGATATGCAAGGGTTTAGCTTCAACCCACAAGTCATTACCATCGTTCGCCAAAGCCAGTTTGGAGGAACGAGTAGCGAATCTCCACATCAACATTTACAGAATTTTGAGATCTTGATGGATACAATGAAGCCAAAGAATGCAACTACCAACAACTACAAGATCAAGCCATTCTTCTTTTCTTTGAAAGGGAAAGCTTTATCTGGTATCAAGCTCTTCCAAATGGAAGACTCAACACATGGGAGGATCTTTCTTCGGAATTCCTCACCAAATTCTTTCCACCATCCAAAACGGCGGAGTTGAGAGGTAAGATTAATGTATTTTCTATGAGATCTAACGAAAGTTTATTTCAATCATGGGAAAGATTTCAGGATTTACTATTGGATTGCCCACATCATGACATTTTCAAATTGGAGCTATTGGAGATATACTATAAGGGGTTGGATATAGAAACACAATTCAAGCTCTAATCCCTTTCATGTGGTACATTCATGGACATGAGGGAAGTTGACGCTTGGGACTTCATTGAGAAACAAGCCCGAGTCATCGAGAAGTATTCTCATCGAAAAGTGGAAGCAAATAGAGTGGAGCTAGGAGCAAAGCTATCACAAGCCGCTCAAACTCAAATTTTTTCTCTCAACTCCGAGATTAAAGAATTGAAGGAAGTCATCAAGGCTAACTTTCCAAATCAAAAGGAGCAAGATGTTGGTTATTTAGGGAACAACAATAACCGTAATGGGAATGAGAACACAAATCGCAATAACCGGAACAACAACCGGAACAACTGGAACAACAACAACAACCGGAATAACAATTGGAACAACAATAGGGGTTCAAAGAACAACAATTGGCGTTCCAACCAACAACAAAATTCCGGTAATTCTTATCCCAATTCAGGAAATTCACTAACTCCACCTTCTTCTTCTTCCGTTCCTTTGAAAAGCCAGGAACAAGCATCTAATGGTGGAAGTACTTCGGGGAATTAGAAGCCTGATCCCATGTTGGAAACGATCTTGGGAAAACTTCAAGGATTGGAGAGTCATATCACTAAAATTGATGATCACATTACTAAGGTTGATAAAGCCCAAAAGGTTTTAGAGAACCAAATGTTTAGCAATGCTGAGGAAGTTCCTAGAAATCAAGGAAAACTTCCAGGAAAGACGGAGGATAACCCAAAAGGAAGGGTGATGGCTATCACAACTAGGAGCGGAGCAACAACCACCGACCCGCAGCCTATGTTTGTAGAAGTTCCCGTCGAGAAAGAGAAAGAGAAGGGGAAGGAGAAGGAAGACATCTACACCCCTCCTCCAGCTTACAAACCTCCCCTACCATTCCCTCAATCTAGAGCAAGAGCGCGTCTAGATAAACAATTTGGTAAGTTTATAGAACTCATGAGCAAACTGCATATTAATATACCTTTCATTGATGCAATTGTAGGTATGCCAGCTTATGAAAAGTTCTTAAAGGAGATCCTCTCTAACAAGAGGAAATTAGAGGATTTTGGAGAGGTCAAAATGAGTTCGGATTCGTCGGATCTCAATAAGACAATGAAGGAAAAGATGCCCCCAAAGCTGAAGGATGCGGGGTCGTTTTGTATTCCCATAGGAGTGGGAGATGTCACATATGATGCATTATGTGATTTAGGAGCAAGCGTGAGCATCATTCCGCTTGCCTTATGCAGGAAGATCGGTTTAGGCAAAACTAAACTAGTGAAGATGACGTTATACATGGCGGATCGATCCATAACTCGTCCCGTCGGCATAGTTGAAGACGTCCCGGTCAAGCTTGGTAAGTTCTATGTTCCTATAGATTTTGTTGTGCTTGACATTCCTGCAGATAGTCCGGTTCCGATCATACTTGGAAGACCGTTTCTTGCAACATTCGGCTGTATGGCTGATTGGAAGAATGCTAGACTCGCCTTCGACATAGGAGAAGAAAAGGTAGAGTTCGTTCTTTTCACTTTGGTGAAAGAACCAGCTTTTGAAGAGGATATATTCAACATCCATGACGAAGAGCTATCTAGAGAGGAAGTAAGTTTGATTCTCTTCAAAGATCCCTTACAAAAGGTGATCTCTATGAGCATTATGGACATAGGGGAAGAAGAGGAATGCAATGAGGAAATTGAAGCTTTAGAGAAGCAAAAGGAAGTGTATGAAGAAGAATTTGAGAAACTCTACGATGGGTCAGAGAACGTGAGAAATCACGGCTAGTCGTGCTATTCCACGGCCGTGGAATCCACCAACATGACCGTAATCAGCTATTCAGAGGACTCCAGTAAGTTACACGGCTAAAACCACGGCCGTGGAACAAATAGAGGCACCGTAATTGATTTCCACGCCCAAAACCACGACCATGGAGGAAACAGGGGAGCCGTAATTTTGAATGAATCCGAAAGCAATTGTGTTCTTTCCACCACTCCTTTTGATTCTTCTCCAACAGCTTCTACACCCTTAGAAACTTCTAAGGAAGCATTGAACACTCCCCAAGAGCCATTAGAGAGTCCTATAGTGATGGAATTGAAGCCACTTCCCGCACATCTAAGGTATGCATTTCTAGGACCTAATTCTACCTTTCCGGTATTTGTTAGTTCCGATTTGAGCATAGATGAACATAGTAAGCTTATGGTTGTACTTAAGAAACATAGGAAAGCCTTAGGGTATACTATAGAGGATCTAGTAGGAATCAAACCTTCACTATGCATGCATAAGATCCTAATGGAAGAAGACTTTAGAACTTCGCGACAACCTCAAAGGCGGTTAAATCCGACCATGAAGGAGGTTGTCAAGAAGGAAATTCTTAAACTACTTGATGCAGGTATCATCTACCCTATCTCCGATGGCAAGTGGGTGAGTCCCGTACAGGTGGTTCCAAAGAAAGGAGGGATGACGGTCATCACCAACAAGAACAATGAGCTCATTCCTACGCGAACCGTGACAGGATGGAGGATGTGCATAGACTACCGCAAGCTAAACAACGCAACGAGGAAGGATCACTTCCCACTACCCTTCATCGACCAAATGCTTGAGAGGTTAGCACAACACTCACACTTTTGCTATCTTGACGGTTATAGTGGTTTCTTTCAGATCCCGATACATCCGGACGATCAAGAGAAGACCACATTCACGTGCCCGTGGAGTACGTTCACTTATAGGAGAATGCCGTTTGGGCTTTGCAACGCCCCAGCCACCTTTCAAAGGTGCATGATGGCTATCTTCTCGGAGTACATAGAGGAAATCATGGAGGTTTTTACGGATGACTTTTCTGTTTATGGTTCCTCTTTCGATAATTGTCTTTCTAACCTTGCTCTTGTGCTACAAAGGTGTGAAGACACTAACCTAGTTCTTAATTGGGAAAAGTGTCAATTCATGGTGAAGGAAGGCATTGTATTAGGACACTTGATCTCTAGTAGAGGGATTGAAGTGGATAAGGCTAAGATAGAGACTATAGAAAAGCTTCCTTCTCCTACTTCGGTAAAAGAAATAAGAAGTTTCCTAGGTCATGCTGGATTTTATAGACGCTTTATAAACGATTTCTCTAAGATATCAAAGCCGCTTACTAATCTATTGATGAAGGATGCAGTTTTTTATTTTTCGCAGGAATGTTTAGATGCGTTTAATAAGATTCGGGAAGCTCTAATCTCAGCCTCGATTATTCAACCTCCGGACTGGAATCTTCCATTCAAGGTTATGTGTGACGCAAGTGACATAGCTGTAGGAGCTGTGCTTGGGCAAAAGAAGGAAGGACGAACCCACGCTATCTACTACGCTAGCAAGACGCTAGATGAAGCGCAGCTCAACTACGTCACTACCGAGAAAGAATTTTCAGCAATTGTATATGCATTTGAAAAGTTTCGCTCTTATCTTGTAGGTGCAAAGGTGATTGTATACACGGATCATGCTGCGATCCGGTATTTGCTTGCAAAGAAGGATGCGAAGCCAAGGCTGATTAGATGGATTCTTCTCCTACAAGAATTCGATCTAGAGATCCGTGACAAGAAGGGTTCGGAAAATTCTGTTGCGGATCATTTGAGTCGTCTACCACATCTTGAGGATGACAATCTACCCATAGATGACTCCTTTCCAGACGAGCATTTACATATCATAGAGGAGTGCATCGACAAGATTAGTAAAGGTAATGAGCCATGGTTTGCTGATTTTGTTAACTATTTGGTTTGCCAGGAATTACCACCCGGATTATCCTATGCACAAAGAAAGAAGTTCTTTAAGGATGTTCGGGAATACTTTTGGAATGAACCTCTCCTCTTTAAGAGAGGTCCTGACGGCATCATTCGACGATGTGTGCCGGAAGACGAGATGCAAAGCGTCATCCGTCATTGTCATTCATTACCTTGTGGAGGACACGCCAGTTCGAACAAGACTAGCGCTAAGGTATTGCAATCTGGATTCTTTTGGCCTACTTTGTTTAAAGATGTGCAAACCTTTGTTTCCTACTGCGATGCTTGTCAAAGAACAGGGAACATATCTAGGAGAAACGAGATGCCTCTTAACAACATTCAAGAGGTGGAGATCTTTACGTTTGGGGAGTAGACTTCATGGGACCTTTCCCATCATCTTGTGGAAACCAATACATACTTCTAGCTGTAGATTATGTTTCGAGATGGGTTAAAGCAATAGCCTCTCCTACTAATGATGCCATGGTTGTGGTTAAGTTCTTTAACAAGACCATTTTCCCACGATTTGGGACACCACGGACCATCATTAGTGATGGAGGCTCTCACATCATTGCCCGACGATTCGAAGCTCTATTAGCTAAGTATGGGGTGACTCACAAGATCACCACCCCTTACCTTCCACAAACAAGTGGGCAAGTGGAGATTTCAAACCGGGAGATTAAAGGAATCTTAGAGAAGACGGTTTCAAGGACAAGGAAGGATTGGTCTTTGAAGCTAGATGATGCATTATGGGCATACCGAACTGCATATAAGACTCCCATAGGTACGACGCCATACAACCTTGTATATGGGAAGTCTTGTCACTTGCCGGTAGAGCTGGAACATAAGGCGTATTGGGCAATAAAGTGGTTGAACTTCGGCATAAAGAAGGCAGGAGAGAAGCGTCTCTTAGACCTTAACGAGCTTGAAGAACTTCGCTTGAACACCTACGAAAACGCCAAGATCTATAAAGAAAGAGCGAAGCGTTGGCATGATAAGCATATCATTCCAAAAGACTTCAAAGAAGGAGATCAAGTTCTCCTCTTCAATTCAAGACTTCGTCTCTTTCCAGGTAAGCTTAAATCTCGTTGGACTGGACCTTATCTAATCAAACGTGTTTTTCCCCATGCTGCAGTTGAAGTATGGGGTGAAAAAGGCAGAAGCTTCAAGGTGAACAGTCAACGACTCAAGAAGTACTCACCGGAACTCCACACCGAAGAGTTCGCGCCTACCGTACTCGAATAAGTGCAAGTACGGTCTAGCTACGGACCTTAAACAAGCGCTTCTTGGGAGGCAACCCAAGGTATTGCACTTATGTTTTTGTTTTTCATTCATAGATTAGAGTAGCATAGACGTTTTTGTTTTGTTTTGCCTTCGATACCTTCCGGTATGTTCGTGTTTTTGGATGTAGGATCGATGGAAGAGGCAAGGGAGAAGGAAAAGTTAGAAGAAATTGACGAAACTTGGACTTGGCACATTACAGAGAGTTCCACGGCCAAAATTACAGCTGTGGCAGCTACAGTGACCGTAATTTGCAAAAGCCTGAGAAAAATCACCAAAACCACGGTTCCGTACATTTCCACGGCCGTGGAAACCCCCGAGTGACCGTAATTTTTCAAAAATTTTACGGCCACGATATAAACCACGTTTCTTCACAAAGAACACAAAAACACCCAATTCCACGCCCCAAAATCGCCGAAAACGAACCCCTCTCTCAAATCTCCGTTCGTTAATCGTTTCGAACGTTTCCTTAACCCAAAGTGAAGCAAATTCAACCATCTACAAATCCAAACAACAAATCGAGTGGACAATCACCGGAGAAGACGGAATTTGGATTTTAAAATCCAAAACCCTAGGTTTTCTTCTTTCTCCTTCACTTTGTCAATTTGATTAAGTTTTCGCAAGAATTTGTAGGAGAACTGATTGGAACTGGATTGGAATTAGTCTAGGGTTGCTGTCAGTTGATTTTGGTGTTGATTGAGTGGATTTTGAGAAATTACGAGCCGAACCACGGTCACTGGGCATTCCACGGCCGTGGAACCGCAAGAACAGGCTGTAATTTTTGACAGAAAATGGATTTGGTTAGGAGAATGTCTGCTAGAACCAAGAAGAGGAAAGGGGATGCTTCCTCCTCCTCCCAAGTACCTCCTGGTGAGCCACCATCACCCCCAACCCCTAGAATTCCAAAAATCCATAACGATTACCTCGATACCTTAGAAAGGATCGTAAAGAGACCGGCCATAGGACCACGATATTTGCTGCTTGAGGAGTTAGAGCCACTGAATGTAGTAGGTGACCTTACTTGGTTACTAGATAGAGCTGGTTTGATCATCTTCTCCGCCATTCGGGAAGATGCATATGAGGAGATCACTAGAGAGTTTGTGATTTCTTTTGAGCACAGTCACGTGGATAGGACAGTTTCTTTTCGACTGATGGAGTGGAACTATGAGTTTTCGATCCTAGAGTTTGGAGCCTTCTTTGAGTTCCATGAGACCTTTAATGGTCGTTTTCCTAGCGGTGTATACGCTAAGGACTTCTGGGCAGACATTGCCATGATTTACGAGGACCGCTGGCAACCTGCTAATACCAAGGCTAAGCTTATCTATCACTTAGCCTTGAAGGTAGCCCACCGAGTGCTTTCTGAGTGTCTCTTCCCTAGGACTGAGACTCCTCAGAAGATCAAGACTGATGAGTTGTTTTTGTTGTATTGCATGCTGCACGGTAGACCTGCTGACTGTGCCACCCTCTTAGCTTCTACCATGAGTAAGCTAAAGAACAAGAGGGCTGGCAATATCGGATATGGTGGGATGGTCACCCACACTGCTAGGCAGTTGGGGAGTGATTTTTCTGCATGTACTAGGATAGCAGCTAGACCATTAGGACTTCAAAGCCTCATGACTAGAGGTTTGATCTTTCCTAGGCATAGAGGTCCACCTACCGCTACCATGCCTTGGGAGGATAGAGGATGTAGAGGTGTTGTATGGGTTCCCGAGTATTCTATTATGGCTGGACGCCATAACTGGAAGGAGACATTCGCTGCTATGCATGCGAATAGATTGGTAGCACCTCCTTACGTCCCTGATGAGGTACCGGCTCCAGCTGAGGAGGAGAAGAGAGAGGAGGAAATGACAGTTTTGAGGGAGGAGGTGAGGAGCACGACTTTAGTACTTTTCCGGATCAACCGGACACATTTCCCGACCTCCCTAGACAGTCTCCCCGCCCTACTAGACCTTCCGATTCTTCCTCTCGCCGTGCCAGCGTTAGTGAGAGGCCGACATGGATGGCGACCCCTCCCGATTGGTATAGGACACAGCCGGAGTGGATGGGAGCTCCACCGACATGGTACGCACAACAGCCATCAGCACCAGCACCATCCGATGCACCAGCTTGGTACAGTCAAGCACCGGGGTGGTATGAGCAGCTACCGGATTGGGCTACTGACCTTTCCAGGAGAGTAGGAGCTTTGAAGGTCCGACAGGATGCTAAAGATGTCCGAGCCGACGAGCACGATAGGATGATGAGGGACATCTACCGCCAGCAGTTCGGGCGGAACTTCGACTCCAGCTTCTTCCCGTTTCCACCACCACCAGCTCCTCAGTGATGACCATGAATGATTGTTAGCATTAGCCGCTCCACCGCCGTCTAGTGAGTTCATTTTCTTTCTTTCTTTTCTTTATTTTCTTTTTGAACATTAGGGACAATGTTTGTCTCAAGTATGGGGTGGGTGTGACTATCGTTTGTAATAACTCTACTCACTTTGCTTGCCTTGATTGAGAACACTTTGCATGTTTCATTCCATTGTCACACGTTTCATTAGCGCATTGCATGAAAAAGCTTTTGAAAAACCCATAAAAATTGAAAAATTTTGAAAATTTTGTGCTTCTAAGAATTGAGATGATTTCTATGATAATCACTACTTGTGAATTGAGTTTTTGATGACAATTGTATGCTTAAACAAATAATGAATTGAAAAGGGATTGAATGTGTTGATTATTCCTTTCTTGCAAGTTTCATAATGTGAAGAATTTTATCTAAATCATATTGAGAAATCAAGGTTGAAATCACATGATAAATTCTTATACTTCTTTTTGAAATGATTAAGGTAATTCGAATTTCTTTCTTCTTTCTTTGATCATTTAGCCCCTCAATAAAATAATTGCCCCCCTTACCTACCCGGGAATTTGAAGGAGTTGAATTTTGGCATGTTTGATGTGGGAGGGCCATGAAAGCAAAATTTTGCATTCAAAGAATAGAAAAAAAGTTGTAGGTTTGGGGAAGTCAATCATGACGATGAGTAACTCGGCACCATTCACATAGCCGGGTGTTTGTGTCTTGCCAAAGTCAGATTGAGCGATATTCCTAACGGATTATGGTATGTGCATCAAGGGTTTGAGGCATCTCGAAATTGAGAAACGCCAATCTCCTAGGCTTCGGTTTTTGTGTACCGCTGTCCATATTTCCAAAAGTAAAGTCGAAAAATGATGTGAAAAAGAAAAGAGTAAAGCTCTAAGTTGATGGTGTTGCAAAATCAAAAGAAAAATGAAAGAGTTAGTGTCCACTTTCCCGGATTCATGCACCACATCCTTTATAAGTTTTCCCTCCCTTCCACATTCTAAACCTTATTTGGAAGTCCTTAAGATCAAAAGAGTGTTATTTGGCTTGGTGATCTAAATCGAAGTTTCTTATGATTGATTTTGATAATGTTTGAAGGTTATGATGCTTACATTGAAGTTTGATCAATTCATGATGTTTCTTTCCTCTTTATTCTTTGGTTATGTATATGAGCGTCTCATGAATTAATGAAGCAAGGTTTGAGAATGATCTATTGACTAGAAGCACATTTACCTAAAAGATGTTTTGTTTTTGAGGTTGCATGCATATTTCATCCTAACTTGAGTTCTAAAGCTTTTGAAAGACCTTGCTTAGGGACAAGCAAGTAGCAAGTATGGGGTATTTTGTTAGCATGAAATATTGCGATATTCTAGGCACTTTTTCTAGTTGTTTTTCATCCATTATAGTGTTCATTGATGAGGCATTGCAGCATTTGTTAGCTAGTTTATCTATATTGTCGATATGGAGGTCTACATAAGCTTTGTGTTGATTATAGGTGAATAAGAGCTAAAACCGAACCAATTGAGAGAGAAAGGAGAAGTTTTGAGCACATCCAAGGTTTAAGGACACATCAAAGGACCCAAGGGAGATGCTAGGATGAGGAATGGTACGACACAAAGGAAACCATAAGCAAATTTCACTTCCACGCTCTAAAATACGGTCGTAGAGAAGTCCACGCCCAAAACCACGGCCGTGGATCTTGGCAACATGAACGTGGAGTATTCCAGAGAGTTACACGGTATAAAGTACGGTCGTGGAAATCATGAAGAACCGTAATCCACTTCCACGCTCTAAACCACGGCCGTGGAACTCCATGAAACCGTGTTTTAGGCAATCTTTTGATGAATAAAATATTGACACATTTACGCATATGGACCGGACGGTTATTTGACCCTTCCTTATAAAAGGGCTGGAGGAGAGAAAATTCGGCACTTCGGCTTACACGTGCTTAGGGCTGCATTGGACGTCCGGAGATTGGCACTTGCAAACGCGATTCGCAAAGGTTGAAGATTTGGAAGTTGCTTGTGGCGGAAGTTACGCCTTTATCCTTAGGTTTGATTAGAAGACGGATTGACATCCCGCTCTTCGTTCTTATCGAGGATTGTTATTAATTTGTGTTTATTCCAAATCTGATATACATTATTATCCTTGTGTGTGGATTTGAGATTGATTTGAGATTTATTGAAGGTGTTCGAAGGTTTTCATCTTTCATTCTTCTTAATCTTGAATTTGATATTATAATGACTGTTATTGGCTAAAACCCTTTAGCAATTCTAAGGTGAAGGGTTGATAGTTGTGGCTTAGATGATGATAGATTGATCGTAAACAGATTGGACCCTGAGAGTTAGAGAGATTCGCCGACGAACCAAAATTACGGTCTGTTCTTGAGGTTCCACGGCCGTGGAACTCAAGATCTGCCCGTAATTTACACCAGTTTACGACCTTTGCTTTTACTTTGATTCAAGGTTAAAGATTAGCTTTAATCTAGTCTAGGCCCTTTTCTAGGTAGTAGTGAAGCCTCAACAACCTCTACTTCGATTTCGAGTGTCACAACCTTAATCGGTTTAGTTAGTTTTGATCCTTGGGTTACAAGTTTGGGTATTTGAGATTAATTCTTGTCTTTAGATCCTTTCTATACTGAAGCCTCAACAACCTTTATAGAGAGTGTTTTTAGATAAGTTATATAAAGCCTTGGAACTTCACCGTACATTGCTTTACCTTAGCATACCTTTGCAACTCTTAACTCTGTCCTTAGTTCTTTAGTATATCTTGAATCGATTGCCACAATTAGATACCTGGATCTTTAGGGTTGCTGTTTTCCCAATATATTTGCAAAGATTTTACCTTTTACTTGCTTGACAATTTACAAACTGAATTTGTTCCCCCCAAATCCCTGTGTTCGATACTCTGGAATACTTGCTAATCTACGCCGATCCGTACACTGCGGGTTCGCTTGCTTTTATTTCAGTTTTATAAATTTAAAGCTTGATTGCACGCACGCTAAGTGGCGAACATGGTGTACGAAATCTCCGTCCGGCCCAGACTCCTACGGGAGGCAGCAGTGGGGAATTTTCCGCAATGGGCGAAAGCCCGTACAACGCCTCGTCAAAAGCCATACCAATATACGCTTGTCAACTGTTATTATACGACGACTCCACTAAGGGAAGGTGGTTTGATCTCACCTGCCCCCAATCCAACTCTTACACCCATAACATATCCTCTAATGTCTAAATGGTCCTTTCAAACTGACCGTTAGTCTGAGGATGATATGATGTCGTAAAGTGGAGACTCGTACCCAATGTCGTGGGCACATGCTGCCAAAACCTCGAGGTAAATTGTCCATCTCTGTCTAAAACGATAGTCCTCGGTACCTCACAGAATCTCACAATCTGCCTCGTGAACTCCTTAGCTAGACGACTCACCGGCCACGTCTCCTTGATAGGAATGAAACATGTAGTTTTCGTCAGTCAATCCACTACCACCCATATAACGCCAAACTCTTGCTAGGTCGCAACTTTGTAACAAAGTTCATGGAAATGTTCTCCCACTTCCACTGCGGCACTAGCAATGTGTGGAGATCTCCTTCGGTCCTACGATGCTCGATCTTGACATGTTGGCAGGTCGCACACTAGGTGACATACCTAGCTACATCGGGCTTCAAGCCACCCCACCGGAAGGAACATCTCACATCCTTGTACATCGTGCTAGCACCGGGATGTACTGACTATGGTGTAGCATAAGCCTCGCCTAATTTTGATGTAGTGCCCCCACATTTTTTCTCGGATTAAATATTTTACAATATTACAAATTAAGCCAATAAATCTTTTTTTACTAAAGCAATATCTAAAAAAATATTTTAAATCGTAGCAACAAGATCGATTGTAATTAACAAATCAAATTATTTTTAAATAATTATCTAATTGGTAACTATTTAAAAACAAAATAAATATCTACTCGGCTACAACTAACAATATAAATTATATTTTAATTTTTTATCATTGATTTACGTATTTCAAATTGAAACTATTAAGATTACATCCGATAACCTTATCCCAAATTATAACTAATTTATTCATTAAGCTTATATGGTAAGCTTCGTCTGATTTCTCGGTTATTGTTACTAATAGTGTTTATTTTAAAAAAAAGTTTTAAAAAAATAGGTGTTTTCTTTAAAAATAAATTTTCGAATAACTTCAGTTAATGTTACTGTTACTAAAAAATATTTTCAAAATACTGTTATGATTTCTTTATGCTTTTCAAAAAAAGAATAATTCAAAATTTTATTTTTAAAAAATAATAATAAGAAAATATATTTTATAAAAAGAAATCAAAATATTTCGGTTACTGTTAATAAAAATGTTTTTAAATAAAAGATTAAATCGTGACAAGAAAAACGTCTTTACAAAAAGTGCTTCTTTAAAAAATTTTAAATCCGTTCTTTATTTATTTTTGGGATTTTATAAAAAAAAATGATTACGATTATTTTTTAACAAATCAGATTCGATTGTTAGCAATTTTGGTTTCTTTTTAAAAATATAATAAATTCGTTTACTTTTAATGTTATTAAAAATGTGTTTAAGAAAATAAATTTTCGGAACCTAACAAAAAAAATGTTAAACAAAAAAGTGTTTCTTACTGAATAACTATTTTCGGTTTTGATCATTGGATTTTAAAAAAATTAATCGGTTTTGTTATTTTTATTTTCTGTTTTTTATAGTAACAAAATTCGATTACGATTCTTTTCCCAACAAAGTGTAACACCCCGAATTCTCAAAACTCGGAAAGTTACTGGTTAGGACCTCACAATGGGTCCCGACCTCAGTTTGACAACAATTTTACTAGGATCTTGCAAGAAGACACAAAAAAAGAAACCGAAATTCATAAAGTTATGGTTTAAGAGATATGAATGCAACACAACGTCTAACAGCCAACAGTACTTAAGAACAAAAAAGGTCTATTTGTCCTCATCCGATAAAGGAAACATAAAAGCAAAACCCCAAACCCCGTTCTAGGGAGTATGGAGACCCGGCTGACCACTACTTCCGGATCACTCAACTGCTTCTCTAACTTGTGGGAAATCTAAACAACACAACAAAACAACCGTTAGCTAGCTATCTAAACGTTAGATAAATGAAAATAGCACACACACACTAGCAAAACTAAACACCAATCATGCTATCAAAGAATCCATTTATTATCTTTACTTAGGTCATTCACTCTTACTAATGATACTTATTTTGTGACACGAGGGATTCCCAAACCTCGCCTCCGCCCCCATGTAACCATAAGGAATGGATCCGATGCATCTCACCTTGTACATGTATGGTCTGGGTATAGAGAACCTCCCAGTCTCTTGTCAGAGCTGGGCAGTGATGTCACAACCCGTTATACATGCACTTGGGCCATAAAATAATAAAAGTCGCCCTAGGCATGTTATAATTATCAACCAATCAACACACCACTATCAACATTCAGCTAACATCTAGAAACCAGCTAAATAAGTCGCAAGGACTTACCTGAATAAAATCTCAAATCTCTTAATCTCAACTCGGTCTGCTACCGTAGAAACTTAATCGCCTATCATAGGAGACAAGGGAATCAATAATGTATCCCATCTTCTTAGAAATCTATAATTTCTAAGATATACAATCTCATCATAAGAGATGTTACTAAAAACCCCTCGTATGGTAAAATGACTATTTTACCCCTGGTCCCGAAACTCCTGAATATTCTGTAACTTAGTTCAAAATTCGCCCTTGAAACCTATTTTCATAATCTAGCTCTCAAGGGATAGTTCACTAAAGATTTATAAGAGTTAAACACAATTCTAGATTTTTATAAAAAGTCGCTAAGATCTGACTTTGGCTTAAGATACGAGGCTCGAATAAAAATACAAAATTCCGAAATAAAAATATATGTCATCTATGATATGTCATCTATTCATAAGAGAAAAGATTTTCCAAAACTACTTAACCATAACTCCTACACAAGTCTCTAAAATTGGATATAAAATCTAAGCATGTCCACAGGTCGGACCCGCCGGGTCGACGGGTCCGACCCGCCGGGTCATGGGTCCGGGGAGGGTGACCCGGACCCGTGTATCTGGCCGACCCGCCGGGTCACGGGTCAGACCCGGCGGGTCGACGGGTCGGCCAGCTCACTATTAAAAAAAAAAAAGTGGAAATAAACTTTAAAAAATAAGAAAATAAATAGAACATAAAAATTGGACTTAAACTTAAAAATGGAGAAGAAAATAAACTAATAAAAAATAGGACTTAAACTTAAAAAAGAAGAAAATAAACTAATAAAAAGAGGACTTAAACTTAAAAAAATTGGACTTAAACTTAAACTAAGTTTAAGTCCAATTTTTTTAAGTTTAAGTCCTCTTTTTATTAGTTTATTTTCTTCTTTTTTAAGTTTAAGTCTTAAACTTTTAAAAAAAAAAGGGAAGAATTGGGCTTGAACCGGAATCCCGGTTGCCTACGTATCCTCTCGGGGAGGAGGAATCAAAGCCCACGTAGTTCTCTTACCTTTGTTTATATCCCTGATTGGCCCTTACCTTAGTCGGACTCTCCCGCCGATACATCCGATGGCGTTTGTTGTCGCTCGTCGTCATCTTCGTCGCCTTCCTCCGCCGAGAGGTTGTTCTTTTGTGTTCGCATTTCCGCTTTCCTCCAATCGGCTAGGAGGACTTGTGCCTCCAACGTCTCGGGCAACATGTTTGATCTCGTCGGATCGAGCACCTTTCTACTCCGGCTAAAGGTTTGCTCAACTGCTAGGCGGGAACGGCGAGATTTGTGCCGCGATCCTTGAGAGGGTAGGGAACCTCATTCTCTCCGGTCGGCTCCACCATTCTAATATGTTGAAATCCTCCTCTTCTTCGTCATTGGCAAACTCAAAAGAAATGATTAGATATTCGTCGAGTTCCGAGTTGGAACTCGACGTGGTTTTTGCTCTTTTCGGGCCAAACAAATCTCTAGCAATTGATTTAAATTTAGATGAACCTGAAGATGAAGGACGAGGGGGTTGAGAAGATTGACCTCGATCGGAAACACGATATTGAACCAATAATTCATCAAATAATTTTCTAACATTAGCAATTATGGTAGAAACATGACAATCGGGATGTTGTTCTAAACTTAAAAATTCATAATAACTTTCTAAAAATTATTTTAAACCATCCATTTTACGTCTAGGGTCTAACACAAATGCAACAAGAAAAACATCGGGAATGGTTGTATAATAAGCTAACCATTTACTTCGCATTGAATAAATAGCTTGTGAAATATTTTCAATTAAAAGACCTTGTTGAATTGCAAATGCAATATTAATTGCTGCATAACAAAATATGTTTGAAGTTGGTGTATAAACATAACTAAAAGTGTTAGTAGCATCATAAAAATGTTTGAAAACCTCCATTACATCTCTTGCTAAAACCCAAGATTCACCGAAAATAAAATCACCGTCAATATGTTGTGCGGCAAAAATACTTAAAAGTTCTCGATATTCATATGATTCGTAAATCATTTTGTAAGTAGAGTTCCATCTTGTACAAACATCTTTTGGAAATTTTTTAGGATAAACGTTATTTTGTTTACAATATGCATACCATTTAGTACGTACACTTTATTTAGACCAAAGTTCATTAAGAATATTTCGAATAGGTTGTACTAAATCTCCAACATATGCTAAACCGTCTTGAACACACAAGTTTAAAATATGAGCGGCACACGTAATGTGAAAAAATTTACCTCCAATCGTCGGCTTACAATAGTTGGTTAAATCTCTAATGGAAGCCGTGTTAGCGGAGGCGTTATCAAAACCGATTGAAAAAACTCGTGAAACTAATCTATATTCTTCCAAAACATTTGCAATCAAACGGGCAATGTTTTGGGCGGTGTGTTGTTCGTTGAAAACTCGTAATGCTAAAACTCTTTTGTTTAAAATCCAAAATTTATCAACAAAATGACAAGTAATACCCATATATGAATTTTTTTGAAAACCGTCGGTCCAAATATCACTACAAATAGAAACTTGAATAACACCGTTGTCCATAAAATATTTAATCAATTCTTCTTTACGAATTTTATATTTATGCATCATTTTTCTTTTAGCGGTTTGGCGAGAAATCGTTTTATATGCGGGTTGAGCATGATTTTGCATCCAATCATTAAAACCAACATTTTGTGCAAAACTAAATGCTAAAGAATCTACGGCCAATATTTCCGAAAATGCATCCATAGAAGAAGAATGATCATATGTAAATATAGAAGGAGGTTGGTTAGAAGTAGATGCGTACCCGGTAAGTTGTGTTTGCCCTCGTGCTAATCCCATTTTTTCGGGATTCTTGTTCCGGATATGCCTCTTGTAGTTCCCGTAGCCTTCTCCCTTTTTGTGCTTGTATTGTGCCGCACAAAAATTGCATTTGGCATAGTAAACTCCGTTGGCATCGAGAGCACCTTTTGTAAACCAAAATCGGAAGACTGCCGCCGTTAGTTGAGTGTTGTTCAACGGCGGCTCCTCCGGCTCCTCTGTGAATTCGGTCTCGGATCCTTGGGTGTTGGGGAAAGTAGGTGATTCCGTGATATCCTCCTCCTCGAAGATCTCGTGATCTCCACTTAATAAGTCTCGCCTTAAATCCGAACCGGTTGGAGGACCGCTAACGGAATGCCGTCCTCGAATAAAACCTTCGCCGGATGAAGGACCGACACTGCTAACGGAACGTCTTCCTCAGCTAGACATTTTTTTTTTAATAATAGAATGTAGTAGTAAGAGTGGTAAAATGAAAAATAAGAGAATGAGAATATGAGATTAGGAGAGTAATTGAATGTAAGAGTTGGAAATTATGGAGAGATTGAATAGATGATTGAATGATGAGAATTGGTGTGAGATGATATGAATTGAGTTTGGGGTATTTATAGAATTGTTTTTAGGTTAGATTTATTAAATTATATTATTTTTTTATTATCAAACTAGCCGTTGTAACGGCTACCCAACGGCTATATAGTCGTTGGGATTTTTTTTTTTTTTTGAAAATGTAGCCGTTACGGGTCGACCCGGCGGGTCACAGGTAAGGATCTAACGACCCTTACCCGTACCCGCGACCCGGGGGAACCCAGACCCGCCGGGTCACGGGTCACCCGTGACCCGTGGACATGCTTAATAAAATCTAGAATTTCTATACTTAGCCAATTTTTCCTATGCTGGAAAAACAGCCCCACTGCTCTACTTTGGGACCTTATAACTTCTAATCCGGCCGTTAATTCATTCCCAATTTTTAACACAGTAAACTACATATATCTATCTACAACATATCAAAAATTCAACGGTGGATGCTCGATCTAAGATATCAAAACTAGATCCTAAAGTCAGTAGGTCAAGGCTATAAAACAGGGCAAGCAGGAGGTCTCCACTTCGATTCCTGTTGTCAACATATATCACCATCAAGTCTATCCAGAGGTCCCTAGTTCGAGTCTCACTGACCACCAAAAATTCTACATAACCCTTACCAACGTCCTAGGTTCGATTCCAATGGAGATCACAAACATATGCACACAAACATCATCTCCTGGGTATGGATTAAGACAAGAAGGTTTGTAGAGGTGCTTACCACAAGGCTTGCAGCTCCCGGTTCCTTGTTGGTGTGTGTGCTGCAGACAGTGCACTCTCCCTCCTATCGACAACACTGCAAAGACGAAGACGGTTGAGATGATTGAAAAGGTAAGCAAGATGCCAGGGGTAGATTGGTTACGTGATTGCACTGGATCTCTTGATTGTTAACAAGGATATGCAGCTTCAGTCTCGGATCAGACTACATAGGGTGAAGGTGAGAGGTTAGTTTCCATGTGGTAGATCCGTGTAGACTGGGCAACGAAGGAGGCGTCATACCTGTGTACCGACCGTGCTGAACTTTAGGCGTGCACTTGTCTGTGGTGGATGACGGCTTCAGCACTCTACTCCGGAGGCGACAGAGGGGAAGAGGCGGAACCAGTCGGCTATGGTTGTGAGATTGAGAGCGGGAGATGGCGATCGATTGCTGTGATGAGGATGATCCGCTGCAGAAGGAAGGAATGTGGAGGCAATGTTGAATGTGGACGGGAATCAGGACGTGCAGTTGCTGTATGGGAAGCACATCATCTGCTGCGGGATCTGCGGAGACGTTACACGAAGATCTTCCCTTGCTCCAGTTCAGCACGCGTAAGGGAGAAGCAGGTCATCCGCTCTTTGGGCAGGTGTCTCGACGGGCCTTCTGGCTATGAGCGTGTACCAATAGTCGGGAGATGGGCCAAGGAAAGGGAGAGAGGTGGGATGAAACAAACATGGGCCAAGAAAGGGAGCATGGAGAGGTGGGCTGAAGGTTTGTCAAGGCCTTGTCAACAACTTGTCATGGCTTCGTCTTAAACTCGTCAAACGTCGTCATGGTCTCGTCATGGCCTCGTCATGGCATCGTCAAAAGATTGTCATCATCTTATCCAAAACACATGTCATGACTTAGATTAGGGTTTGTAATTCGTCATTTTATGTGAGTTAGGCTTACATAAAATGATATAAATTTGTATGGTTAAAATTCTTAGGTATCATATAAACGGTCAACGAGTCGAAAACGGGTTTGACTGGTAATAAACAGAAATATAAATTCCGGATATTACACAAAGAATATTCGGTTGTTACAATTTTAATTTTTATGCTTTTAAAAAAATAATAATTTGGATATGAATTTTTTTTATAAACCGATTTATAAAATTTTGTAAAAAGAAATCAAAAAAATTCGGATATTTCGGTTAATGTTACTAAAAATGTTTTTTTTAAAAAAATTCTGAATCGTGACAAGAAAAATGTTGGGCAAATTAAGTAAGTAGGCCCTTTTGAGAAACCATTTAGTAACTAGGCTTTTATTAGATTTTTCGTTTAGGAAGTGTATCCTCTTACTTTTTTATTGAGAACCCTAGCTTCAATCTCGCAGTCCTCACTTCCTCTCTCTGTCATCCTTCGTTCCACCCTCTTCTCTCCTCTTCGCTTCACTTTCTACCTCCCTCCGTTGTTGCCCTCGTCACAACCACCGGCAAGATCACCGCCACCTTCTATCGGCCTCTCTGCTCTCTCGCCCATCTTTGTCACCCCTGTAACCACCCCGTCTCATCATCCCTCACCCATTCGAAAGTGTATACCATGAATCAAAAGCAAGGAGTTCATGAATCACTCCTAATCTTCTTAATTTCTGCCTCGCCTCCCCTCTTCGCTCCTTTGTGACCCGCTGTGGATGGAATTCAACTTTAGAGAGTGTGTGGTTCGGGAAGCCTATAGTGGCTTGGCCGTTGTACGCCGAACAACACACCAATGCATTTGAGTTGGTGAATGAATTGGGCCTAGCGGCAGCATGGTTAGGCTACGGAACAAAGTCTGGTGATGTTGTGACAACAAATGAAGTGGAGAGTGCAGTAAGGTCTGTTATGGACAAGGATAATCCGGTGAGGAGTAAGGTGAAGGAAATTTCAGAGATTAGCCGGCTAACTCTACTAGATGGCGGATCATCCTTCAATTCAATTGGGAGTTTCATCAAGAACATCATCCCAGGTGAGCTCTGAGCTCGAAATCTTTCTTTTATCTTTGAGTAATATTCAAATAATCAAGCAGGCAGTTCCTTTGTTATGCACTTTCAATTCAAGAGAGTTTCAATTTTGCACTATGATAATGGTATATAATGAAAACAACAACTTGAACTTGTGTATGGGGAGTAAGGGTTGTGCCAATTGCAACAATAACATTATAGTTGGACACTGTTAGAGCCTTGTGACTTGTGATGATCTGTTTTTTTTTGCTATCTTGTGTGTAATTTTCTATCTGAATCAGAGTTTGATGGATTTTTGCTGCCACTTTGTTTTAGAGGTTTGGTAATATAGCCGGATTATTCAAAGTGATGGCTTTTGGTGTTGGTGCATTGAAGAAAGAAGATATTGATCATGCTTGCATGGCTAAACTTGCCAAGATCGCCACAACTGAAATGATATCATCCAAGGTACTTTTTGCTAATTTGTTCCTGCGTAAGCTAAACAATTTTGTTTACATGTTTGACCCAAGTATTTGAGTTTTAACTAGTTCCTAACCAAATATTAGTTAGACATGCCCTAGAAATGTGCACTTCTTGGAAGAGTAGGGGTTAAGCTTGGACTTGAAAGTTATCTATGATCGTTCAACTGGTTATGGAAGCATAGGTTGTCGTTTATCTATCTCTAAACGTTCAGGTGTTTCTCTGAATTTATTCACCATTAACTAATAAGATGTATTAGCTAGTTTATGATGCATGACAAGCAAAGCAAAAGAAGATATGAACCTCATATGCAGCAGCTGTTTCTCTGAATTTATTTTCTGCTTCTTCTCTGTTTTTAACCTTCTTCTTTGGGTGCCATTTCAAAACCAATTTCTTGTATGCACGCTTTATCTCTGCAACAGATGCGGTTTTTGAAACTGCTGTTTTTAGATCTTACACAACCCCTCCCCGGCAGTATACTAAAACAAATGTCTTGGGCTTTTCAAAGGACGACTTAATATAGGTTATTGTCAAACACCCAAGGTTCATGGATGAAAAGCTCTCTCCCATTCATCTGGACTCTTAGCTTAGGGCTTTCAGTGTAATGTTTTGAACGAATACTTTCAGTATACTGCCTAGTCGTTAAGACAGTTTTGCATCTATTAGTGTTCATTTTCGTAAAGTAAAACGGATTCTGGTATGAATATTCGGTTCTGGTATGCTCATATTTTCAGTTTTGGTATGCTATTTCTTTCATCATGTTGCATGACCTTCTGTTTGACATATCTTGTAGGGTTGGAACAAGTTCAGGTACATTTCTTTCCAGTGGGTGAGATAAGATCATTAGAAAGATAGAATAGAGGATTGTAGATTGGACATTCATTCTTGTTGGTGCGTGATATAGGGACTTTCATTGGAGCATTCAGATGTAAATCATTTGCATTGTCTGTCTTACAAACATCTACTTTTTAAACACAATTGCTTCTTTCTGTACAAATGAAGCTCAACACAGTTGCTTACTTTCCTTTCAATTTAGGAAGTTGCAGTGAATTTCTTATCATGTTCTTGTGACTGAAGAATCATTATATACTCATTATTCCGTTGCTCTTATGAAATATCAACAATAACATTGTGAGAAAAAACCTCTTTTTCTTCATCAAAGCAAAATGTCTCTATTTTTCTCTCTATTTATCATCTTTAGGCTGTTTCTTAAAGTAAATCTTGGCTGGTTCTGTTTGACTTATCTTTCTTTTAACATTTTCTTCATATTTTTATTTGTTTATGACTAACTCTATTATAAAAATTCTGGTATGGTCATTTTCTGGATGGTCATTTTTTGTTATGAAATTTATGGTATGTAATTTTATGGTATGAAAATCTGGTGTAAAAAATCTGGTATGACAATTTCTGGCATGACAATTTCTAGTATGACAATTTTTGATATGACAATTTCTAGTATGACAAAATTCTGGTATAGCAAAATTCTGGTATGACAAAATACTGGTATGAAAAAATTTCTGATATGAGAAATTCTGGTATGAAAACATTCCGGTATGAAATTCCGGTATGTGAAATTCCGGTATGTGAAATTCCGGTATGTGAAAATTCCGGTATGTGAAAAATTCTTCATTCCCGAAAATAAATAAAAAATAAAGAAAATAAAAAAGACAAAAAAAATTAATAAAAGAAAATAAAAAACAAATTCAGTTTTTACACTTAAATAACAAATAACAAACATTTTTTTTAAATAGAATGGTTAATTAGTTTTACCTACCATTAAATGAAAGTGGTAAAAAAATATGGGGTATAGTTTCTTTAACAAAAACCAAAAATAGCCTAGTAGGCCAAATTCTTTCAAAAATGTTTTCTAAAAAAAAGTGTTTCTTTTGATAAATATTAAATCCTTTTTTATAATTAATATATAATAAGATTTGTGAATCTTTTATTATTTTTTCTGCAATCTATTAAAATCTGTAACGCAATCTTTTAAAATTGGTTTTTAAAATCAGATTTTAAAATCTATAAAATCTTAAAAATTTGTTTTTACACAATTTTTAACTCAATTTATTTATTTTTTTACGCAATTTATTGCAATATCTTAAAATTTTTAACGCAATCTTTGATAAAAGTAAATATGTTTTTAAAATCGGTGATGAAATTTTATTCCAAAAGCATTAAATATATAAAGATACCCGCACATGTAGAATTTACTTATAATCGTACCTTGCATTCATCTACTAATCTAACACCTTTTGAATGTGTCTATGGATTGAATCTTTTGACTCCTTTTGATCTTATACCTTGTCTATCGAGTATCGAGAAGATTTCATTGCAGGAAAACATGTTGAGTTCATTAAGGAATTGCATGAGAAGACACACATTAGGCTGGAAAACAAAGGGAAAACCATGGCATCAAAAGCAAACAAGAATCACAAGGAAGTGTTGTTCAAAGTAGAAGATCTGGTTTGGTTGCACCTAAGAAAAGAGCGATTTTCAGATAAGAGGAAGTCTAAGTTGTCTCCAAGAGGAGATGGACCTTTTCGTGTGAAGCAGAAAGTGGGTAAAAACGCTTATGTCTTGGAGCTCCCAACTGAGTATGGGTTAAGCAAGAGCTTCAATGTAGGAGACTAGAGTCCTTTTGAGTCTAAAGATGAGCATGCTGATGATTTGAGGACAAATCCTTTTCAAGAGGGGAGTATAATGACGGATCATCCCCAACATCACCTCAAGGACCAAGTACTAGATCAAGGGTTAAGACATTAAAGGACAAGAAAACCACACCATCTTCAAACCCCATCATGGAAGAAGCCATCACTAGAACAAGAGCAAAGGTCATCCAAGATGAATTTGCTAGCTTGTTAGCAACATGTACACTCAAAGAGACTCTACTCACACTTATGTCTCCTTTGGTGACATTGTTAGCCACCATGGAAGAACCAAGCAAGAGCCAAGAAGATTCAACAATCATAGAAGGTGGCCAGAACGAAGAAAGAGCTCTAGAGAAGAAACCTCAGCATTGAGGACAAAAATCTAGCCCGAGATTTTCATAAATCTTGCTTGATTTTTGGCTCCTGTTGAGAATTATAAGATCCATTCATGATCTTATTATTTATAAATATTTTTATTATCTGAATACCTTTATAGCTCTTAAATATTCTTAAAGATATTTGTTGATCCTATCTTTTAAGGTTATCTTTTAGTTGTAGATTTTATCTTTTATTAAAATTTTCACATAAATAGCCTTAGAGGAGGAGATTATTAGATAAATTTAATTTGATTAATATTTCCACATATTTGTGTGAACTCGCAACTTCACTTATGAAGTTTGTGTTTTATTCAGTCCTACTGAATCAAAAGAGAGATAGCCTTTGATTGAATCGTTGTGATTTACTTGCTAGATTGTGCTTGTGTGTTTTAATCTATCAAAGGTTGGTGCTCTTGGTCAATTCTAGTCCCTCCTTGTGCTTGTCTTACTTAGAAGACTTGTGTAAGTTTAAAGAAGTGGGGGTTAAGGTAACCTCTTCGTGAAGGGTTTTGGCACATAATTGGTCAATGTTCTTTGCAGGAATATCTTGGTTCGTATTTTCCTATACTTATCATATTTCATTCCAGTAATCATCTTCTTATCTTGTCATATCATCCATCATTCCGCATTTTGAGTTTTACAAAATCTCGACATGTTCATACAAAAATCTCGCCTGAGTTTTCCTTGTATTTCACCTGAGATTTGTCCCTGTTGTTCGATTTAAGGACTTTCAATCTAGATCAGACGATCGCGGCTTCAAACCCCACATCAGAACTTGTGTAAATGGAGGACTTTTGGGTATGTGCAACTCAACCTTATGCAAACAAAACTGAACTTGTGTACTTGAAAATTGACGGACATTTGGGCTTTGTGCAACTTATTTAAGACAGTATAACTCAACGTTGTGTAAATAACGGAACTTGTGTAATTGATAAATGACCGAGTATGTTAACTACATAAATTTACATTGTAAATGAAATTTTGTATTAGCAATGTGTAATTGAAATTGTGTATTAACATTGTGTAGTTAAAATTGTGAATTAAAATTCAATATTAACATTTTGTATTAATATTGTGTATCAACAAGAAAATTCACAAAATTCAATTAGTCTAGTTGGTATAAGAGTCTGTCACCCAAAGTTCGAAACTCACTACCAACAAGATTTGTATTAAATCGATTGTGCATGTACTTTATTAAATTGAAATTACCAATTAATCATTTCAATTAATTTTTATAAATAAATAAGAAAATCCTAATTTATCACCTAATAAACAAAAGTTTGAAATTACTAATTAAACCTTTCAATTAATCTTTATAAATAAATAAGAAAATTCTAAATTATCACCTAATAAACAAAAGATCTTATTTGATGTTACTTAACGCTACATTAGATGGAAAAAACATACTTAATCAAACTAAATCAAATATTAGTATGTCGTGCTTAAACAAACCAACGGGGGACATGTGCAAAATAATTGATAAGTAGTTACACGATAGTACATCAAATGTTTGGTTTTTTTTATAGAAGAATGCAATTTAGGGCACTAGGTTATCGTACATCAAATGTTTGTTGTTTTTTTTAAAGAAGAATGCAATTTAGGGCACTCGATTAGAATAAGAGGTAATCTAAGGAATGACAAACAGATTTTTTTGTTATATAGATGGATATAAATTCACGCCTTAATCTAGTCCTACCTACAAGTAAGATCATGATTATTTGTAATAAATTTTGTCTCATTAAATCAAACACATTCTTTATCTATCAAATATAAATTTAAAATAAAAATTATTTATAAATTTTAACTAATATGTAAAATAATTTTTCTTCCAATAGATATTATCTCAATTATGTAATCAAATAACACCCTTTCATATCAAATATGTATCTACACTTATATTTATAATTATAGCTATAGAAATATAAGATTAGAATTTTGTAAACAAATTGTAACAATTTTTGCAATATAATCAAACATATATCTTTATTAGAAAATATGTATTTGAAAGCGATATTTATAACTAAAATTTTAATTATCGATTTAGATTTTTAGACCTTAGCATATCAAATGATCCGTAAATACTTTATACAATAAAATATATTGGAAGTTTAGCCGTTTAGAGAAAATAAAGTCAATTATCGATTTTTTTGTGCTAAAACAATTAAAAAAATTATTTTTTATCGTAGTTATCAATTAAAAATATATATTTATTTAATTTTAAAAATATCGGTGCGTAGCACGGGTCTATACTTCTAGTTACATTGTACTTTTAAAAAGTAATTAATGTATAAAACAAATTAAGTGATCTTCTTTATATGTGAATTATAAAATAGTTAGTTTTACCAATAAAAACAAATTTTTAAATAATATAATTCGGTTAATTTTTTTTTTAAAAAAATTTGATTTTGAATAAATCACTTTATATATTTTTTTTAAGATCCTAAGCAGCCCGTACTTTAAACGGTCTGGTAAATATAAATTTTGAATAGTGATGTATAAAAATGCAGTACGGTGTAATTGAGCGAAAATTCATTTATTGACGCATCAATTTCTTCGCAAAGTCGGACAATGAATTGCAATGAAGTCGAACTACCAACTCCCACTGTCTCTTCAACTCTTTCACAAGCACCTCCATGCCCATTCATCATCTTCTGGTAATTTCTCGCTTCATAATTTCCATTTTCTACTTCTTTAATCTTTTCAATTTGCTTATCATCTTCTCATTTCTTGCTCTCATCAACTCCTTTGTTACGAAGTTCTCTGACGGCTTCGTTCTTCTTGCTAACTTTGGGTTGCTGAATGCGAATTGTGTTCACCTAGTTTCGTGTTTCCCTTTGACGCCAAAGGTGTTTTCAGATAATTTTGGTGCTAAATTTCATGTTACTTTGATGTTCAGCTTCTGATCACTTTCTAGGGTTTGCTTAGCTGCATCAACAATGAAAGTAGATCTGATTTCTGTGCAACTTTGGTTTCTACTGGTTTCCACTCTTGCCTTCCAAATCTGTACTTCCTCCCAGCTTGTAAGACTACTCTGTACCATTATTTTCTTTGCCCCTTTCTTGTACTGCTTGAATTCATCGGTAATTTGACCTGTATGTGTTGAGTTTTTGCAGGTTTCCAATATATCTGGTCAGCAGTTACTGGCTTTTACACAGGAAGTGAACAATACAGGTCGGGATCAGTCTCTATATCTATCCAATTCAGAAAAAAAATAGGGTTTAAACCATGTCTGAACAATCTAATACAATGTCTGGATAGAGTTAGACAATTTTTCTGACGTTTTGAACAAATATCTGATTTTTTTGTTCCGATTCTGTGGATTCATATTGTTGGTACTAGTTAACTGGTGTTAATAATATTTCTGTACTTGATAACAGTCTTATGTTCCCCTGGCTGGATTGCCAACCAAAATAAGACAAAGTGCTTAAGATATTCGCGGGCCTTGAAAGAATGGAACGATGCGGAGACGTACTGTGAAAGTCACAATGGAAACTTGGCAACCTTGGCATCATTTTCAGATCTGAGCTTTGCTGATAAACTATGTAACAGAAGTGTTGGGGGATGCTGGGTTGGAGGGAAAATGCTAAATACCAGCAGTGGTGTTGGTTGGTTTTGGTCTGAAAATACAACACGTGTCAACAGTTCTATTTTCCCTGCTGCGCAACTCAGCTCTAACTATGCAAACAATTTGGCTCAATCGTGCTTGCTACTTACATATGGAATTCCGAAATTGATGGCCGAAAGATGCAACAAGTCCCATGCATTTATTTGCATGATGGATATAGGTTTAATATCTCCTTCAACAGGTGTGAGTCTTGATTACGATACACTTTTATATATGTTTTGTTGGTTTGCTATCTGTTCGCTTTCCTTTATTAGCCTGCCATTGAAAGTAAAGAAGCTATTAGGTATGACTTACATTCGCCATAAAAAGATTCCTCGTGTATCATCTGTAGCAAAACTATGAACGGGAGCTAGCAATCCGGACCGTATTGAAGAGGTTCCTAAGACAAACATATGAAAGCTGCCTAGTTTTGTTAATCTAAAATGTTGTACAGGGTGTCATTGCATATGAGGTAACATTGCAAGCTGTTAGGAGCGTTTGGATGCTCTCATCCCTGAATTGTAAAATGTGAGAAGATACTGAGCAAATTTGTTTGGCCCTAATCTATTTTTGCTGATTCAGTTCTTGATTAAAAAAAATAGTATGATATTGTTCTATTAGGCTAATTTAGTACTAGTATAAATGCAGCTGTGAGGAATTGTCCATATTCTGATAGCCAATAAGCTCAATTTGAGGCTAAGACAAAATTGGGAATGGTACTTCAGAAATGAATTACCATTCTTAGCAAGAATTAATTCTTGTTGGAAGTTGAGGCCAGACGACTCAATTATGTGGAAGAACCAAAGAAGGATATGCTCTTGCGTTCCTTTTTGTTTATTGGCATGTCTTATGATCCCTCTTTTTTTTTTTAAAAAAAAATTCCTATTCTAATAGGAGGATAGTCATTTTCTCCTTTGCTTGTAATGTAGGTGTGTCCATCTTGCATTTGCTGTCTTATTCGTTGTTTATATCGGAAACTAACTCACAGACAACTTTCTGACAGAAAACAAAGTTGATCATGGACAACGGCCTAAGGAGTATCTTATCATTCTGGCAGTTGTTAGTGGAATTATTCTATTCTCCACTTCAGCAACGGTGATTTGGCTTCTCGCTTATAGGCGAAGCAGAAGACGTAAAAGGTCCCGTAAGCAGTCAAATTCTGCAACATCAGCTTCAGTTCCTCCATCCTGGCGGATCTTCAATAGTGATGAATTAAGGTTGATTACAAAGAATTTTAGTGAAGGAAACCGTCTTCCTGGAGGTGCAAAAAGTGGAGGCACATTTAGTGGTATCTTGCCAGATGGATCCAAGGTTGCAGTCAAGAGATTGAAGAGATCAAGCTATCAAAGGAAGAAGGAATTCTATTCAGAAGTTGGAAGGGTTGCAAAACTTCATCATCCAAGTTTAGTAGCTGTGAAGGGATGTTGCTATGATCATGGTGATCGTTACATCGTTTACGAGTTTATTGTTAACGGTCCTTTGAGTAGATGGCTACACCATGTACCAAGGGGTGGTAGATGCTTGAATTGGGCTATGAGAATGAAAATTGCTATAACTCTTTCTCAAGGAATCGCGTAAGTGGATTTTTTTACTTGTCTAAAACATTTTGATCAATTCACGCCTCATATTGGAAAGCTGCCTATTTTAGTTTATCAAGGACTGAATCAGGAAAGGTAGATTAGGGCCAAATAAATATGCCTAGTCTTTTTTTTTTAACCTCCATTCACACTTCTTTGCATTGATAAATATCTTGGCATGCTTCTTCAGTGCTTGATGATTTGATCATCATCATGATGTTTTGTTCATGAGTTTAATTTGTTGACGACTATAAGTTATTCTCCCCTAAATTAAATGCTGTACAAACCCTAGGATTTGCATATGAACCCTGTCTTCCTAAGTTTTCAAACCTGATTGGCTCCCAATTGAAGTACACAAATAGTGATACAATGTTATTATCTGTATGATCTGTGACCAAGTATCTGACATAGGTATTGACTTTCTGTGAACAGGTTTCTTCACGACAAAGTGAAGCCACAGGTAGTTCATAGGAACATCCACGCAAGCAACGTGTTGCTAGATGAAGAATTCGGTGCACACCTAATGGGAGTCGGCCTGTCAAAGTTCGTTCCATGGGAAGTTATGCGTGAGAGGACAGTAATGGCAGGTGGAACCAACGGGTACCTTGCCCCAGAGTTTGTGTACAGAAACGAGCTGACTACAAAGAGTGACGTCTACAGTTTCGGGGTGCTGTTGCTCGAGATCATAACCGGGCGCAAGCCAGCCCAGGCTGTTGATTCAGTTGGCTGGCAGAGCATATTTGAGTGGGCCACCCCACTTGTTCAATCTCATCGGTATGTAGAGCTTTTGGATCCTCATTTGGCTGCCGCGGCCTCATCCTCAATGATCCCGGAATCAGGAATTATCCAGAAGGTGGTGGACCTCGTATATGCATGTACACAGCATGTCCCTTCTATGCGCCCTAGGATGTCCCATGTTGTACACCAGCTCCAACAGCTGGCATCTACATCTCCTGTTTTGTAGTAAGTAGTTCTAACTGTGCATCTACGACTCGTCTCGGCTTCCCCTTTACAGTTATGAACTACCTTCCTATGGGAAGCCAAGGGGCTAGTGTAATATGGTAATGTGACCCAGCTCTCTAGTCATTCTGAAAATAGTGTACTACTGAATATGAAACTCCTCTGCCTGTTAACCCTAAAAGTATGATGTCTAAACTTGGGAAGTTGCCTACAGCTTGCTGTTTGCTTGACTGCAGAAATCTGAGAGCAAAAGTTTACTGATTTTCTATAAACGGAGAATCCTACAACACAACTAATGGATGCCAAACAAGGCAACAAAATCCCAACTTGACTTGGACAAGTTCATACAAGAGATCTTTACTCTCGAACAAGTGCAATAAGGCCTCCTCACGCTCCTTGCAAATGGCACATACGTCATTTCAAGTCATACATAATATCTATATACTCTCCTAAAACAGACGTCAATAATGTAGACGTGGCGCCCCAAAATTTTTCTCGAATTAAACCTTTTTCTAAATAACAAATTAAATCAATAAATCTTTTTATTAAAATATATAAATTTTATAAAACAAACTGCTCAACACTTTCTGATTTTCGAGTACAAATAATTAAAAATATTTTTAAAAAATTCAGGCTTTTTTTTTTATGTTTTTAAAAGATTTGTTTAAAAGATAGCCAGAATATTTGATTATTTTGTAAAAAAGAAATTCAGGCTCCACATTTTTATTAGATTAAATCTTATTAAATCTCGAATTAAGCCAATAATTTTTTTTACTAAACCTTAATTATTTTGTAAAATATGAATTTTGTTATCTACATCGGTTATCAGAGAATGATGAAACTTTCACAACAAGTATAATAGACTTAGAACGTTTGAAGATTATACAAATCATACATTTCTGGACCTTTTGGTCAAAATCGAGTATAATACTTATTCATATCGGATTAGTATTTGTATGTGGTCAGTTGTGACCTACTAATTCGTAGGTCGTTTTAAACTAATGATTTTTGGGTCGTTTTGATCTAATTTTTGGGTCGTTTTGACCTACGGATTTTTTGGTCATTGTGACCTACTGATTTTGGGTCGTTGTGACCTAATGATTTTTGGGTCGTTACCTAATAATTTTTTGGTCGTTGTGACCTAATAATTTGTGGGTCGTTGTGACCTAATAATTTGTGGGTCGTTATGACCCACTGATTTGTGGGTCGTTGTGACTCACTGGTTCGTGGGTCGTTGTGACTCACTGATTTGTGGGTCGTTTGTGATCTACTGATTTGTGGACTGTTAAACTATTAAATTCGTAATTCTTATTTTATCAATATACTAAATATACATCTATATCTATATACTTTACTAAAACAAAAGACACTAATTCTGACGTGGCGCCGCATGTTTTTTTTTCGGGTTAAACTTTTTACTAAATCACAAATTAAGCTAATAAATCCTTTTTTTATTAAACCATAATTAGCCTAAATCTTTTTTAATTAGTTCCAATTTTAAAGTATTTTATTTGGATTCTACTAACTAATTCCGATTACAATAACATTTCCTCTTCTTTTATTTTTTTTCCAAATATTTAAAATTAAAAGATATTGTTCATAAGCCTATCTCATATGTGTAAGCTTAACTTTCTTTCCTATCTATATACTTTACTAAAACAGAAGACCCTAATGTTGACATGGCGCTCCACGTTTTTTTATCGGATTAAATCTTTTACAAAATCACGAATTAAGCCAATAATTTTTTTTTACTAAACCTTAATTATTTTGTATAATATGAATTTTGTTATCCCACATCGGTTATCAGAGAAGGATGACACTTTAACAACATGTATAAATAAACCTACAAGGTTTGAAGATTATACAAATCATACATTTATAAACCTTTTGGTCAAAATCAAGTATAATACTTATTCATACCGGATTAGTATTTGTATGTGGATTGTTGTGACCTACTAATTCGTAGGTCGTTTTAACCTAATGATTTGTGGGTCGTTTTGATCTAATGATTTTTGGGTTGTTTTGATCTACTAATTTTTAGGTCGTTTTGACCTGCTGATCTTTGGGTTGTTGTGACCTACTAATTTTTGGGTTGTTGTGCCCTACTGATTTTTGGGTCGTTGTCACCTACTAATTTTTGGGTCGTTGTAAACTACTGATTTGTGAGTCATTGTGACCTATGAATTTGTGGGTCGTTGTGACCTATGAATTTGTGGGTCGTTGTGACGTATGAATTTGTGGGTCGTTGTGACCTATTGATTTGTGGGTCGTTGTGACCTATTGATTTGTGGGTCGTTGTGACCTATTTATTTGTGGGTCGTTGTGACCTATTTATTTGTGGGTCGTTGTGACCTACTGATTTATGGGTCCTTGTGACCTACTGATTTGTGGGTCGTTGTGACCTACTGATTTGTAGTCCTTGTAACCTACTGATTTATGGGTCCTTGTGACCTATTGATTTGTGGGTCGTTGTAACCTACTGATTTGTGGGTCGTTTGTGACCTACTGATTTGTGGACCGTTGAATTTTTATATTCGTAATTCTTATTTTATCAATATACTAAACATACATTTATATACTTTACTAAAACAAAAGACAATAATTCTGACGTGGCGCCCCACGTTTTTTCTCGGATTAAAATTTTTACTAAATCACGAATTAAGCTAATAAATCCTTTTTTTACTAAACCGTAATTATTTTGTAAAATATGAATTTTGTTATCCCACATCTGTTATCGGAGAAAGATGTGGAACATGTATAAATAGACCTATAAGGTTTGAAGATTATACAAAACATACATTTCAAGACCTTTTGGTCAAAATCAAGTATAATGTTTATTCATACCGGATTAGTATTTGTATGTGGATTGTTGTGAGATTCGTTGATCGTTATAACCTAATGATTTGTGGGTCGTTTTGATCTAATACTTTGTGGGTCGTTATACTGATGTTTGAGTCCTTGTGACCTAATGATTCGTGGGTCCTTGTGACCTAATGATTTGTGGGTCCTTGTGACCTATTAACTTGTAGGTCGTTGTCACCTATTGATTTGGTGGTCGTTTGTGACCTATTGATTTGTGGGTCCTTTGTGACCTACTGATTTGTAGGTCGTTTTGACCTACTGATTTTTGAATCGTTGTGACCTACTGATTTTTGGGTCGTTGTGACCTACTGATTTATGGGTCGTTGTGAGTTGTTACCTAATGATTTGTGGTTCCTTGTGATCTACTAATTTTTCGGGATCATTGTGATCTACTAATTTTCCGGGATCATTGTGATCTATTAATTTGTGGGTCGTTGTGACCTACTGATTTTTCGGCAAACTGATGTAAAGAAAATTTATAAAAGAGTTATTAATTTGTTTCCGTTATGCAATAAAATATATTACTAACTTTAAATTTTCTTTACATCAGTTTGCCTAATTTTTTTTATCATCTAACATAGTTTTTGCAATACATTTATGTTAATATATATGTAATTTATCGTACATATATCTACGTTTAAGTTTTATAAAGTAATTTAGGCTTTAGGAACCCAAAATATATATGTTTTGTCATAGATTTTTATATTTTTATTAGGAAAGTTGAAAAGTTGTTAGAAACAAATTTATGAATCTTTGTAGTTTACAGCATATTCTATGTAATTTATTTGAGTAATTAAAGAAACATTAGTTGAAAACTCATCGAAAGTATATTTTATATAATTTATTTGATTGATTATAAAATATATTAGTTTAAACGTTAACAAAAGATAAATTTTATTTTATATGTAATTAACAACATTATATATGTAGCTTATTTGTTCAATTCAAAATTTTGAAATATGTATTTACTTCTTCTTCAAGAGTGTATAATATACCATTCATGGTGTTAAATGGCTATCATTTTTGTTGTATGTCAACCTATTAGTTCAGGCTAATTTTATCTAATTGGTTATATTTTTACCAAATAAATTTTTACTAATTATATTTTCAAACCTTTTATCAAATAAAAAAGTTACTTGATAAAAATAATGATAACTTTTAAAATATTATGAATAGTTTGTTTTAAATATATCTGATAAATTTAAAATTACAAGAACATGTGTATAAATACGATCATAAATATATTTTAGAAAATACCCGCACACGGTGCGGGCACTAAACTAGTTTATTTAAAAAAATCACTTACTAAATAAATTTATTAAAATCAAATTATAAATTTAAAATAAAATATTCATATTTTAGTTAGCCACATTATTGAACAATTTTCTTATTAAATTGTGTGTGTTTAATTTTGCGAAAGATTGGTTAGTGTTATTTTGTTTTTTTAAATGAATAAATTTAAATTCATAATATTCTTTCACATATTTTAATATTTATTTAGAAAAATAACTTACAAATTATATTTAATAAAACCAACTTATAGATTTAAAGTAATAATTTTATATTTTAATTAGCCACTTTTTGTAAATTTTCTTATTATCTAGTTGTTGTAATATTGTATAACTATAATCTTTATTTTTAATTTACGAACAAAAAGTTAAAAATGAAATATAATATGGATGATGCCCTTTTTAATAATTTTACGTTTATATTAATTTCAATAAGTTCGTAGTTCTCAATAAGCTTATAAAAAAATAAAGGGCTAATTAGGTAAGTAGGCTTTTTTTTTTAATTGTACACCAAGTAGGCTTTTATTAGTTTACCAATTAGTAAATATACCCCTCCTATTTTTTTTTACCCTCCAAACCCTATCCTCCCATGTGACACATTGAGATATTTAGCTAGTCCACTTGCTATCACTCCCAATAGAACGTCGTTCATTGTCTGCCATATTTTAATGTTAATAAATAGCATCGTCCTATCTTAGATTTAGTCTTTTCGATCTAATACTATGTCAATTGTGATACTTTGTTAGAAGATTGTGTTTTGACGTGATTTCAGACCATAGATTCAGTCTTTTCCGCCTCTACCTCCCCGCCGGCAAACAAGACAAGCTCCCGGTTGTTCTTTACTTCCATGGCGGCGGTTTCGTTTTCCTAAGTGCAGACCACGTCGGACTCCACGCTTTTTGCGAGAACATGGCTGCTGAGCGAAGACAAACTTGTCCACCGAGCAACTTTCCTAAGT
The DNA here is from genome assembly GCA_033239045.1 of Fagopyrum esculentum. Lineage (NCBI taxonomy): Eukaryota > Viridiplantae > Streptophyta > Magnoliopsida > Caryophyllales > Polygonaceae > Fagopyrum > Fagopyrum esculentum. Next base: position 47,853,120 of record BSUD01000002.1, on the reverse strand, counting down.
GCAGACCACATAGGCTTTTATTAGTTTATTAACTTTTTTAAATTTCTGGTATGAGTTTTTATTTCTAGTATGTAAATGTTCGATATGTAAATTTTTGGTATGAGTTTTATTTTTGGTATGTAAATTTCTGGTATGAGTTTTATTTCCGGTATGTAAATTTCTGGTATGTAAATTTATGGTCTGAAAATTTGGTGTAAAAAATTCTGGTATGACAAAATTCTTGTATGACAAAATTTTGGTATGAACTTTTCGTATGATAATTTCTGGTATGAAACTTCTGGTATGAACTTTTCGTATGATAATTTCTAGTATGACCTTTTCGTATGATAATTTCTGGTATGAAATTTCTGGTATGAAATTTCTGGTATAAAAATTCTGGTATGATAAATTCTGGTATGATAAATTACGGTATGAGAAATTTAGTCCAGAAAATGAAAAAGAAAATAATAAAAAAAATAAAAAAAAAGTAAGAAAAATAATAAATAAAAAAAACAATTTCAGTAATTAAAAATTAAAACTTATACTTATATAACAAATAACAAACATCATTTATTCCTTTCTTTCTAAATAGAAGGGTTAATAATTTTTACCTACTATTAAATGAAAATGGTAAAAAATTTGGGGTACACTTTCTTAAACAAAAACTCAAAAAAGCCTAGTATGTCAAATTCTCCCAATTATTTTTACCTACCATTAAATGAAAGTGGTTAAAATTTTAGGTACATTTACTAAATCATATTCTCAAAAAGGCCTAGTAGGTCAAATTCTCCCAATTTTAATGCTAAAATAACATATATTTATTATCGGAGGTAGTAGTGATTAGGAATAAGACCAAACTCAAAGGTAAGCTTCCAACAAAGATAAATATCGACTCTAGATCGTTCATATTTTATCACGAAGTTGACTCCGTAGCTAGTTTTGTTTCATGAAGAAATCAAATATTTTGTAGGTAAAAATTGACTTTACTATTTTTTGAAAGTGAGCTAGAAAACGATGTCTTGTTCATTTTTGTAATAAAGATATTTTCATTTAATATTTTATATAGTATGGTTTCTTAAAAACTACTCTAAAATTCTAGAAAAGTTGATTAGGAAAAAAAGGAGAGTACATTTATTTTTTTCTTATTTATGTTCGACACACACGACATCAGAAAAGTTTCAAACAAAAAACAAACACGATCCTTATTGAATGTCAAAAAAGGAACTCTTCCAATTAGCTAAAGTCAAGATGATTGAAAACTTGGGAAGCAAGTGTAATAAATGTGTGGGCAAATTATTGAATGTCTTGTTGTTGGGTGGGTAGTAAAAGTAAATGCTTGAGAATTACTGTGGAAGCAAAGCAACCCCTTGTAAAAGAACACCGTATTCATTTGCATTGCTTTAGTTGTCGGAATAAGCTTTGAGTTAATGTTAGTCTTTGGGTCAGTTTGGATACAACAAGTTTATTGAGTAACCGAAATAAGGAGGTGATTGAACTAGTTTATTTTTGGGAGAATTTGACATACTAGGTTTTTTTGAGTTTTTGTTTAAAAAACTGTACTCCAAATTTTTTACCATTTTCATTTAATAGTAGGTAAAAATTATTAACCCTTCTATTTAGAAAGAAAGGAATAAATGATGTTTGTTATTTGTTATATAAGTATAAGTTTTAATTTTTAATTACTGAATTTGTTTTTTTATTTATTATTTTTCTTATTTTTTTTATTATTTCTTTTTTTTTTCTGGACTAAATTTCTCATACCAGAATTTCACATACCAGAATTTTTACACCAGAAATTTCATACCATAAATTTCATACCATAAATTTCATACCATAAATTTCACACCAGAAATTTCATACCAGAAATTATCATACGAAAAGTTCGTACCAGAAATTTCATACCATAATTTTTCATACCATAATTTTTCATACCATAATTTAAATACCATAATTTAAATACCAGAAATTTCATACCATAAATTTCATACCAGAAGTTTCATACCATAAAATTACTTACATACCATAAAATTACATTTTATCATACCAGAATTTTTTACACTAGTTTTTCATACCATAAAATTACATACCAGTGGCCACATAAAGCCCTACCTAAAGCCACCCATTTAATTTTTTTGCTTCTTTGACTATAGAGCCTTTTGATGTGGAATCTTCGCAAAGTTCACAGTGCCATGGACCAGTGGATTCCTTTACATTGCGGTAACAAACTAAATGCACTAGCACCTGCAGAATATGGCTACATTCAGAAACATGTTTGTAGGATTGAGATTTGAGAGGAGGTAAAAAAAGGGATTCAGCAAATCTTGCAGCTGGAACAAATTAAGATCGGATTCCAAACTGTCTTTGGACGTCCAAATATGTCACAAAATCTTGGATGCTCTTTTGAAACAGGGGCAGATAAGTGTAAGATATCCAAATTTTTATCAGACATGTTCCTAGACACAACCAAGGATGAAGTTGTCTCTTTGACACGGGGAGTTGACATTGTAGGTGGACCAACACGTCCCCTGGGGATCTGCATATTCAATTTATCCTGATGCCCTTTTTTGTCTTCTGATTTCCTCTCTTTACAAACATTCTTGTTTTCAACAAGTTCAGTAGAGGTCTGTGGCAAATTGAAAGTTACTTCTTCTGATTTTTGCAACTCTTGATCTGTTTGCATCTCCTGTTAAAATCAACATACTAGGTAATTTAAGAACCAATAGAAAGCAAAATTGAAAAAGGGCATCACCGAATCAGGCACCTAAATAAACACTCGCAACAAATGAGCAAAGGGAAACAACAGCAAACTTAGATCAACTCACAAATATGTAATATGCCATGCCGATAGAGATAAAGAGAAGGAGAGCATACCTGATCATAAGCAGAAGAAACGTCAAGGCAGAAATTAAGGAGATTAGGAGTGATCCATGAACTCCTTCTTTTGATTCATGGTATACACTTTCGAATGGGTGAGGGATGATGAGACGGGGTGTTTGCAGGGGTGACTGAGGTGGGCTAGAGAGCAGAGAGGCCGGTAGAAGGTGGCGGTGATCTTGCCGGTGGTTGCGACGAGGGGAACAACAGAGGTAGGTAGAAAGTGAAGCGAAGAGGGGTGAGGGTGGAACGAAGGATGACGGAGGGAGGAAGTGAGGGCTGCGAGATTGAATTAGGGTTCACTGTAAAAATTCGTAGAAGGGGTACACTTTCTAAAGAGAAATCTCATAAAAGCCTAGTTACTTTAAGGTTTTTCAAAAGAGCCTACTAACCTAATTTGCCCATTAAAATTTGATCACATTATTTGTCGCTTTAGATTTTCTAGATCAATATTAGTAATTATGAGATTTATTCTTAAAAATTATTTTATAGATTACTTTTAAGTAAAAAAAAATTATTTGTTCAAAAGAGTGTTTTTAAGATGGAAAACGGTTCAGACCATTAGACTGTATGCCGTCTAGTGGACCGAAAGGCCGAAAAAGATCGGCAGACGGACTAACTGTTACGAAAGATCACAATAAAGGAGAAAAGAAATGCACAAAAATACACATCATAAAACCCGAAAGTAGTGGGATTTTCGAGGGAAACCAGGGTGATCGATCCAACCAACAGGAGGTAACGAGTATAAACGTTCATCTTCGAAGGAAGTACACATGCAGCAAGCCTGGGGAATACAATTTAGAAAAACGACAATTAAATAAGGGATAAAATTTTTTAAAAAAAGCTTTGTAAATCTATGTTATTTATATATTTTGTGTCAAAATGTAAAACGGCAATTAATTATTATCGGACTTGAGTATATATTAGTGATAGAAGCCTTGAAGGGATCATTGCATCATTCAGATTTATGTCGAGTACTTTATGATTATAAAAATGGGTAAATTTGATAACTAGGCTATTATATGAAACAATGATAGTAAACAGGCTTTTACATATTTTCAATTAAGAAATTGAAAATATACCCCACTACTCTTTTTACCGTTAAGGGTTTCACTTTCTGACTCTCTCTCATCTCTCTCCTCTAGTTCTGGTAATGAGGCGCCGTATACCTCTCGTTCTTCTATCTGCAGAGATCCTCATCCTCCCCCTTCAAACTCGCCCTACCCCATAACAGAGAAGGAGCCCAAACGCCATCATCGCTTTCTCTTCATCCTCGACTTTCTTTCCTCGTCTTTCTCTCTCTTCACTTTTCTCTCACTCCTCGATACGGTTTTTTCGGATATCGCAATCTAAATTGAGTCAGTCGAGCTGAAGATTCACTGGTTTAAAGTGAGAGCTTGCTTGTTCATCCATGCAGTTGGTCATCTGCTGAGGGTGGAATTCAAGTATTTGAGTATCAGGTAACTCTCCTACTCTTCAATTTCACCTTTCTATCGTTTCACCGATTTTGGGGTTTACTTATGTAATATCCGGAAAAAAAAAATTTATTCCGTTTAATTCCGTAGCAAACCGGATTTCGATCTTTTCATCCTTCGCTATCTACGTAGTTGGACACAATATCTCAAAATTTTATCATTTTATGTAATATCACTTCGCATAAAATGATAAGATTTCTTTAGTAGCAAACCTTAATCCAAACCCTAGTTTATAACATGACTTGTCTTTGACAAAGTCATGACGTCCTAGTGACGAGATCAAGACGAGCCCAAGACGAGATCAAGACGAGACCATGACGAGTTATGACGAGACCATGACAGTCTCGTGACAAGAACATGCATGAGGTTGACAAGCCCTTACACGTTTTTGACAAGCTGTGACAAGTCTAGACCATCAGCACTTATTTTTTGGCCCATTTTGTTTTGGTCTCAGCCCACCCCGCTTCACTCCTTGGCTGGTGATCCAGTCCGGACTATGGCCTGCTTAGCCACTCCTCCCTTGGTCCAAGATGTCCAACGTTAGCCCAGGAAGAAGCCGGCCCAAGATGATCGTCAACAACCGCTGATGCACGCCCAGTTCACGCCGGATTCCACGCCTACGTCCTTGCCTTCTTCACAACGGTTACAGGAGCAGCTTTCCCCTCTCGTTTCATGTCCAGGTACAGACTACATTCGCTTTCCCTTCCCAGCGAGATCTGGCCCGGATCTCTCGCTTCATCTCGAATCTCCTTCCTCCATGCGCTCCCTAGCTTTTCAGCGAGTCTTGCAGACAACCCCGACATTACCAACCCACACTCACCTCGGAGGAGACATTCTTGGAGGCTGCAACGCTCTGCACCTACGGTGCCTTCTTCCTTCGTATTCAACTGGAGTTACAGCAAGGTAAACCTCCTCTCCCTTACACTTCTACCTTCTGATCTGTCTCCCTGCTGAACTCACACCACCATCCTTTACAACCTCCCCCAACATTAAAAGCAATACCCAGTTAAGCCAGCCTTCTCCTGCATAGACGACCTCGAGTGGAGAAGACTGATCGCGCCGACATGTAACGATCTCTCGCCTTCCTTCTTCGATACCAGATTTGCAACCTTCTGTTGCTGCCCTAGACCGCCCTCCTCAGCATGAGCCTCCTTGCGACAGCCTTCTGCACACCCACCGGTGGTCTAGGAGAGACTGCACACAGTGCCTTCTTCACAGATGAGTCGTTGTGGCTCTTCTCCTCTTACTCTCTCCCCATTCCTCGTTGTGCTTCTTGTTAATTGATCACATGCTGACACAGGAGAGCTAAACCTCTGGATCAACACTACAACAGCTAGGTTAGCCATCTTCCCGTGCCTTAGGTCCGCACCAACGCTGCAACAGCCAAGACCACCCGGCACATCGGTGAGCAGACCGGTAAACCTCTACACCCTTCTGTCGATACAAGTTAGAAGGAGTAGTGATGGGTAACCTATAAGCTTGTGTTTGCCACCCACAAGGATCGAACCTGGAATCTGTAGCCCTCCCCGCCTTGAAACAAGACGTTGCAGGTGAGTCTCGAAGCTCAGACCACTTGCACACTTTTTGTTGATTCCTGAAATTATGTGTTGAGTAGCCATATTTAGGGTCAGTTTTCGATGCCTTAAAATACTCATCCACCGTTCAATTTTTAGTTTGATATAGAGAGTTATGTATACCTTGATGTATTAAAAGTTGAGACCGATCCAACGGTCGGATCTGGATCTATAGGAGCTCAAAGTAGACTAGTTGATCAGTTTTGAAATCTCTCAGATTTTGGCTAAGTATGGGATTTCTAGATGTTGGAACCAACTTTAGAGAATTATGTAGGAGTTATGGTTGAGTATTTTTGAGAGATCATTTCCCCTATGTTTAGTATGCATATCATAGAGAATCTATAGATTTATTTCGGAATTTAATACTTTTACCCGAGCCTCTTATCTTAAGCCAAAGTTGGATCTTATCGACTCTTTATGAAAGTCAAGAATTTGTTTAACTCTCTAAAAATTTAACAAACTTCCTTTCTAGTGTGGGAGTGTGTTTTTGAGTTCTAAAGATTTATTTAAAACCTTGCTATAGAATGTTAAAGAGTTTCGGAACCGGGGTAAAATAGTCATTTCACCTTAAAAGGGCATTTTAGTAATTTTCTCTTGATGAGTTTGTGCATCTTAGAAGTTATAGACTTCTAAGATTATGGGATGTATTTTGATCCACGTGCCTCGTATGACAGGCGTATGAGTTTCTACGGTTGCAGACCGAGTTGAGATTGTGAGAGTTGTGGTTGATTCAGGTAAGTCCTTGCGACTTACTTAGCTGGTTTCTGGATGTTAGTTGGATGACAATAGTGGTGTGTGTGTTGTGTGTTTATAATAACAACTTGTTAGGACGACCGTTGTTATTATGTGTTAAGGCCCAAGTGTATGTATAACGGGTCGTGACATCACTGCCCGGCTCTGCCAGGAGACTAGGAGGTTCTCTATACCCAGACTATCTAGGTACACGGTGAGATGCATCGGATCCACTCCTGATGGGTACACGGGGGCGGAGGCGAGGTTTGGGAATCCCTCGTGTCACAAAATAAGTATCATTAGAGTGAATGACTTAAATGAAGATAATAAATGGATTGTTTGAAAGCATGATGAGTGTTTATTATTTTTATGTGTGTGTGTGCTATTATTATTCTTCAAATGTTTAGATAACTAGCTAATGGTTGTTTTGTTGTGGTTTTAGTTTTACAGCAGGTTAGAACAGCAGTTGAGTGATCCGGAAGTAGTGGTCAGCCGGGTTTCCGTACTCTTTAGAGTGGGGTTGGGTGTTTGTTTTGTGGTTTCCTTCTTCTGGTTAAAGACAGTTAGTCTTTTTTGTGGTTTAAGTACTTTAGGCTGTTAGACGTTGTTGCATTCATCTCTTAAAAAAAATATTAATTTTATATATTTCGGTTTTTCTTATTTGTGTCTTGTTGCAAGATCCTAGTAATATTGTTGTCAAACTGAGGTCGGGACCCATTGTGAGGTCCTAACCAGTAATATCCCGGGTTCTGAGAATCTGGTGTGTTACAACATGGTATCAGAGCGAGGTTGGCAACAATGACACTTGAAATCTTCTGAAAGACCGAATAAGTACTTAAGCAGAACCCGAAAAGGGATCTGAGTTTTTAAAAGGACTTTTGGGTTTCAAATGCATGCATAGTCTGGTTGGGGATAGAAAAGTACGGCTGACCACCACTACTACCGCGGATCTCAGTATGCTTAGTATGGACCTTAGGTTGTTACTCTCTTTGGACTTATTAGCTTGATTATGATGATAGGTGATATAGATAAGCATATGCCGAATATTAGTAGAGTTTATAGTTATTTTATGCCTTAACGGAGGTAACAGAATGAGATCCTCATTCAGTTGACACACCTAAGTATATTGGAAGGGTTTCAACGTGAGGATAAGTGTGCTCAGCTTATGAGCATTAAGGTAGGCGAACCTCCGGACAAATCCTTCGAAATTGTTAAGGAACGTCGAGGCAGAGTAAGAGAAGACTAAAAGACAACGCCAACGACGATAACAAGAAGGGAATCCCGAGTCAACCCAATAGGATCAAATGAAGAATATACATGAGGGTAGTTGCGTCAACGAGTTGGATGACCGACAAGTATACCAATTGGAAGAGACAACCCATAGGTTCTTTCAAGATGCTGTAAAGCAACGTTACAACCAAAAGGGATGCCTCTAGAAAAACAAATAGGCATGAAAGTCAAGGAGGAAGATAGTAGCCATCCAGACAAAAGGTATTGAATCTAAGCTTACTGACGGACCAGAAGGTGAAAGTTTGAAGCTAGAAGTAGAGCGGAATATGATCACTCTCGACAAGCTACTTTCCACTACAATCAGGATGGGAAACCGAGACAATCATAAGAGTAGGAGTCAAGATAAGATACATTGGCCATCCCGATACAAAGAATTAAAAAGCCGCAAAACAAAAGCTTACAAGTTGCTAGAAAAGGGAAGGCCGATTTCACCCAACATGGAAGTGGTGTGACTGTTCGCCCCTAGAGGTGTGTGCAAATAAGTTTTAAATTTATAAAACTAGAATCAGGCAGCGAACCCGCAGTGTACGGATCGAGGTAGCTAAGCAAGAATTCCAGAGTATCGAACACAGGGATTTGGGTGGGAACAAATTCGATTTTCAGGTTATCAAGCAGTAAATATGGGAGTTTTGCAAATATTAGGAAAACAACAATCCTAAAGATCCGGGTATTCAGTTGCGGCAATAGATTCAAGATATACTAATGATGTAAAGACAGAGTAGAGATATGCAAAGGTATACTAATGTAAGGTAATCGTACGGTTGAGGTTCCAAAAACCTTATGTAACTCACCTAAAAGATACTCCCTATACAGGTTGTTGAGGCTCAATATAGAAAGATTCTAAAGACGAGAATTAGTGTCAAATACCCAAACTTATAACCTAAAGATCAAGACTAACTTATCCGATTGAGGTTGTTGAGGCTCACAATCGAGGTAGAGGTTGTTGAGGCTTCACTACCACCTAGAAAAGACAAGTCTAAACTAAGTTAAAGCAAATCTTTAACTTTGGATTAAAGTAAAAGCAGGCTCGTAAACTAGAGGGAAATTACGGTTGGATCTTGAGATTCCACGGTCGTGGAACTCAAGAACTGCCCGTAATTCTAGGTTATCGAACGATTCTCTCCAACTCTCAGGGTCTAATCTGTTTGCGATCGATCTATCATCACCTATGCCACAACTATCAACCCTTCACCTTAGAATTGTTAAGGGTTTTTAGCCAATAACGGTCATTTTGATATCAATTCAAGAATCAAGGAGTAAAAGATGAAAACTTTCAAGAACTATCAATAATCTTCAATTGAATTTCAAGATCACAACAATTGTTTATCAAAAGATTCAAAACGGAATAAGCAAATCACAACTTTAGGAAAGAAGAGAAACGAGATGTCAATCCGTTCCGATCGAACCTAAACAAGAAGAGAGATCTTCTTGCAAAATCTTCCAAGAACTTCGGTCTTTCACAAATCCGAAGATCACAACGACAATCTCCACTGAAATTGCGAGATTTGAACAACTCTCCAATGCGAACTTTGATCTCCAATAAGATCTCCGAAATTGCCTCCAAAATGAGGAAGCGTTAATCCTTAGCGTCGATTGCTAAGCGAGGGTAAGCGAGCGTGCGAGAACGCTAAGCAGGCATAAGCGGTGATGACGGAATCTCCTTTCTTCCGTCTTTTTATAACGTAGGGCAAAGTGTCGGCCCGGCCCATTCTTCAAAAGATCATGGCTTCGAAGTGTGGCGAAAAGATTCGCCAAGATCACGGTCGTGGAAGATTCCACGACCGTAATTCTAGGGCGTGGAAACAATTACGGTTAGTTTCACGGCCGTAATATCCCCTGGAATGAACATCGAATTCTGACTCAAAATCCACGGCCGTAATTTAGGGTAAGAACGTGATTCTTCCCTTCATTCGTGCATTCCTCAATCTAATACTCCAATTTGCTTCCAAAAAGTGTCCTCGATCTATGGACATATCAACTCAACTCTCCTTTGCTCGATTTCGTTCGGAAATAGCTCCAAATCACCTATAATCAACATAGGACTAGTGTAGACATCCATATCGACAAAATAGGCAATACTAGCTCACACATGTGCAAAGATCAATCAAAGACTATCAATATGAATCAAATACGATTAGAAAACGTGCCTAAAATATCACAATATTTGACAGTGACCCCCCTAGAACACACAAGAATTACAACAAGGATCGGGATACAACAAATACCGGATTTCTATAAAGGCGGAAGTACAAGAAGCACCCCAAGAAGGAGGGCGTAGAAGAATAGTCTTGGGGAAAAAGAGGGTCTCTAATAACTTCTCATTCACGAAGGTTTTTAAGTTAATAACACTAGCGGGTTATAATAGAGAATCGCAATTGGACGATAACTCGGGTAAAAGAATTATGGGAAAATATCTACAAGTTATCATAGAAGAAATTACAAGTCCGTTGACGGAAGACGAAGATACAACTAGACTCGTAAGAGTATAGTACTCTTATCGGAGTGTAATTTGTAGAAAGAGCTAAGGGAGTATAAATGGAAGAGATATATTTCCACCTTGTATATCACACCTCAAAAGAGATAGAAGCAACGTAACTCTACGATCTTATAGAAGGTCAAATATAGACTAATTGGTAACAATAGAGAATTGTTGGGAATAGTTACTTACTACTGACTAAGAAAGATACACATCAGAGTTAGTATGAAGGGGTCCCTGTAAGAAGAACTAGAAGACTAAGAAGAAGTAGAGGATTGTGAACATGCCCTATGTCTTATCATTCCACACAAGTAGGACTGATGGTGCTCCACTGAGGGTGGGGTCAAACTGTCTAGATTGACAGGGAAACCCTTGTGAGTAAAGATGTGACACAAAATAATTAGAATTTCAGAGGCGGCACAAACATAGAGAGTATGATTTAAAGCCTTGGTGAAATGTGTGGTCGAGTTGTGAGGTGACTGCAGATGGAATTTACAGGTTGGCTAGAACAAGCACGAGAAGGAGTGAAGTTGAATGACTAAAGGTTGTTATATGAATCCGGTATTACCCCAATAAGATGATTATCAAAAGGTGTATATATAAAAGTTCAATGAGAAATGGAGGTACTCCATTGAAAATTCAAGCTGGACTGAAGACATAGGAGTTGATGAAAGTAATAAGATCAACCAACGTGGTTCGTAAAGCGAGTACGAGGAAACTCAAAGGGGTACTATCCTACTGGGGGGGTAAAGATTTAAAGAAGGTAAAACGACACGAGCATAAGGACAACATAATAAATGCGAGTCAAGAACTTTGATTTTTGAGAAAAATCATATACAACTGAGGTTTCCTATGCAAATGGAACGATAGGTGTTTAATAAAAGTCATCCATATCGGACCGATAAGGATAGAATGGATAAAGTGTAAACCCAAAAGAATAAACTAACCAGTAAGAAGGAAAGTCATGTGTCAAAAGGCGGGTCTTCCTAAATTGGAATAAGGTGTTGAGATGAGGATGCCTTTGTAGAATCTATGCAAGAGTACAACGTAAGTGAGGTTCTAACATGAAATGGGCAGTATTGATCAACTGAAGTTTGAGACCGATTCAGGGGAGAAAATTGTTACAAGACGAGTCACCTAGTAGAAGAGTTCACAAGACAAGCTTGAGAGACCAAAAGAGATAAAAATGTCGACCCGGATATGAAGGTCTAAGGTGCATAGAAGGGATACCTACAATGGAGTGTAGAAGCAAAATGTAGACTTTACAAGTGTGGAGAGGTTTTGACCTCCTCAAAGATATAGGAATTTGACGGAAATCGCAATGCCGGTAGGAAAGAGTTGAAGCCGGTAGCGGAGACAATGGAGTCTCATGAAGGCAATATCGCCGGTAACACCAGCGAAGGACTGCATATATGAGAACAACTTTAGTGGACTCGAAAGTCCAAGGTAACCCTAATTATCACGGGACCTAAGTCATCAACACCGATGGTCCATGCAAAGGGAACTGCAAGGGGATGATAACTAAAGTCATCCGAACTACAAAGACACTTACCAGCTATCGTTGAAGATTTAGAATGACTATTTAAGTCAAGATGAATGACCCAGTTCGGCTCGAGAAGTAGAGTTAGCCTAAGGAAACAGAAGTGTGGAAGATAAAACGAATTAGCGAAGCATGAAAGGATTAATTGAGCAGATGAACCTCACCAAGAATTTAACGTCAGTATATGTATGATAAGAGTAAGTCCGGGATATTGAGATAAGTCAATTATAGACTGACCGACGTCAACTGAGGACGTGTAAGTGTTGGGTGATATTGACGAGTAGGTACCGTTATGAAGAGACATTAGTGATTGCGGAGTTAAGAGATAACTTTAGTGATGCCTTCAGAGGATTCTCCAAGTAGGCAACGACAACCGTCTGGGATGATCTAAGGATATGGAGAAAATCGGGTTAGAGGATGCTTACTGGTTAGTTAAGAACTGACTACGGTTGAGTAAGAGAGTAAGGGTCTTTTTGAAGAGGATCTTACTAGTGTTTATGGGTAAATTTCGATGATTTGATCATTATTTACCCACACAAAAAATATGAAGTTAATGATATAAATGTCATTTTAATTAATTTTGTTTCAAACTTAATTAGTATGAAACAAATTAATAAATTGGATTGTCTAAAATATGATTCCCATATACATATTTGAGGGATTTATGCTTATAAGCACCAAGTTTAACAAAGACTTAACAACTAATTAATTACATGAAATATGAGTTAAAAAATTATCCTTTAAATTTAAAGGAAAATAAAAGAAAATGACAAAGAGGATTGGAGGAGTGCATGAACGTGGACTATCCGTTTAAGTTTCAAATCCACAATAAATGAGGTTAATTAATTAACTTTATTAAGAAAATATTAATTCTAATTGTGGCATAGTGGGTAGTTTTTACGTAACTTCTCTCAAAACCTCTTTATTAGAAAGCCTTAATTTACCTATTAAAGAGGGCTGAAAATCCAATCTCTTTCTTCTTCCCTACATTCGCAAGATCAACTTCTTCTTCCCTACATCTGCAAAATCAAAATCGATCAAAACAAGCTGCATTTTTGGCTTTGTTTCTTTACGGTGAGAGTTGAAAATAAGTATGAAGTTTCATAGAAATCAACAGCTTGCTTCAAAAACAAATCATGTTTTCTTTCTTCTTCTTCATTCTCATCAATGATCAATATTTTGTGTTTTTATAAGAAAAAATTATTCTTCCTTAGTGACGCAGAAACCATTTGTCAAATAGATCTTACATTTGATCTTGTTGATATCATTTGGTTTACAGTGGGATTTATAGCTTTTTGCCAAGTAAAACCCAATAACTTTTTTTTGTAGAAATGCCTTCATGAGATCAAAATGTATGAAAGGAAGGTACGATATTGTTTTGTATTTCATCTTTCAAACAAATTAACAAATTTTGGCTAGTGTTTGTTTTGATAGAGGTGATGAGGCGAGTGATTACTATACTCAGTCGAAGTAAGAACAATGACTTTCTCTGCAGAATTCTAATCGTAGTTGATTGAAACCGATGGGTTTCTCTTCTACACATAAGTCGTGGTTGGTCGGAATCGATGGATTCTGCCGCCACAAAAGCCGTGGTTGGTCGGAATCGATGAATTCCACCGCCGCAAAAGCCATAGTCGATCGGAATCAATGGATTTCACCGCTATGACCAAACTCGTTCTATGTCATGTTAAATTGCTTCAATTGGATAAGAGGGTAAAAAGAAATAAATAGATTCATGGTTTGCATAAAATTCAAACAACTGGGTTAGAAAACTCAAATAAAATATAAAGCGAAATTTCAATATCTCCATATTTAAAAATTGTAACCTTTCCTGCAAATCAAAGACTAGATGCAGAAGGTGAAGAAGAAAGAGAAAAGAAAGAAAAAAAAAACAAGACAAAAAAAAATAAGTAAAATTGAATTTGTAGAAAAATGAAAGAAAAGGGGGTTTTGTAATAATTGTGGGTCCCATGTCATTTTTTCTTTAAAAAACATAAGAAATGAAAACAAAAGTAAAATGAATGATGCAAAAGGGGATCGCGTGATGTTCATCTCTTTTCAAATCAAATTTGGGTTTATTTTAAAAGTAAACCCATAAAACTAAAATTTTACAAAAGTGACCCTATTAAGACAAAGTCTTAATAAAATAGGATCATAAATTTACGATTATGTATCGTAATTAAATATCTATATATAAAACTAAACAAAATCAAAATATAAACTTTCTTTTAGGTAGAACTACGTTATGACTTGATACTCGTTTTGAGTTACGTAGGAAATCCGATCTCAAATTAAATTGGATTCAGTCGATCCGTCCAAGTAAAGTATAATTAAACTCAAACCTTGGACTTTAAAAAAAATATCAAAATTCGTTTTAATGAACTACGAGTGATTTGATGTCTTAAAAATAAAAGACTACGTAGGAAACTCGATTTTTAAATTATCGAGCCCAATCGCATAAATTAAATCGACTTTTAAAACAAAAAGTCAAACAAATACCCAAAACAAATTTAACACGGCTAAAGAACTACGTATGATTTGATTCCGTTTATTTTTACGGATACGTAGGAAATTTGATACAAAACAAATACGTATTAAATTCAATCACAAAATACACTTTTGACTTTATATTAAACGAAAGTCATAAATTAAATTCTTAATATATCCCTTTAAGAACTACGTACGACTTGATTCCTAATAATGGATACGTAGGAAATTTGGTAAATTATAAACCAGATTCAGTCACAAGTTTTAAAATAAAATAAAATAAAATAAAATAAAATAATCTATCACTGTTCTTGATTATGTGCGTGATAGTAGGGATAAATTAAGCAACCCTTCCTAGAAGGTGGGTTTAATTTAATCCTTTGATGCATGATCGAGATATAAATGTCATGCAAATGATAGTTGAGTCATCGTCTAGGCAACCCTTCCTAGAAGGTGGGTTTGGACTTTGATTCTCTGATGCATGAAAACACCGCACGGAACTACGTGAGACTTGATCCTCTTTAAAGAGGTACGTAGGCAACCCGTCCAAAAACGGGTGCAGTCCAAATCACCAAAACCAACCAAATACCGGTATTTATATAACTTAGAATCAAAAGATCAAAAAGAGAAGGTCGAAAAAAAAAAATAAATAAAATGTGTTTTGTAAATTTGTATTCGAATAAAACTTAAAAGGTGTTTTGTAAATTTGTGTACATTTTTACTCAACATATTTTTGGCACGCCCGGTGGGACCTTTTCTTTCTTTTCATCTCTAAGTAATACATATACTAATGTTTGATTTTATTTGATTGCAAGGAAATGGCGTCAAGGGCAATTGTGAATTTCAATGAACTTCCGGCTACCTTCGTCATCCAAGGAGGACGATGGTTGCGCCGCAAGTCGTTTGAAATCGTCTTTGACATTGCTCCTAATGCAATCCATGCTGAAATCCCTTTGAAGAACTCTTTCAAGAGTCTTCAAGGTTTAGAGGAACAAGCTCCGAGGACATCCATGGCTCAATCTGGACATGGGGGCATGGAGCCCAACAACAAGTTCACCAACAAGAAACCTGCTTATGTCAAAGTTGGACATGATAATTCTCCTAGCTTTAATGGCACAAAGCCTTCCGCTAGGGTTGTCCCAAGGCCAATCATTCGTATCATCAAGAAGAATGGTGTGCCTGTTGGTATTCCTGCTGAAAACACTCTTAAGAAGGTGAACAAGTCTCAAAGAAGGAGGGGACGCAAGAATGGCTCCCGTCGAAACGCTGGACCGCTTCGTAAGCTAGCTTCCTCACCGGCTTTAAAGCAAGCCAATAGAATCCTTTGTGAAGCTGCAAAAGAGCTTTTAAACTCAAAGCACACAATGGATTATCCAATGACTACCGCAAGGCAAATTCTTGTAGGGTCAATTCCTATCACATTGGACAAATTTGAGCAAGTCTACATGACTTCTTATTCCGAAGAGGGTAATCAACCAAAAGCTCCAAAGCTTAAAATCAACAAACCCTCACGGGCCAAGAAAAATTCAAATGAGAATGAAGTGATTGAAGAAACTTCAAAAACTCAAAAGAGAGAAAGAAGTCTTCGTATTTCTAAAAGCTCAGTCTCGCAAGAGGCTCAAGTTGTTTCTTGTGATGGTCCAGTTACAAGATCAAAAGCTAAGTCAACGACTTATGCTCAAGTAACTTCACAACCACCGAGTCCACAACGAGAATCGGAAGAAATCTCAAGTTCTCCTTTGTATGGAGATTTATCTTCTCTATTTCAAGAGGAGAAATTTCCACATGTTATTATAAAGGAAAGAGCAACGAGAGTTGTAACCCAAGATGAATCTGAGAACATGCAAGTGTTCATGACCGGAACAACAAGTGTTGAGGAACAACTTCAAGACTTACAAAGGTCATTAGCTGCAAGAGAAGCTCAAATAGCTACACTTATGGCTCAAATTGAAAACCAAGCTAATGCTAGTCGACATGAGACAGTAAGGACGAATGATGAAAGTCCTGGTGGTAGCTCATTCGTTTCCCCACAAGAGATTAGGGAAATGATTGCCCAAGGAATCCGAGAATTCCAAGTGTCACAAAACCCTCCAGTACTCGGATATAGAAAACCATATCCGATCCAATATGATTCAGTACCATTCCCTCCCGGTTATCAAAGACCAACTTTTGATAAGTTTGATGGAATGCATGGATCACCACACGAGCATTTGGCTCATTTTTACTCAGCATGTGGTGAGACCGCATTGAGTGATGCTTTGTTGATCCGACAATTTGTCCAATCTTTAAAGGGATCGGCATTTACTTGGTACACTCAACTTCAACCGGGATCAATCCACACATGGGATGATTTACAAAGAGCATTCCTAGCTCAATTTGTGAGCTCTAAGGTAAAGGTATCCATTATGGATCTTGCTAATACCTTTCAAAGGTCAAATGAGCTTGCAAATGATTTTATCGCCAGTTGGCAAAGCTTGAGACTTCAATGCCCAGAAAAGCTAAGTGAAGAGGCATGTGTCCAGATGTGTACTAATAACTTAATTCCTGAGTTAGCAGTGCATGTTGGTAGTGCCGAGCCTCGTTCTTTTGATGCCTTAGTTTCAAAGGCTTGCAATGTTGAACGACAATTGGCTCGACGTGATGCAAAAACCTATCGTCCTCAGGCAAATGAACTTAAAAGAGATGATGGAAAAAGACCTTTTAAAAAGGGAGAGTCAATGGCAACATTTATTAAACCCGGAAATAAAGTCTTCACGGAAAATAATTCCCAAAATCAAGAAAGAGGAAGGGGTAAAGACACCATTAAAAGACTCACTCTTGAGGAAAGGAAGCAAAAGAAATATCCTTTTGATGATGTTGATGTCCAAGGAATTTTCGAAGAGTTGATGTCGTCTAAGCTTCTTACACTTCCAGAGTCAAAAAGGCCAAATGAAGTTGGAAGGACAAATGATCCAAAGTATTGTCCTTATCACCAAATTATTAGTCACCCTATCAAAGATTGTTATGTCTTCAAAGATATAGTTGAGAGGATGATTAACAAAGGAGAGATCGAGATTGAAGGTGAAGACTCGGTAGCTCCAAAGGCTTCATCAAATACTACATCCTTAGTGGATGCGGATAATTTGGTGATTTCCAATACACTTGAAGAACCATCTGGGTCAAATGAAGATGACGGTATTCCCACGGTTTCCTTACCTATGATGGCGATACCCGTACAATTTTCAGTAGATGGTGGCAAAGATATCCGCATTGTTTGGGCATACCCTGATATGCCAAGAGATGGTCCCGGGGTCCCAACTCTATATGAGATTATGACATGTTCAAATATCGAAGATCTGTTTTCAGATGATGATGATCTTGACATTGATAGTGATTTTGAGTGGAAAACTTGTGTAACTCGAAAGACCCGGCCAGAAGCCACTCACAAATCGAGTTCTCCTGGGTTTAGAATGATCGGAAGAAAACCCGAGAAAAAGAAAAACAAAAAGAAGAAAAACAAGAAAAACAAGAAGGAAAAGAAGCCAAATTCTAACTCTGAGGAAGAATACGTTCAACCTGAGAGGGTACCGGTTACCCTAAAAGATTTTGTCCCAAAGAAATTTTATGGCGATGAAGAACCTTCGGAAGATGAGACATTTTGGGGCAATGAAGTTGCTCAATGTTGCATGGCCACATGGGCCGATATATGTGAAGAGGAGGAACCAGAAGTTGATGCAGTTTCTCTTCGTTCCGGACGTCAACTTCTATCTCCGAAACCTAATGAAAAAAGAAAGGAGAAAGAATTGATTTCCAATGAACATTCAAAAGTGAAAAATTTTGATGAACGTCTTGATAAAGAAACTTCTCAACTATCTCAGAAAAATGTGGAGGAAATTGAGGCGTTACAAAAAGAATCCACTTCTCACGTACCGGTTTCGCTTCATAAAGCTCCGTACAAAGAGAAAGTAAAATATGACGTCATTAGTCACTTGAAGCGCATTCCTGCACGCTTGAGTGTTTATGATGCCCTACAAATGTCAAATGAATTGAGGAAAGCGTTAATTCAGGCTCTTATGGATCCTGATGATTATAAAGATCAAGTTGAAATGGTGGAGGTTAATGATGTTTCATTATATCCGTCAACTCAATGTGCCTCATGCATGGCTTGTATAACATTCTCGGATGAAGATCTTCAATTGGGGAATGAGTATCATAATCGGCCATTATATGTTACGGGCACTATTGGGGATACAAAGGTCAATCGAATCCTTTTGGATTGTGGATCCGCAGTAGATCTTCTTCCATTAAGGATACTAAGGACAATGGGGTTGACGACCGCACATTTATCTCCTACTTTGCTAACCATTCAAGGTTTCAATCAAGTGGGACAAAAAGCCATGGGTACCATTGCATTACAGATTGTTCTTGACAATCTTTATAAAGATGCTTTGTTCCATGTCATAGATGCGGACACCTCATATAATGCCTTACTTGGTCGACCATGGCTTCATGCTAGTAAATCTATAGTTTCTACTCTTCATCAATGTCTGAAATACACTGATGATAATGGAAATGAAAGGATTATTCGAGGTGACCCAAACCCTTTTCACGGAGAAAGTGTTAATTATGCCGATGCCAAGTTTTATAAGGCGGTTAGTTTCAACTCAAACATGCCCATGAAGGTTGTCAATGGTAAAAATATTAATAATGTTCACCAAGCACCAAAAGTTTCTCTGAACGGGAAGAATGAGAAAGGTGATCCATGTTCTAAGGTGTTGTTTAAGTACACACCAAAAGATAGACGACAAGCCGGCCAAAAACCCTTGAATTCGGTAGAGAAGGTTATGAACTCTCTCATGACAAGTTACACATTTCCTCTACGGAAAATTGACCAGTCTATTCCAAAAACGACTTTGGTCATTAAAAGATCCTTCGGGGTTAAAACAAGTGATAACAGAAGGGTAGTGTCAAGAGTTGAAGCCAATAATCCTCCTTCCAAATCACTTTCAAAGAAGTTGAACTAGAAGTTTAAGGTTAAAGTGAAAAATTCGAATTTCTTATCAAAAAATAAAACTCCATGTATCCCCTACAATGAGGATGATATTGAAAAGTTGAAGGTTTCTCATGAAGGGGGTATATTGACAGCGAGTTTTGAAGAGCCTATGACATTGACTCCGGAGGAGCAAAGCTTGTTTCTCGATGATAAAGCATCAACATCTCGGATTACAGTATTTGATAGGCTTGAAACCGGTTCAACGAGTGGAGAAACAAGAGCTTCTGTGTTTCAAAGGCTTGAATATGTCGATAGGACTAAAAACAAATCAAAACAAATCAAAAAATGGAGGATCAGTAAGAAAAAGAAGAAAGCAAGGTTGCTTGTGCAAAAGCCAAATGAAGATTTCATGAATGCCGAAGTAGAAGAGGTGAACATGGTATCTGTTGATATAGAGGAGGATTCAAAAGATTTCATCAATACAGTTCAACCAGCACCGACAGAAATGGAAGACGGTGGACAAGCTACAGTTGATGATCTTCAAGAAATCAATTTAGGCACTCTTGAATGTCCTAAACCCGTCCTTGTTAGTGCATTGTTGACTAATGAAGAAAAAACAACATATGAAGAACTTCTCAATGAGTACAAAGATGTGTTTGCATGGGGTTATCAGGATATGCCTGGTTTAGACTCGAAGGTGGCAATGCATAAACTAGCAATCTCTGAAGAGAAAAAGCCAGTAAAACAAGCACAACGCCGCTTTCGTCCCGAGTTGATTGTCCAAATAAATATTGAGGTTAAGAAGCTTATTGAAGCGGGTTTCATTCGTGAGGTCCAATATCCGATTTGGCTAGCCAACATTGTTCCTGTGAGGAAGAAAAATGGACAACTCCGTATTTGTGTGGACTTTAGGGATTTGAATGAAGCATGCCCTAAAGATGAATTTCCATTACCTATAACCGAGTTATTGGTTGATGCCACCACTGGATTCAAGGCTTTGTCTTTCATGGATGGATTCTCGGGATACAATCAAATTAAAATGGATCCTCATGACGAAGAGCTAACTGCTTTCCGAACACCTCAAGGCACATATTGTTATACAGTAATGCCTTTTGGTCTGAAAAATGCGGGAGCAACTTATCAAAGAGCCATGACAATTATCTTTCGGGATTTGCTTCATAACACAGTTGAGTGTTATGTGGATGATTTAGTTGTCAAAACAAAAGAAAGAGAAGATCACCCAAATGATCTTCGAAGGGTTTTTGAAAGGCTACGGAAGCACCAGTTGAAGATGAATCCCCTCAAATGTGCCTTCGGTGTGACATCTGGAAAATTTCTTGGTTTTATCGTTCGGGGTCGGGGAATTGAAATTGATCCTGATAAAATTAAGGCAGTCATGAATATGCCTCCTCCAAGGAATCTCCGCGAGCTTCGGGGCTTACAAGGAAAACTTGCTTACATCCGACGTTTCATTTCAAATTTAACCGGAAGATGTCAGCCATTTCTAAGGTTAATGAAGAAAGATACTCCATTTATATGGGATCAATCATGCCAAAATGCCTTGGATAGCATCAAGAGGTATATGATGAATCCACCAATTTTGATGGCACCAATATCAAGAAGGCCTCTAATCTTGTACACCGCGGCTCTTGAACGGTCCTTAGGGGCTATGTTGGCTCAAAACAATGATGAGGGAAAAGAAAATGCCTTATATTATATCAGCCGAACCTTGGTAGGGGCAGAACACAATTATTCTGCTATGGAAAAGATATGTCTTGCTTTGGTGTTTGCCGTTCAAAAGCTACGACATTATCTTTTAACTCATCAAATCACCTTGATCTCAAAGGCTGATCCGCTAAGATATATCTTATCAAAGGCAGTATTGTCTGGAAGATTAGCCAAGTGGGCAATGCTATTAGCTCCTTTTGACATCAAGTTTGTGTCACAAAAGGCAGTAAAAGGACAAATCATAGCTGATTTTTTAGCTGCTCATCCAACCCCGGACAATGAAGAATTATCATATGATCTACCAGATGAAGAAGTTCTTATGGTTGAGGAAACTTCATGGCAATTATACTTTGACGGAGCGGCTAAAAAACAAGCATCTGGAGTTGGTATTGTATTTATCACTCCTTATGGCGGCTTGGTTCCATATTCTTTCTCTCTTTTAGAGACTTGCACAAACAATGTGGCGGAATATGAGGCACTAATCATCGGTCTTGAAATAGCTCTTGAGTTGCATATTGATCCATTAAAAGTGTTTGGTGATTCTCAATTGATCATTAGACAAATAAATGGAGAATATGAAGTAAAGCATCCAAATTTAGTTCCTTTACATGAAAGAGTGAAATGCCTCATGCAACAATTTAAACAAATAGAGGTAATGCATGTGTCAAGATCCGGAAATGATAAGGCTGATGCCCTAGCCAAATTAGCGGCATCCCTAACACTCCCTTATGAAAGAGAGATTCAAATTACAATTGGGGAGCGTCATTTGCTTTCATCGGCTTTAGATCGATTCAACTCAACCGAAGAAGTGCATGTTGCCTCGGTATATGAGATTGACGAAGACCCTGATTGGAGACAATCAATCATTGAATATCTTCAATATGGGATTTTACCTGATGATGCCAAAAAGAAAGTGGATATCAAACGGCGGGCACCGCGTTTCTTGTTGAAAAATGATACCTTGTATCGTAGAGCCTTTGATGGTATACTGCTTCGGTGTTTATCAAAAGAAGAAGCAAAATATATTCTCACAGAAACTCATGCAGGAGTATGTGGGGCACATCAAGGTGGTCCTAAGTTAGCCGATCAAGTTAAACGGCTAGGCTATTATTGGCCGACCATGGTGAAAGACGCGATGAATTTTGCTAAGGCGTGTCATGCGTGTCAAATTCATGGTGATTTCATTCATCAACCTCCTCAACTCCTTCATCCGACAATCTTGTCTTGGCCCTTCAATGCATGGGGTCTTGATGTTGTAGGGCCTATAAATCCGTCATCATCACGGGGTCATCAATACATTTTGGCTGCAACTGATTATTTCTCCAAATGGGCCGAGGCTTTGCCATTGAAAGTAGTGGGGGCAAAAGAAGTTGCCAACTTTATCAGAATCCATTTGATATACCGATATGGAGTTCCTTTGAAGATAATATCGGACAATGCCCTCTATTTCAAAAATCAAGTAATGGTGAAACTGGCTGAAAAATTCGGTTTCAAACACAGTTTTTCATCAAGCTATAATCCATCTTCGAATGGTCAAGCTGAAGCATTTAATAAGGTTCTATGCAAAATTCTCAAGAAGATTGTGTCAAAATCAAGAAGAGATTGGCATGAAAGGTTGCATGAAGCATTATGGGCATATCGAACAACAGTTCGAACATCTACTGGATGTACACCATATAACTTGGTATTTGGATCTGAAGCCGTCTTACCTTTGGAGGTACAATTGCCTTCCCTTAGGGTTGCGGTACAACTCACCGATCCCGAGGAAAATGTCAAAATCCGTCTAGCTGAACTCGAAGCATTAGACGAGAGTAGATTGGCGACACAACAAAGACTCGAAATTTATCAAGCTCAAGTAGCTGGTGCATTTAATAAACGAGTCAAGTTCCGATCCTTTTCGGTGGGTGATTTGGTTCTTACAGTAAGACGACCAATTATCATTAACCGAAAATCAAAAGGAAAATTTGAGCCAAAATGGGAGGGCCCGTATGTTATCACCAAGATTTTCCCTAAAGGAGCTTACGAGCTTTCAAACAATGAAGGCAAGATATTATATTCTTGTGTAAATGGGAAGTTTATAAGGAAGTTCTTTACTTGATGTAAAAAAAAAAAAAAAGGAAAAAAGCCATTGTACACAAATGATAGTGAAATAACTTGAAAAACCCTTCATA
>BSUD01000002.1:47764898-47829756 GCA_033239045.1 Fagopyrum esculentum | reverse complement strand
TATTTTAAAAAAAAAAAAGTTCCCAAAAGAACTACGGACGGCTTGATCCCTCACAAAGAGGGTACGTAGGCAGTCTAGCTATTCAAATGCTAGGTGCAGCCACCCAAAAAAAAAAAATCACCAGTTCCCAAAAGAACTACCCCGTCAGTTTCCAAACGAACTACGGACGGCTTGATCCCTCACAAAGAGGGTACGTAGGCAGTCTAGCTAGTCAAATGCTAGGTGCAGCCACCCAAAAAAATCATCACCAGTTCCCAAAAGAACTGTCCCGTAAGTTCCCAAAAGAACTACGAAAAGGCTTGATCCCTCACAAAGAGGGTACGTAGGCAGTCTAGCTAGTCAAATGCTAGGTGCAGCCACCCAAAAAAAATCATCACCAGTTCCCAAAAGAACTGTCCCGTAAGTTCCCAAACGAACTACGGACGGCTTGATCCCTCACAAAGAGGGTACGTAGGCAATCTAGCTAATCAAAATGCTAGATGCAGCCACAAAAACCAACAAAACATTTTCTTTTCTTTGTTAAAAAGAAAGGAAAAATAAACAAAATACATCTACGAAAGATGAAAAGTTGAAGGCTTTCATGTCTAAATTGCTCTACTTTGAGGATCATCCTCAAAGCTTGGTGGTTAATCCAAATTTCTTCAAAACAAAATTTCCTTCCAAGGAATAAATTTTTAAAATTTCCCAAAAATCTAATCAAATTCACAATTGCTTCGCAATGTGGATTTTCTCATATCCCCAAACAAAAAAACAAATGATATTCTTCCAAATTCCTTTATTTTTATCTCAAACAAAGAGAGATAAATCATGTTGACTAACGTCATCAAACTACTTGATCAATGAAGCCCCCCAAAACTTAAAAGAGATATCTACAAAGTCTCTAAACAAATGACATAAATCTCTCAAAACTAAACACTTGTCCGCCACAAAAAGGCATCAAGCCAAATATCAAATATCAAAAGCAAATTCCAAAGAAAAAATATTTTATAAAGTCCAAAGTTTTTATCCCCATACATCATATCCTTGACCAAATGACTATGGGTAAATTTCATATCCAAACAAATTTTTGTTAGAACTATTCAAATATATGCAATATGTTCCTCTTTCATGCATGCATAAATGAAACCAAATGGTTTCAAATGCGAAGCATCTTACAAGAAAAAAATATCGAACTTTGAACGTGTTTTATTCTCACACGTACAAAGTTCGGGGGGCAACTGTTTATGGGTAAATTTCGATGATTTGATCATTATTTACCCACACAAAAAATATGAAGTTAATGATATAAATGTCATTTTAATTAATTTTGTTTCAAACTTAATTAGTATGAAACAAATTAATAAATTGGATTGTCTAAAATATGATTCCCATATACATATTTGAGGGATTTATGCTTATAAGCACCAAGTTTAACAAAGACTTAACAACTAATTAATTACATGAAATATGAGTTAAAAAATTATCCTTTAAATTTAAAGGAAAATAAAAGAAAATGACAAAGAGGATTGGAGGAGTGCATGAACGTGGACTATCCGTTTAAGTTTCAAATCCACAATAAATGAGGTTAATTAATTAACTTTATTAAGAAAATATTAATTCTAATTGTGGCATAGTGGGTAGTTTTTACGTAACTTCTCTCAAAACCTCTTTATTAGAAAGCCTTAATTTACCTATTAAAGAGGGCTGAAAATCCAATCTCTTTCTTCTTCCCTACATTCGCAAGATCAACTTCTTCTTCCCTACATCTGCAAAATCAAAATCGATCAAAACAAGCTGCATTTTTGGCTTTGTTTCTTTACGGTGAGAGTTGAAAATAAGTATGAAGTTTCATAGAAATCAACAGCTTGCTTCAAAAACAAATCATGTTTTCTTTCTTCTTCTTCATTCTCATCAATGATCAATATTTTGTGTTTTTATAAGAAAAAATTATTCTTCCTTAGTGACGCAGAAACCATTTGTCAAATAGATCTTACATTTGATCTTGTTGATATCATTTGGTTTACAGTGGGATTTATAGCTTTTTGCCAAGTAAAACCCAATAACTTTTTTTTGTAGAAATGCCTTCATGAGATCAAAATGTATGAAAGGAAGGTACGATATTGTTTTGTATTTCATCTTTCAAACAAATTAACAAATTTTGGCTAGTGTTTGTTTTGATAGAGGTGATGAGGCGAGTGATTACTATACTCAGTCGAAGTAAGAACAATGACTTTCTCTGCAGAATTCTAATCGTAGTTGATTGAAACCGATGGGTTTCTCTTCTACACATAAGTCGTGGTTGGTCGGAATCGATGGATTCTGCCGCCACAAAAGCCGTGGTTGGTCGGAATCGATGAATTCCACCGCCGCAAAAGCCATAGTCGATCGGAATCAATGGATTTCACCGCTATGACCAAACTCGTTCTATGTCATGTTAAATTGCTTCAATTGGATAAGAGGGTAAAAAGAAATAAATAGATTCATGGTTTGCATAAAATTCAAACAACTGGGTTAGAAAACTCAAATAAAATATAAAGCGAAATTTCAATATCTCCATATTTAAAAATTGTAACCTTTCCTGCAAATCAAAGACTAGATGCAGAAGGTGAAGAAGAAAGAGAAAAGAAAGAAAAAAAAACAAGACAAAAAAAAATAAGTAAAATTGAATTTGTAGAAAAATGAAAGAAAAGGGGGTTTTGTAATAATTGTGGGTCCCATGTCATTTTTTCTTTAAAAAACATAAGAAATGAAAACAAAAGTAAAATGAATGATGCAAAAGGGGATCGCGTGATGTTCATCTCTTTTCAAATCAAATTTGGGTTTATTTTAAAAGTAAACCCATAAAACTAAAATTTTACAAAAGTGACCCTATTAAGACAAAGTCTTAATAAAATAGGATCATAAATTTACGATTATGTATCGTAATTAAATATCTATATATAAAACTAAACAAAATCAAAATATAAACTTTCTTTTAGGTAGAACTACGTTATGACTTGATACTCGTTTTGAGTTACGTAGGAAATCCGATCTCAAATTAAATTGGATTCAGTCGATCCGTCCAAGTAAAGTATAATTAAACTCAAACCTTGGACTTTAAAAAAAATATCAAAATTCGTTTTAATGAACTACGAGTGATTTGATGTCTTAAAAATAAAAGACTACGTAGGAAACTCGATTTTTAAATTATCGAGCCCAATCGCATAAATTAAATCGACTTTTAAAACAAAAAGTCAAACAAATACCCAAAACAAATTTAACACGGCTAAAGAACTACGTATGATTTGATTCCGTTTATTTTTACGGATACGTAGGAAATTTGATACAAAACAAATACGTATTAAATTCAATCACAAAATACACTTTTGACTTTATATTAAACGAAAGTCATAAATTAAATTCTTAATATATCCCTTTAAGAACTACGTACGACTTGATTCCTAATAATGGATACGTAGGAAATTTGGTAAATTATAAACCAGATTCAGTCACAAGTTTTAAAATAAAATAAAATAAAATAAAATAATCTATCACTGTTCTTGATTATGTGCGTGATAGTAGGGATAAATTAAGCAACCCTTCCTAGAAGGTGGGTTTAATTTAATCCTTTGATGCATGATCGAGATATAAATGTCATGCAAATGATAGTTGAGTCATCGTCTAGGCAACCCTTCCTAGAAGGTGGGTTTGGACTTTGATTCTCTGATGCATGAAAACACCGCACGGAACTACGTGAGACTTGATCCTCTTTAAAGAGGTACGTAGGCAACCCGTCCAAAAACGGGTGCAGTCCAAATCACCAAAACCAACCAAATACCGGTATTTATATAACTTAGAATCAAAAGATCAAAAAGAGAAGGTCGAAAAAAAAAAATAAATAAAATGTGTTTTGTAAATTTGTATTCGAATAAAACTTAAAAGGTGTTTTGTAAATTTGTGTACATTTTTACTCAACAACTAGTATTAGAAGGGAAGTATAGGCGGGAGTTGGGTAAATCATGTTGACCCACAGAAAGACACCATTGTGCCTAAAGGGGGTTACAACTGAAGCGTGGTAGGCATATAACCCACAAACGAAGAAAATTAATGTTAGGTTAACTATGATTTTAAGTTAAGGAATTAGAGATCTATAGGACAAGGTCCATTCGGATGTGTGATTTATTTTGAGTTATATAAATTGAAAGCTTGACAAGAAGTAGGTGCAAACCCATTAATTAGGGAACGATCCGATTAGGTCACACTGAGGAAACCGGGCCAAACGGTTTGTATTACAAAGAGCTTTAGGCACTTAGTAAAGTGCCGACAGAAGTTTAAGATCATTATTTCATAATCGATAGACGGACGAGAGTATTAGTTGTAGCTATTCTGAGTTCTTTGCGGAGTTATCCACTACTTCTGTACCGACGAGTTGGTATTGTGATGTGGTTTTGTGTGACCTCTATGAGTTATATTGGATTGTGTGATGGTGTTTCTTTTATCCATTGTCTGATTATGATGACTCAGTAGTTGCATGGAAGAAAACTAATTTTAACTGTTATTGCGATCAAATAAGATTACAAACGTACAAAAAAAAATAACAATAAAATCTATATATATATATATATATATATTAATTAGATACCTCATTCCAAGTTTCGGGACGAAACTTATTTTAAGGGGGTACTGATGTAATATCCGGAAAAAAAAAATTTATTACGTTTAATTCCGTAGCAAACCGGATTTCGATCTTTTGATCCTTCGCTATCTACGTAGTTGGACACAATATCTCAAAATTTTATCATTTTATGTAATATCACTTCGCATAAAATGATAAGATTTCTTTAGTAGCAAACCCTAATCCAAACCCTAGTTTATAACATGACTTGTCTTTGACAAAGTCATGACGTCCTAGTGACGAGATCAAGACGAGCCCAAGACGAGATCAAGACGAGACCATGACGAGTTATGACGAGACCATGACAGTCTCGTGACAAGAACATGCATGAGGTTGACAAGCCCTTACACGTTTTTGACAAGTTGTGACAAGTCTAGACCATCAGCCCTTATTTTTTGGCCCATTTTGTTTTGGTCTCAGCCCACCCCGCTTCACTCCTTGGCTGGTGATCCAGTCCGGACTATGGCCTGCTTAGCCACTCCTCCCTTGGTCCAAGATGTCCAACGTTAGCCCAGGAAGAAGCCGGCCCAAGATGATCGTCAACAGCCGCTGATGCACGCCCAGTTCACGCCGGATTCCACGCCTACGTCCTTTCCTTCTTCACAACGGTTACAGGAGCAGCTTTCCCCTCTCGTTTCATGTCCAGGTACAGACTACATTCGCTTTCCCTTCCCAGCGAGATCTGTGTTACGCTAGGATTAGTAGCACAAAAAGCTTTACATTTATAAACTCGAACTAAATCCTAAACTACCTAGCGAACCCGCAGTGTACGGGACGTTTGTAGAAAGGTAAGTATTCCGAGGTCGACACAAAGACTAAGGTGAAATCGAGTCAAGCAATGATCAAAGATAGTGTGAATCTAGACTAAGATAAGATGAGAAACAAAGAAAATGGAAAACTCAATGTTTTTGTTGGTTTTTATGGTGATCAAACAAAGATCACAAGTCAAGCAAGATAATAAAACAACTAACAACTCAAGCTAACAAAGGAACAAGGAACACAAAGCACAAGTATATGATCAAGAGAGAAAAGTAGATTCTAGAGGTCAAGATTTCCGGTTATGGCATAGGACTCAAGGTTCTAAGGATTCTAAGGACAAGCTGCGGTGTTGGGGAAAGAATGTTTCACTAATGGAAGCAATTACCGGGTAGGTCTCTCACTTCACTAATCCCGCATCAAACTCCTATTACCGGGTAGGTCTCAAGGGGTTAGAATAAGGAATTCCACACAAACTAGATACTACTTAAGGGGTAACCCTCTCCTTACCGGGTAAGTCTCGGAATAGGGAAATCTCAAGCAATAATCCTAGCACACTCGATCCAATAGCGACTTGTGAGGCTCACTACTACCTAGAATTCATCCTCTAAGGTATCTAAGATCGGGAATCATCGGGTAGATCTCTTCCTTCACTTAGGTTGATAGCATTAGGTGATCCTAAGCTAAATTAGGCTTAATAAACACTAGGATTTAAACAACCAAGGACCCTAACACTCAGATTTATCATTTAAAGAGCAACAGGAGAATAAATCGGGCTGTTCTACAGATAAATCGGCCGATTTATCTGATGAACAGGTCGATTTTTCTGACAGGGTTGGGTTTCGTGCATACAAATCATCCTAAACTAACATATAAGTTCATCCTATCATCACCCTAGCCATAACCATCAATCCATCACTCCAGAATCACAACAAACTAGCCAATAACATGCATATTAAGATCCAAAATCATCAAACAAGCATACATGGTGTTCATAGATGGATAATGAAAGATAAGCAAGTAAAATCAATAAATCTCAGCCAAATCCAAGTTGTAGCAAGACTTACAAACTCTTAAATGAAGATTCAAAACGTTCCTAACAATCCTTGCAATCGTTCTTCAATCCAAGATTACAAAAGTAACTCAAAATCACTCAAAACCTCACTATTCTCCTACTATGGTGTTCTTCTTCTTCCTTCAATCTTTGAGAGCCTTTCTTCTCCTCCAATCTTTTCCCCAAATTGATGAGCTGTGAATGAGAGTGTGGGAGAGGGGAGATGCTCAGCAACCACCTGCAGGACCACTTATATTCTCCACCAAGAGCAAGGACGGGCAAGAGATCGTGGGACACGTGGCTTAAGCTGTCAAAGGCCCAAAAATCGACCCAGAGGAATAAATCGTCCGATTTTTGCTAGCTGGGTCGATTTTCTTCAGCAGAAACATGCTATGCTCGTTTAGCCATGAGTTGATCCATTGTTTGCACCAATAGTGGTCTTTGTGTCCTTTGTTGCTCCAATTATGCTCCTCCAAAGCTTTGGATGTGTACCATCATGAGGCTTGGCCCTCTAATGTATCGGTTAATGTCCGAAAGACCCCCGAAATACCTACAAAACCGATAAAAGGTAGTGTAGACGTCTTTTCTAGAAATGTGCGTGAATTGAGCGAAGACGTCATGAACCAATGCCAAAACGTGCATGAATGAGTGAAAATTCTATCTAAATGATTACCTAATCCTAAGTCATAAATCGTGTTATCAAAAATACCCCATACTTAAGGTTTGCTCGTCCCCGAGCAAATTCCCAACTATAGACTAAGAGATGACATGATTTATGTATGCAGAAAAATGGCAAAATCTTTTTGGAATTGTGCTTCTAACATTGGATCACCTTCATAGTCATGTTTCATGGTAATGGACAAGCAATTACGCATCAAATAAATGAAAGCATGGAAAGACTATTACACTTAACTTGATAGCATGCAATGAAATGTAAGGATGAAGATGTCAAGATGATCATGAGCATATCCAATCTAAATCACTTAGTCTTACACACATGCAAGTAGGTCATAAGGACTTGTGAAATAGAAGGCCAAGAAACGTTGCGATTAGGTGGGAGTTTTTCTAGGCTATGTGATGCTAATCCGGGAAAGGAACTAAACAACCACAATTTCAAATTTTCTTATCAACTTCCCTCAAGTGTATATTTTTCTTCATTTTCTCTTCTTTCTTTTATTTTTGAGACTATGGCATTGGTGTACAAAAGCCGAAACCTTGGTGATTAGCCATTCTCGGGCTTTTTCTATTTTTCGAGATGCATCCACACCGGGCACACATACCAAAGCTCGTTAGGACTATCGGTTTATTTGACTTTGGCAAGGCACCAACACCCGATTATGTGAAGTATACCGAGTTACTTGTCATTTAAGCCAATGTCCCCAAGCCTATATTTTTGGCTACACTTTCACAACAATTTCAGTACTTCATTCATGACATTCTTTTCATCAACAATTTCACCCCACACTTGCTTTTCACACACTTCAACACACTAGCATGCTCCTAGTCCCGGATGGGTCAAGAGAGGTCAAATTTTTTATCAATTGAGGTGCTCAAGCAACATGATCAAGATGAGAAGTAGAGGAAGATGAATTGCCTTAATCACTCCTAATTGATGTGCAAGAACTAGCATGCAATTTCGACTTTCAATACTCAATTCAATCAAGGCAAACATTCATGATCACAATTCATTCATGGTATTCAAGAGAAGTACTTCAAGTCCACATATACATTCATAAATTTAACACATAAGGCCATCCATAGCCAATCCACAAGACAAGGTTCAATCATTAGGGTCATATCCAAGCCTTAGAAGCACTAAAATTTTTTAAAATTTTCTGATTTTTTTTTGGATTTTTCGAAATATGTACAATGCAAGACATAATGAAACATGTGACAAAATTAAACTATCCTAGATGCTAATCATGCAAGTGATCATGAAAACCCCACCCCATACTTAGAAACACATTGTCCCTAATGTGTAAACTAAATAAAGAAGTGAAAGAGAGTTCTCACAATGTAAAATTGGTGATGCTTTGGTATTTCGGTTCACTTTGGATGATGATGGTGGATGATTGATCAAGGATGGTAGAGAGCTCTTGATGTTCATTATGGTGTCGGAACCCGCGCTTGGCACCGCAAGCCGTCCAAGTTCCACGTCCGCTCCACCCATACTTGATTGGAGATCATCACTTTCCTTTACAGAGGAAAAATCGGACCAGCTACCCAGGAAAATCGGCCGATTTTTGTGATGAACAGTCCGATTTTCCTGGGTGCTTTCTTCCTTGTCCATGTGCTCGGATCTTGCACCTTCTTCTCAACAGTTCCATGAGGTTTTCACATGACCTCCAGCCTCTCATAACTCATGACAATCAACAAGATCTAGCACCCAAAAACACAAAAGAAAAACAAAGCACACCAAGAGTAAGATCAAGCAAAAGCAAGAAAAAGAAAGGGAAAAATATGTACCAATGGGTTGCCTCCCATTAAGCGCTTTTTTAAGGTCATTAGCTTGACCAAATCCAGGAGCGTTTCAATCAAGGTGAAGCGGGGCAATCACTTCCACCGGGGCTTCCGGGATGTACTTCTTCAATCTATGCCCATTCACTTTGAAGTCACCACAATGATCTCCCCCTATCTCTACCGCTCCATGAGGAAAGATCT
The DNA here is from genome assembly GCA_033239045.1 of Fagopyrum esculentum. Lineage (NCBI taxonomy): Eukaryota > Viridiplantae > Streptophyta > Magnoliopsida > Caryophyllales > Polygonaceae > Fagopyrum > Fagopyrum esculentum. The sequence continues at coordinate 47,820,652 of BSUD01000002.1, read as the reverse complement.
TCTTCACCACATATGGCCCGGTCCATCTTGATTTGAGCTTTCCGGGGAAGAGCCGCAGCCTTGAGTTGAAGAGAAGGACAAGGTCTCCTTCACTCAACTCTTTCGGGATGATCCTCTTGTCATGCCATCGCTTGGTTCGCTTCTTGTAGATCCGAGCATTCTCGTAAGCATCCAACCGGATCTCTTCAAGAGCATTTATATCAAGCAAACGCTTCTCACCGGCTTCTTTGAGGTCAAAGTTTAACCACCTTATAGCCCAATATGCTCTATGCTCCATCTCTACCGGAAGGTGGCAAGACTTTCCATAGACCAACTTGTAAGGAGTGGTGCCAATTGGTGTTTTGAAGGCGGTCCTATATGCCCACAAGGCATCATCGAGCTTCATAGCCCAATCCTTTCTCGTTCTTGATACCGTCTTCTCAAGAATGGCCTTGATCTCCCGGTTGGAGATCTCCACTTGGCCACTAGTTTGGGGATGGTAAGGTGTTGCCACCTTATGAGTCACCCCATACTTAGCCAAAAGTGCTCCAAAATTCCTATTGGTGAAGTGCTTCCCTCCATCACTTATAATCACCCTTGGTGTTCCAAACCTAGGAAAGATCACTCGGTTGAAGAACCGCACCACAACCTTGGCGTCATTTGTAGGAGAGGCGATTGCCTCCACCCATCTTGAAACATAGTCAACCGCCAATAGGATGTAGAGGTTGCCACATGAAGAAGGGAATGGTCCCATGAAGTCCACACCCCATACATCAAATATCTCTACCTCTTGTATGTTGTTCAAGGGCATCTCATTCCTTCTTGAGATGTTGCCCGTCCTTTGGCAAGCATCACAAGCTACCACAAAGCTTTGCACATCCTTGAACAAGCTAGGCCAAAAGAAGCCCGATTGCAACACTTTAGCACATGTCTTGTGTGAGCTAGCATGCCCTCCACATGGCAAGGAATGACAATGGCGGATCACACTCTCCACCTCATCCTCCGGTATACATCTTCTAAACATTCCATCCGGCCCTCTTTTGAACAAAAGTGGCTCACTCCAATAGTAGTGCCTCACATCCTTGAAGAACTTCTTCCTTTGGGCATATGTTAACCCGGGAGGCACTTCCTCACACACCAAGTAGTTCACTATGTCGGCATACCACGGCTCACTTCCTCTAGATACTTGGAACAAGCACTCCTCCACCATTTGCAATTGCTCATCCCGGAATGAGTCATCAATCGGGATGTCATCTCTCTCAATCTCTAAGGGAGGTAGTCTACTAAGGTGATCCGCCACGGAGTTCTCGGATCCCTTCTTGTCCCGGATTTCCAAATCAAACTCTTGAAGAAGAAGGATCCAACGAATCAATCTAGGCTTGGCATCCTTCTTAGTGAGTAGATAACGGATCGCAGCATGATCCGTATAGACTATGACCTTCGCTCCAACAAGATATGAGCGGAACTTCTCAAAGGCATACACTACCGCTAGCAACTCTTTCTCGGTTGTAGCATAATTGAGTTGGGCATCATCTAGAGTCTTGCTAGCATAATAAATAGCATGAGTGCGCCCATCTTTCCTTTGCCCCAAAACAGCCCCAACGGCTACATCGCTTGCATCACACATGATCTCAAACGGTAAACTCCAATCCGGAGGTTGCATGATAGGTGCGGAGATCAAAGCGTTCTTCAACCTACAAAAAGCCTCAAGACAATCTTTGGAGAAGACAAAATCAACATCCTTCATTAGTAGGTTAGTGAGAGGCTTGGAAATTTTAGAGAAATCTTGAATGAACCTCCGGTAGAAACCGGCATGCCCTAAGAAACTCCTTACCCCTTTCACCGAGGTAGGTGGTGGCAACTTCTCTATCGTCTCAATCTTGGCCCTATCAACCTCAATGCCACGGTTAGACACCAAGTGTCCTAACACAATACCTTCAATTACCATGAAGTGGCATTTTTCCCAATTTAAGACAAGATTTGTCTCCTCACATCTTTGCAATACTAAGGACAAGTTAGCCAAGCAATCATCGAAAGAAGAACCATAAACAGAGAAATCATCCATAAACACTTCCATGATATCTTCTATGTATTCCGAAAAGATAGCCATCATACACCTTTGGAAGGTGGCGGGTGCATTACACAACCCAAATGGCATCCTCCTATATGCAAAAGTACCCCATGGACATGTAAAGGTTGTTTTCTCTTGGTCATCGGGGTGGATAGGGATTTGGAAGAATCCACTATAGCCATCTAGGTAGCAAAAATGGGAGTGTTGAGTTAACCTCTCTAGCATTTGATCAATGAAGGGGAGAGGGAAGTGATCTTTCCTAGAGGCCATGTTAAGCTTTCTATAATCAATACACATTCTCCATCCCGTAACCGTTCTAGTGGGGATTAGTTCATTGTTCTCATTAGTCACTACGGTCATCCCACCCTTCTTAGGTACTACATGAACGGGACTAACCCACTTACTATCCGAGATAGGGTAGATAATTCCCGCATCTAGCAACTTTATGATCTCCTTCTTAACTACCTCTTTCATTATAGGATTTAGTCTTCTTTGATGTTCAATAGAGGGTTTATGATTATCTTCCATCATTATCCTATGCATGCACAAAGAAGGTTTGATGCCAACAAGATCATCAATGGTGTATCCTATTGCCTTTCTATGCAGTTTCAATTCATTCAACAATCTATTAAGCTCATCATCATTCAAAGATGCATTCACAATCACCGGATAAGTTGAATTTGAACCAAGGAAAGCATACTTTAAATGAGAAGGAAGAGGTTTGAGATCAAGTTGAGGAGGACCTTTTTTTGGTTGGAGACGATCCATACAATGTAGGTTGAGATGATTGCAAAGCCATGGAAGCCTCCTTGAAGTCCCTTGATGATTGCTCATACTCAAGTGGTTGATGCTGAAAAGACTCAGGAAAATCGACCCAGGAAGAAAAATCGGTCGATTTATCTGAAGGGGGGTCGATCTGAGTTTCTGTTTTGGCAAAACTGGCTGAAATTTCAGCACAAGTACAAAAATCGGCCGATTTTTGGCAGGCAGGTCGATTTTTTTGGCAGTTTTCCCCTCCTTCTAGCACTTCAAACCCAACACTTGGTTGCTCGTCCAATGCATTCAAGGCCTTGATCACTTCATTGCTACTCTCCTCAACTCCTTCCTCCATCAAGCTTGAGCTAAGAACTCTCTCAAGTGGATCCTTGAGCAAGATTGAGCTCACAACCTCTCTAGACTCCTCTTCTTCAACTATGTTGAATATATCCTCATCAAGGGTTGGCCCTTTCATCATTGTTGATAGCTTGAACTTGATGTTCTCTTCTCCAATGTTGAAGGAGAGAGTTCCATTCTTGCAATCTACTAGACATCCGGAAGTAGCTAGGAAAGGTCTCCCCAAGATGATAGGAACCGGATAGTCCGCCGGGATATCCAAAACAACGAAGTCTATGGGCACATAGAACTTCCCTAATTGCACCGGAATGTCTTCCAAGATCCCAACCGGGTGAGTGATCGAGCGGTCCGCCATGTAAAGGGTCATCTTGACCGGCTTCGGCTCTCCTAGCCCAACCTTGTTGCAAAGTGCAAGCGGGATGATGCTTACACTTGCCCCAAGATCGCATAGGGCGTCATACTTCACTTCTCCTACTCCGATTGGCACACAAAAGGATCCCGGATCCCTTAGCTTGGGAGGCATATCCTCCTTCATCGTTTGAATCAACTCCGAGGATCTCTTAGTCATCCTTATCTCACCATACTCCTCCAACTTCCTTTTGTTGGAGAGTATTTCCTTCAAGAACTTGCCATATGCCGGCATCCCTAGAATAGCATCCATGAACGGAATGTTAATATGCAATTTAGACATTAGTTCAAGGAACTTACCAAAATGATTGTCCAAGCGAGCTCTTGCTCGTGATTGAGGGAACGGTAGTGGTGGCTTGTATGGAGGCGGTGCCACATAGGTTGGCTCTACATCTTTGCTCTTGCCTCCATCTCCTTGCAAAGTCTCTTCTTCATTCACCACTTGCTTCCCTTTAGCATTCTCCTTTGGCAAAGGATCCTTCATGCTTAACCCACTTCTTGTTGTAATAGCCAACACTTGGCCTCTTGGGTTTTCTTCGGTTCTTCCGGGAAGCTTTCCCGGATCTCTATGTGCTTCTCCCGCCTTTTGGAACACTTGTGCTTCCAAAACTTTTTGAGCCTTTGAGATAGAAGTCACCGTGCTCTCAAGACCACTCAACCTTCCAAGCAATTGTTCAAACATCATTTCGGTTCTATCCTTTGGAGGTTGAGTAAATCCGGGTGGAGGTTCTTGTGAAGCTCTTGGTGGTGGAGTTGTGCTTGTAGAAGCGGGAGGGTTCAAGGCTCCATCCGGGTTAGAGTAAGAAAACCCGGGATGGTTATGTGATGCGCCCTTGGATGCCCCTTTTACGTTGACCATGGACGAAGAGGACGAGGCTCTTAGAGTTCGCTCAGATGGACCGATCACCCGATCCCGAGCTAAGGCCATTGCTCGAGCCACCGGCTCCATCATCACCCGCATTACTTCTTCACTTGGTCCCATTACCGGCGTGCCTTGTCTCTACACCACCATGGCATAGGCTACCGGTTCCGTTAGCGGCATGTCCCGTCTTTCCGACTCCATGGCATGAAGCTAGCTTATCTTCGGACTATATTTTCATGTTTTCCTTTTTATGTAATAAAGGGATATTCCATATAGGAATATTCCCTTTTTGACCTTATCCGTTTAGGGTTTGCTTGGATGCTTTTAGGTTTTCCCCTTTTGGGCTTTTTCTTCATGTATTCTTGTTTGGCCCGTTGGCCCATAGGTAGGCAAGTTTCTCTATATAAGAGATATCTTGCCTCACTTATTTTTCATGTTCAATATTACTAAGTTTTGAGAAGAATTTCCTCCACTTAGCTTGGGCATCAAAACCTCTCTTCTAACCCTCAAACTTCTTCCTTGAATCTCGTCTTTGATTCAAGAAACCCATATTCGAGGATTCTTTTTAAGAATCAACCCTTCACACAAAAAGGTTCCTTCGATCTCTCTAGATCGAAGTAACCCTAGTTTCTTCATCGCTTCCGCCCCTTTGGATCCGAAACGATACAACGTTGCACAAAGAATCAAGGAGTAGTTGGAGTTTTGCTTGATCTAGATCCGGAGTTATCCTTGGTTACCTCCAAGGACGCATCAAATTGGTATCAGAGCAAGGGATCAAAGCTAAGTTCTCTTTACTCTTGTTTTTGTGCGTTATTATCTTAAACCTATTTAGCCTTTTTTTGTTCATGATGTTGTTCGTTTGCTCATGATGTTCTTCATTTGTTCTTCATGATCTTCATGTTGTTCATCATGTTCATCCATTTTTCCTGAATTTTTTTTTTCTTTTCCGTGTTTAACTCAAAACAAAAAGAACAAAAATTGGAGATATTTGGTTTCCCTTCAAACCATTTATCAAACCCGTCTTTTTCTTAAACCGACCTAATCCAACAATTTTGTTAATTAATTTCACCAAATCTCTTGGGATATTTTTGTTAACGAAAAGTTCGGATATCTCGCATTTGATATTCCAAGAAAAGCAAAACAACTCTTCATCAATACGGATTTGTGTTCAAAAAAAAAAAAAAAAACAAAAGAAAGTGTTGCTCAAAACGTTTCAAAGAAACGAAAAACACAAAGTGAAAAGACGTCCGGCAAACCGGTCCATCCGAAAAATCGGATTTTACAAAACGGTCAAAGACCGAAAGCAAGCAAAGCTTGTCGAGTGAACAATCCGTCCATCTTCTATCCCTCCATTTTCTCACATACGTTTGCAAAATATCACTTGTTTTTTTGTGTGTAATTGGTTCAATTTTGTTGGATTTGCCTTCCTTGCCTAACCGCCAAACGGCCTTCCCCAAAGTAGAACCCGATAACGCACTTGAACTTGGGTAAAGTTGACCTAACTTGTCACCTTGCTCACTTGATTGCTTGAACTTGTGTGCTGATTTGGAGCAATGACTAACGTTGAAATGGAAACTTCTCAGGATTCTGGTCCGCAAGAGTTCAGTGAACCCTTGGCTCAAGAAACTGCCTCGTTGTCCCTCGAAAATGACTCCATAAGGCGAGAATTGGAAGCCTTGAAGGCACAACAAAAGTTTGATGCCTTGACCCGAGAAAACATTGCCTTGAAAAAAGAGCTAGAAGCTCTTAAGTCCCTTCAGAATGCTCACCGTCCCACTCCAACTTATCCGAATGAGAACGTGGTCAATGCTTCCACTTCCGATGCACAACGGAAAGGCAAGGGACTTTTGGGAGCCGACCCATCAAACGTTACCCGGCTTGCGTCTGTCATTGAATGCACCCATCCTTTACCTCTTGACGGAAATGAGTCCCATGAAGAAGAGGAGGAATTCCCCGACCCGCGTCAAGATAACTTGCCCATAGTCGATACGGAACATCGGCACCAATATTATGAGCATCAATATCAACGGTATGTTCCTTCTCCAGCTCCACCTAGTGTGCCCCGCACCGACCGACAAACCCGGGAAGAGCCCCGGTACCGTCCCAACTCAACCACCAATCATGGTCGTGAGCATGATCGGTCCGAACACCGTCACCAACGGTCAATCCGGCAACCGAGGACCCTTGACTTTGATGAATACGATGAGCAACACAACTTCAATGAGTTCTCCGGTGATGAATCCGATTTAGAACGGGTAGCACATAACCGTCCGTGGCACCCACCCATCATAGACCCCTATGAGAATCAAGACCGGGGTGAAGAATGGTTGCCTCCCCCAAATCCACCTAGGCCGGCCCCACCCGTTCATGGGCGCCAACGTCATCATGGCGGCCACCGGCGAGCCCGTGCCGATGATGCCTACATTCCACCGCCCCGCCCGGACCCCTACCGAGCTCGTAGGGAAGGTAAGGTTAAGTTCCCTACCTTTCATGGTGAATATGATCCGTGTGTTTTTCTTGATTGGGCGCAGGATATGAAACGAGCATTAAAACATTGTCATTATGAGGAGGAGTCCGAGAAAATCGAGGCGGCAACTCTATACTTTGAAGGAGATGCGAAGTCTTGGTGGAACCGGTATGAGTTCACCCGAGAAAGGCGAGGATGGGCACCAATTGAGACGTTTGAGCAATTGCTCTATTGCATGACCAAGAAGTACGTACCCGAGGACTTTAAGAATGATATGCGGTTGCAAATTGCCGAGTTCAAGCAAGGCAACCTCACTCCGGTGACTTACTTGGCTAAACTGGAAGACATGCACATTAAGGCCGGCGTCTCGGCCTCCCCCTCCGCCCTCCGCACCAAGTTCATGAGTGGGCTTAATGCTTCCATCCGGCGGCCGCTCGAGATTGTCCCATTCAAGGATTTGGGAGCATTATGTCATGCCGCCATGAAGTTATATAAGCAACAACTCGAAACACCGCGGTATTCTAGGTATCCCTCTTCCTCGAGTCCATATCTTTATCCATCTAACACACGTTCTCGAGATGCGCCTAGTCCTACAGATACCGACGCCTCTAAAGTGACCCAACGGACGGGTCCTTCCAATAGGCAAACGGGTACCGAGAAGGCACCAAACCGTGGCCCGGCACCGGCGCCTCCCTCTCGAGGTCAACAAGGACCCTCACCGGCGGCTCGCCCAAGGGAGCCCGTGTGTTACAAGTGTAGCGGTTTTGGCCACGTACAACGTGATTGCCCAAACACCAAACGGGTCTTGTTTGCCGACCCAACATATTTCGAGGACGACGATGGTCAATATGAAGGTGATATCATTATTGAGGATGACCATGACACCGACCCACTTGTTGGCATGGAACCCTGTGATGACGAGATTGCTTGCGGCCCAGCACAACCCGGTAAATTCGCTCTTGTTTCTCGTCGTATTTTGGCTGTTAAAGAGCATATTCCTATTGATCAACGCGAGAATCTCTTCCACTCTCGTTGCTTGGTTAATAATACGAGTCTTTCTCTCATCGTTGATGGGGGTTCTTGTTGCAATATTGTCAACGAACGGGTGGTAAAACACTTCAAGTTGCCTACGACCCCCCACCCAACGCCTTACGGACTCCAATGGATTTCCGATACGGCATGTGACACCGTCACACAACAAGCTTGGGTGCCGTTTTCTATTGGCGCCTATGTTGATAAGGTCCTTTGTGATGTTATCAAGATGGACGCCACACATGTCCTATTAGGACGACCATGGCAATTCGATCGCCGCACATATCATGATGGTTATCTTAATCGGTACATGTTCCAATATAATTGAAAGCGGGTCACACTTTTGCCTATGACTCCGCACGAAATTTTGGTTGACTATGCGGAACGGAAGAGGCAACAAACTATTGATGAGTCCGCTAAAGCACCGGCAAAATCGGACCCCCGAAGTCCCGATGTTGTAGGTGCTAGTACTTCCAAATCCCGCAACACCGCCCCTCTTGTCCATGCTACCGAATCCAAAGGTAGTAAAGGTCGCATCGTTTCTTCGGGCGCACCTTTATCATCTTCGGATCCCGTAATTCAAGGACGGTGTGAACCACGGATACTCTTAGCTCGCCGGCATGATTTGCAACCGGTCATGGAAGGCAAGTTCCCATGCTTTTTACTTGTTCCGTTTTGTTTATCTACTTCTCATGACCCAAGTAATGTGCCACACGAGGTGTCTTTGTTGTTGTCCGAATTTCAGGATATTATGCCCAAAGACCTCCCACCCGGCTTGCCACCTATCCGAGGGATTGAACATCAAATTGACTTTGTGCCCGGTGCCTCTTTGCCAAACCGTGCCGCTTACCGAGCCAGTCCGGAAGAGACAAAGGAGCTACAACGTCAAGTGCAAGAGCTCCTAGACCGGGGACATGTGCGTGAATCCTTATCACCATGTGCCGTCCCGGTAATCTTAGTACCAAAGAAAGATGGATCATGGCGGATGTGTGTTGATTGTCGTGCCATCAACCAAATCACCGTCAAATATCGCCACCCGATCCCGTGCCTTGATGACATGTTGGATGAGCTTCATGGCGCCACTATCTTCTCCAAAATTGATCTCCGGAGCGGTTACCACCAAATCCGGATGGCCGAAGGTGACGAATGGAAGACGGCGTTCAAAACGAAGTATGGACTCTATGAATGGCTTGTCATGCCTTTTGGCCTCTCCAACGCCCCGTCCACCTTCATGCGCCTCATGAACCACGTCTTGCGCCGATTCTTGAGTACATTCGTTGTTGTTTATTTTGATGATATTTTGGTGTTTAGTACGTCTTTGGAGGATCACATCGGGCACCTTCGCCAAGTGCTCGAGTGCCTTAGACAAGAGCAATTGTATGTCAACTTTGACAAATGCGTCTTTTGCTCGGACACCACTATCTTTCTTGGCTATGTCGTGTCTAAGGACGGACTCCGAGTAGACGAATCTAAAGTTCGTGCTATTCGGGAGTGGCCTACTCCTACTACGGTCACCATGGTCCGAGCCTTTCTCGGCTTAGCGGGTTTCTACCGGCGCTTTGTCAAGGACTTTAGCACGGTAGCAGCACCGCTCCATGAGCTCACCACCAAGGGTGTCACGTTTGAGTGGCGTGATATCCATGCTCGAGCGTTTGATGCGCTCAAAGACCGTCTTTGTAATGCACCATTACTCCAACTCCCAAACTTTTCGAAAACCTTCGAGGTGGAGTGTGATGCATCAAATGTGGGCATTGGAGGCGTTCTCTTACAAGAGAATCGTCCAATTGCCTACATCAGTGAAAAACTGTCCGGTCCTTCGCTCAACTACCCTACATATGACAAGGAACTATATGCTCTAGTTCGTTGTCTTAAGACATGGCAACATTACTTGTGGCCGAAGGAGTTCGTGATTCATTCGGATCATGCGGCTCTTTCGTATCTCAAGAGTCAAACAAATCTCAGTCGGCGCCATGCTAGTTGGGTAGAGTTTTTAGAAACCTTTCCTTATGTCATTCGGCATAAGAAAGGCAAAGAGAATGTGGTAGCCGATGCCCTTTCTCGCCGCTATGCCCTCCTTGTGTATATGGATGCCAAGATACATGGCTTTGCTCTTATCAAAGAGTTATACGCCACGGATCTTGACTTCAAGGACATATGGGCACAATGCCTCGACCTCCGAGAGCACGAGTCTTTCTTTATTAACGATGGCTATCTTTTTCGAGCGGGAAAACTTTGTATTCCGCGCTCATCTATACGCCATTTGTTGGTCAAGGAAGCTCATGAGGGCCGTGGTCATTTCGGTGCTACCAAGACCCTTTCCGCTCTCCAAGAGCATTTCTTTTGGCCCCGGATGCGTATGCATGTGACACGGTTTTGCAAGGGTTGCATCACATGTCATCATGCCAAGTCGCGCCAAGGTCCGGATGGGATGTATTCTCCTTTGCCTATACCAATGGGACCTTGGGAGGATCTCTCCATGAACTTTGTGGTCGGGTTGCCTATGTCAAAACGAGGCAAAGACTCCATTTTCATGGTAGTCGATCGTTTCTCCAAAATGGCTCATTTCATCGCATGTAAAAGCACCCTAAATGCTAGTGAAGTTGCCACCTTGTTCTTTGACAATGTGGTGCGTTTACATGGGATACCACGTTCCATCGTTAGTGATCGGGACGTGAAATTCGTAAGTCATTTTTGGAGAACGTTGTGGGGAAAACTTGGAACCAACTTGTTGTTTTTAAGTAGTTATCACCCCCAAACCGATGGTCAAACGGAGGTGACCAATCGGACTCTTGGTGCTCTACTTAGAGCCACCACTAGGACCAACCCACGTAGGTGGGAGGACTTACTTTCTATTGTCGAGTTTTCGTATAACAGGTCTAGGCACACGGCAACTAAATTGTCCCCATTTGAAGTTGTCTACGGCCTCAATCCACACACACCATTGGATTTCACTCCCCGCCCGCTCAAGGATGGAGAACACATCATCGCCGGAAACCGAGCCGCCCAAATCATTGAGCTTCATGAGCGGACTAGGACACAACTTAAACGTCGTGCCGCCCAACTTGCCGGACAACGCAACAAGGGCCGCCGCGACGTCTCTTTTGAACCCGGTGATCTTGTTTGGCTCCACCTATGGAAGGAGCGTTTTCCTACTCGTCGCATGAGCAAGCTCTCGGACCGTGGTGATGGCCCATTCCGCATCTTAGCCCGTCATGGTCCAAATGCATACAAGTTAGAGCTCCCGGATTCCTACGGAGTACACCCAACGTTCAACGTCAAGGACCTTGCCCCTTATGTTGAGCCCCTCTTTGACGATGGTGAAACGGGGACGTTTCACAGCCAAGATGGGGGGACTGATGCGCCCTTGGATGCCCCTTTTACGTTGACCATGGACGAAGAGGACGAGGCTCTTAGAGTTCGCTCAGATGGACCGATCACCCGATCCCGAGCTAAGGCCATTGCTCGAGCCACCGGCTCCATCATCACCCGCATTACTTCTTCACTTGGTCCCATTACCGGCGTGCCTTGTCTCTACACCACCATGGCATAGGCTACCGGTTCCGTTAGCGGCATGTCCCGTCTTTCCGACTCCATGGCATGAAGCTAGCTTATCTTCGGACTATATTTTCATGTTTTCCTTTTTATGTAATAAAGGGATATTCCATATAGGAATATTCCCTTTTTGACCTTATCCGTTTAGGGTTTGCTTGGATGCTTTTAGGTTTTCCCCTTTTGGGCTTTTTCTTCATGTATTCTTGTTTGGCCTGTTGGCCCATAGGTAGGCAAGTTTCTCTATATAAGAGATATCTTGCCTCACTTATTTTTCATGTTCAATATTACTAAGTTTTGAGAAGAATTTCCTCCACTTAGCTTGGGCATCAAAACCTCTCTTCTAACCCTCAAACTTCTTCCTTGAATCTCGTCTTTGATTCAAGAAACCCATATTCGAGGATTCTTTTTAAGAATCAACCCTTCACACAAAAAGGTTCCTTCGATCTCTCTAGATCGAAGAACCCTAGTTTCTTCATCGCTTCCGCCCCTTTGGATCCGAAACGATACAACGTTGCACAAAGAATCAAGGAGTAGTTGGAGTTTTGCTTGATCTAGATCCGGAGTTATCCTTGGTTACCTCCAAGGACGCATCATTATGGTTGGGCCGGTAATTGTTGAATTGCCGGTTGTTGTTGAAGTTCCTTGGGCCTTGGTAGTTGTTGTAGTTGCCCCTTCCCATGTAATTCACATCCTCCTCCTTGGAAGATAGGTTAGCTTGTGGAAGCACTTGAGGGGTTGCTTGGTTCTTCAAGGTTGTAGCACACAACTCCCTCAAGGACTTTAGCTCGTTGTTGATGGCGTCAAGCTTGAAATTGCTCATGGTGACCTCACTCACCTCATATGCTCCCGCCTTTCTCCCTTCACTTTTCCTATGGGAGTACTTCTCAATTACTAGAGCTTGCTTCTCCACAAACTCCCAAGCGTCATCCACATGCTTCTCCATGAAAGTCCCACCGGAAAGGGATTGAAGCTTGAATTGGCTATCTTCATCAAGTCCCTTGAAGTAGATCTCTAATAGCTCAATTTTCGGTATGCCATGGTGTGGACAATCTAGGAGAAGGTCTTTGAATCTCTCCCAAGACTTGAACAAACTCTCTCTATCCTTCATCACGAAGGCATTGATCTTCCCTCTTAATTCGGTAGTCTTGGAAGGTGGGAAGAACTTAGTCAAAAACTCAGTTGTCATCTCCTCTCAAGTACCAACTCGCCCTTGTGGAATAGATTGATACCAAGCCAAGGCCTTGTCCTTAAGAGAGAAGGAGAAAGCCCTTAGCTTATGGTTGTTGCTCTCCAATCTTGGCGGTCTAAGTGTCTCCATCAAAATCTCATAGTTCATCAAGTGTTGATGAGGAGACTCTCCTTCCATCCCTCCAAATTGATTATGCCGGATCATTTGTAGAACTTGAGGGCGGAGCTCATAGTTGTGGGCTGCGGGATCTCCTAAGTTCACACCCGGACGGTGTGCTCTTTGTGCCGGATCCATACGTCTCCCTAGGGTTTGTGGCTCTTTAACGGCAATGGGCACAACCCTAACATTAGCCGCCGGCTGCGGTTGCTCCACCGGTGGTGGAGGTTGTCGGCGATTAAGCTCTCCTTGAACAAGGGCTTGCCTAATCTCCTCAATCTCCCTCCTAGTTTCCTCTTGCCTCTCATTGGCAAGTCTCCTTTCTTCCTCCAAGAGCTCATCTCTTAGCCTTATTTGCTCTAAGGCTTCATCCAACTCAGCTTGGAGGTTTCTTCCGGCCATCTCTTTCTCTTTTCGGATGTTCTTGGATCTAGATCGAAGGGTTTTCTCCGGTTCGGGATCGAATGGAGCTAAATCCTTTCCACGAGATCTTCGCATGCACCTAAAGAGAGAGACGATGTCCTGAAAAGCAAAGACACACACCAAAGGGAGATCAAAAGCAACAAGAAAGATCTACACTAAAAACAATCACAAAATGACTCAATCTAGACCTAGTCCCCGGCAACGGCGCCAAAAACTTGTTACGCTAGGATTAGTAGCACAAAAAGCTTTACATTTATAAACTCGAACTAAATCCTAAACTACATAGCGAACCCGCAGTGTACGGGACGTTTGTAGAAAGGTAAGTATTCCGAGTTCGACACAAAGACTAAGGTGAAATCGAGTCAAGCAATGATCAAAGATAGTGTGAATCTAGACTAAGATAAGATGAGAAACAAAGAAAATGGAAAACTCAATGTTTTTGTTGGTTTTTATGGTGATCAAACAAAGATCACAAGTCAAGCAAGATAATAAAACAACTAACAACTCAAGCTAACAAAGGAACAAGGAACACAAAGCACAAGTATATGATCAAGAGAGAAAAGTAGATTCTAGAGGTCAAGATTTCCGGTTATGGCATAGGACTCAAGGTTCTAAGGATTCTAAGGACAAGCTGCGGTGTTGGGGAAAGAATGTTTCACTAATGGAAGCAATTACCGGGTAGGTCTCTCACTTCACTAATCCCGCATCAAACTCCTATTACCGGGTAGGTCTCAAGGGGTTAGAATAAGGAATTCCACACAAACTAGATACTACTTAAGGGGTAACCCTCTCCTTACCGGGTAAGTCTCGGAATAGGGAAATCTCAAGCAATAATCCTAGCACACTCGATCCAATAGCGGCTTGTGAGGCTCACTACTACCTAGAATTCATCCTCTAAGGTATCTAAGATCGGGAATCATCGGGTAGATCTCTTCCTTCACTTAGGTTGATAGCATTAGGTGATCCTAAGCTAAATTAGGCTTAATAAACACTAGGATTTAAACAACCAAGGACCCTAACACTCAGATTTAACATTTAAAGAGCAACAGGAGAATAAATCGGCCTGTTCTACAGATAAATCGGCCGATTTATCTGATGAACAGGTCGATTTTTCTGACAGGGTTGGGTTTCGTGCATACAAATCATCCTAAACTAACATATAAGTTCATCCTATCATCACCCTAGCCATAACCATCAATCCATCACTCCAGAATCACAACAAACTAGCCAATAACATGCATATTAAGATCCAAAATCATCAAACAAGCATACATGGTGTTCATAGATGGATAATGAAAGATAAGCAAGTAAAATCAATAAATCTCAGCCAAATCCAAGTTGTAGCAAGACTTACAAACTCTTAAATGAAGATTCAAAACGTTCCTAACAATCCTTGCAATCGTTCTTCAATCCAAGATTACAAAAGTAACTCAAAATCACTCAAAACCTCACTATTCTCCTACTATGGTGTTCTTCTTCTTCCTTCAATCTTTGAGAGCCTTTCTTCTCCTCCAATCTTTTCCCCAAATTGATGAGCTGTGAATGAGAGTGTGGGAGAGGGGAGATGCTCAGCAACCACCTGCAGGACCACTTATATTCTCCACCAAGAGCAAGGACGGGCAAGAGATCGTGGGACACGTGGCTTAAGCTGTCAAAGGCCCAAAAATCGACCCAGAGGAATAAATCGTCCGATTTTTGCGAGCTGGGTCGATTTTCTTCAGCAGAAACATGCTATGCTCGTTTAGCCATGAGTTGATCCATTGTTTGCACCAATAGTGGTCTTTGTGTCCTTTGTTGCTCCAATTATGCTCCTCCAAAGCTTTGGATGTGTACCATCATGAGGCTTGGCCCTCTAATGTATCGGTTAATGTCCGAAAGACCCCCGAAATACCTACAAAACCGATAAAAGGTAGTGTAGACGTCTTTTCTAGAAATGTGCGTGAATTGAGCGAAGACGTCATGAACCAATGCCAAAACGTGCATGAATGAGTGAAAATTCTATCTAAATGATTACCTAATCCTAAGTCATAAATCGTGTTATCAATCTGGCCCGGATCTCTCGCTTCATCTCGAATATCCTTCCTCCCTGCGCTCCCTAGCTTTTCAGCGAGTCTTGCAGACAACCCCGACATTACCAACCCACACTCACCTCGGAGGAGACATTCTTGGAGGCTGCAACGCTCTGCACCTACGGTGCCTTCTTCCTTCGTATTCAACTGGAGTTACAGCAAGGTAAACCTCCTCTCCCTTACACTTCTACCTTCTGATCTGTCTCCCTGCTGAACTCACACCACCATCCTTTACAACCTCCCCCAACATTAAAAGCAATACCCAGTTAAGCCAGCCTTATCCTGCATAGACGACCTCGAGTGGAGAAGACTGATCGCGCCGACATGTAACGATCTCTCGCCTTCCTTCTTCGATACCAGATTTGCAACCTTCTGTTGCTGCCCTAGACCGCCCTCCTCAGCATGAGCCTCCCTGCGACAGCCTTCTGCGCACCCACCGGTGGTCTAGGAGAGACTGCACACAGTGCCTTCTTCACAGATGAGTCGTTGTGGCTCTTCTCCTCTTACTCTCTCCCCATTCCTCGTTGTGCTTCTTGTTAATTGATCACATGCTGACACAGGAGAGCTAAACCTCTGGATCAACACTACAACAGCCAGGTTAGCCATCTTCCCGTGCCTTAGGTCCGCACCAACGCTGCAACAGCCAAGACCACCCGGCACATCGGTGAGCAGACCGGTAAACCTCTACACCCTTCTGTCGATACAAGTTAGAAGGAGTAGTGATGGGTAACCTATAAGCTTGTGTTTGCCACCCACAAGGATCGAACCTGGAATCTGTAGCCCTCTCCGCCTTGAAACAAGACGTTGCAGGTGAGTCTCGAAGCTCAGACCACTTGCACACTTTTTGTTGATTCCTGAAATTATGTGTTGAGTAGCCATATTTAGGGTCAGTTTTCGATGCCTTAAAATACTCATCCACCGTTCAATTTTTAGTATGATATAGAGAGTTATGTATACCTTGATGTATTAAAAGTTGAGACCGATCCAACGGTCGGATCTGGATCTATAGGAGCTCAAAGTAGACTAGTTGATCAGTTTTGAAATCTCTCAGATTTTGGCTAAGTATGGGATTTCTAGATGTTGGAACCAACTTTAGAGAATTATGTAGGAGTTATGGTTGAGTATTTTTGAGAGATCATTTCCCCTATGTTTAGTATGCATATCATAGAGAATCTATAGATTTATTTCGGAATTTAATACTTTTACCCGAGCCTCTTATCTTAAGCCAAAGTTGGATCTTATCGACTCTTTATGAAAGTCAAGAATTTGTTTAACTCTCTAAAACTTTAACAAACTTCCTTTCTAGAGTGGGAGTGTGTTTTTGAGTTCTAAATATTTATTTAAAACCTTGCTATAGAATGTTAAAGAGTTTCGGAACCGGGGTAAAATAGTCATTTCACCTTAAAAGGGCATTTTAGTAATTTTCTCTTGATGAGTTTGTGTATCTTAGAAGTTATAGACTTCTAAGATTATGGGATGTATTTTGATCCACGTGCCTCGTATGACAGGCGTATGAGTTTCTACGGTTGCAGACCGAGTTGAGATTGTGAGAGTTGTGGTTGATTCAGGTAAGTCCTTGCGACTTACTTAGCTGGTTTCTGGATGTTAGTTGGATGACAATAGTGGTGTGTGTGTTGTGTGTTTATAATAACAACTTGTTAGGACGACCGTTGTTATTATGTGTTAAGGCCCAAGTGTATGTATAACGGGTTGTGACATCACTGCTCGGCTCTGCCAGGAGACTAGGAGGTTCTCTATACCCAGACTATCTAGGTACACGGTGAGATGCATCGGATCCACTCCTGATGGGTACACGGGGCGGAGGCGAGGTTTGGGAATCCCTCGTGTCACAAAATAAGTATCATTAGAGTGAATGACTTAAATGAAGATAATAAATGGATTGTTTGAAAGCATGATGAGTGTTTATTATTTTTATGTGTGTGTGTGCTATTATTATTCTTCAAATGTTTAGATAACTAGCTAATGGTTGTTTTGTTGTGGTTTTAGTTTTACAGCAGGTTAGAACAGCAGCTGAGTGATCCGGAAGTAGTGGTCAGCCGGGTCTCCGTACTCTTTAGAGTGGGGTTGGGTGTTTGTTTTGTGGTTTCCTTCTTCTGGTTAAAGACAGTTAGTCTTTTTTGTGGTTTAAGTACTTTAGGCTGTTAGACGTTGTTGCATTCATCTCTTAAAAAAAATATTAATTTTATATATTTCGGTTTTTCTTATTTGTGTCTTGTTGCAAGATCCTAGTAATATTGTTGTCAAACTGAGGTCGGGACCCATTGTGAGGTCCTAACTAGTAATATCCCGGGTTCTGAGAATCTGGGGTGTTACAACTTAAGGCGTCGTTTTGAACTTCATTTTGAGTTGGATTTTTTGTCAGCTCAATTGGCTTTTGCTTCATGCCAGAATTTCTCTCCCATCTGAATTTGGACTCAACCCTTCCTCGCCCTCCATGCCAGCAGCAGTGACGACATTTGCACAGGGAAATCGAACCAGAGGGCCGTTTCTTCTTCCTCTTTTGTACAATATATGCAGTTGATGTGGCATTGATTTTCATTTCTGGTATGAAAGTCCCTTCTAGTATGTGCTTGATTACTATGGTTTTGCAGGGTTGGAAATGTTCAGAAGAAAATAGGCTTGTTTACTGTGGTTTTGTAGGTATTTGTTTTTGTATCATTTGTAGAATTTTGCGTCCCAATGATTGTTGACCATAGGCTCGTGATTGAGAGATAAATCAACCAACACCAAATAAGGGAAGACAAGCGCTTACAGCTTATGTCGATTAAAAAGCCTCGATCCGGACAGTACCGAACACGTTCTTACCCATTCTAGTTTACGTTTAACACAACCTGTAAACTAATCGAGGAATGTAGGCCAACAATGCAATCCAATATATATGGAAGAATGCTGCTTGAAGCATATAAAAAGAAGAAGGTGTCTGCTTCTGTAAACATGTACTATCACCAATGACTACAAAAGTAAATGCTAGGAGCCATGCCTCGCCCTCCACAATGTTCCAGGGTGTGGTGCTTTTGTTGTCCTGATCGAAAATAGTATCTTTGCTGTTTCTTGGGCTATTGAATCTTGAAGCCTTTTTGGTTGACCTACGGATCTTTTCAGTTTCCTTAGAGCATGTTGATGTTTGTTGTTTATGTAGTCCTGGGTCGTGTTGCTAGCTTTGAATAGATATTTAGATACAGATTTGAGTCTTTTTTTCTTGGGAGATGCAGAGTTTAAGGTTGCAGAATAGCGTGAGTATAGGTAAAAGTAAGCCAAGCAAATGGGTGTTGTGTGTTATTTGATATTGTATATTCCACTCTTTGCTTGTTACATGTCATTATGTTACACTATACCTAGTTTTTTGAGTGTCTTTTTGAGAGATGATCATTTATATGTGATATGGGTAATTTGATATACAATTATGTCATGATACTATTTTGTCATTCTTTGTGCTGATGTTTTCCCTTACTAATTGCATAGTCTTTGATTTTATTTTGTATTTTCAAGTCTTATTGGTAGGCTTGTAATGGGACAATCTAGGCTCGAGCTCGTTCATTTTCTAAACGAGTCAAACTTGAGCAAATTTTAAAGCCCGTATAATTTTATGGTATGTATTTTATGGTATGTATTTTATGGAATGTAAAAATTCTGGTATGACAAAAATTTTGTATGACAAAATTCTGGTATGAACTTTTCGTATGATAATTTCTGGTATGAAATTTCTGGTATGAAATTTCCAGTATAAAAATTCTGGTATGAGAAATTCTGGTATGAAAAATTCCGGTATGAGAAATTCCGGTATGAGAAATTTAGTCCAGAAAATAAAAAATAAAAAAAAATAAAAAAAGGCAAGAAAAATAATTAAAAAAAACAAATTCAGTAATTAAAAATTAAAACTTATACTTATATAACAAATAACAAACATCATTTATTTATTTCTTTCTAAATAGAAGGGTTAATAATTTTTACCTACTATTAAATGAAAGTGGTAAAAAATTGGGGTACACTTTCTTAAACAAAAACTCAAAAAAGGACTACTATGTCAAATTATCCCAAAAAAAAAATTAGGAACGGAGATTAACAAAGAATTTTGGGATATTTATTTGTTTATTTATTTATTATTAATCTAATACAAAAATTAAATCCCCCTAAAATATAGATTTTGATCAATTTTTATAATAAATTTATTTTACTCGAGAATGTTTTATTTAAACATAATATTAAATAAAAAGATGTGGACAATGTTGTTCATTGGCATTGGCAACCATTTTCGCACGATTTCATAGCACTAAATTGAAGTTTTTTAGAAAAAAAATTTGTTTGCAAAGTTTTAGATGCGTGCAAAACTATTTTAATAGAATATCGCGTCTCCTCATTATTTTTTTTGTATCCGATAGAATTAATAACGTGATATCATCTCGGTTGAGATAGTGTGATGCTATTTAGGTTGTATTTGATGGTTGAAAAATTAAGAAAATGAAAATAGGGATGAAGAGGGAGAAAATAATTTTTTAAAATTTTGTTTGATAAAAGAATGAATGAAATGAAGATGGAAGATTAATAACTCTGCTATAACAACAGTTGTTGTCTGTCTATACTTCATTTACAATTACTAAAAGATAATAAAATTGAGAAAAGCGGTTCCATGGTTGTGTCCCACTACATTGTGCTTGAATTGACGGAGCCGGACACTATTATCGCATCCACCAAAGGCTTTTCTGTAAGCTACTGAATAAGGATATATAAAATAAAATAAAATTGAGAAAAACGGCTCCATGGTGCAGTTTTGCAAACTTTTATAATGCCATCTTCATTAGCTTCTTTTTTAAATTGTCTTTATGGTTAGTTCAAAAACTTTTATAATGCTCTATCTGCCTATCTCACTTTAGAAATCGATTGCTTATATGTTTAATAAACTTCCCTAGTTAACAGATTTGTTTTACAGTTACCAGTCTTACAGAAATTCCGGTATGTGAAATTTCGGTATGTGACGATTCCGATATGTGAAATTTCCGGTATGTGAAAATTTCGGTATGTGAAAATTCCGGTATGTAAAATTCCGGTATGATAAAATTTTCATACCAATAACCTAATTATCGGGTTTGAGGTTGTGTATAGTTTAATCTTAATTAGTGTTAATGTGTATGTAATTGTATGAATTTAGTTATGTTTGAAGGTTAACTGAGAATTTCTGGTATGATGAAATTCTGGTATGAAAAATTTCCGGTATGTAATTCCGGTATGTAATTATAAAAAATAAAAAAAAGGACAAAAAAAACTTATGGTATGAAAAAAATTCTGGTATGATGAAATTCTGGTATGAAAAATTTCCGGTATGTAATTCCGGTATGTAATTATAAAAAATAAAAAAAAGGACAAAAAAAACTTATGGTATGAAAAAAATTCTGGTATGATAAAATTTCTGGTATGATAAATTTCCGGTATGATAAAATTTCGGTATGATAAAATTTCTGGTATGAAAAAAATTTATGGTATGATAAAATTCTGGTATGATAAAAATTCTAGTATGATTAAAATTCTGGTATGATAAAATTTCTGGTATGAGAAATTTCTTGTATGATAAATTTATTCCAGAAAATAAAAAATAATAATAAGGAAAATAAAAAGACAAAAAAATAAAATAAAATAAAAAAACAAATTCAGTAATTAAAAATTAAAACTTACACTTAAATAACAAATAACAAATAACAAACATTCTTTTTTTTAAATGGAGGGGTTAATTATTTTTACCTACCATTAAATGAAAGTGGTTAAAATTTTGGGTACATTTACTAAATCATATTCACAAAAAGGCCTAGTAGGCCAAATTCTCCCAAAAATTAACACATGTCATCTTTCGTAATTATTTGAAAGAATTGGATTAGATAGACTCTTTTTTATATGCTTTTATTTTGTAAAACCCTCTAAATTTGAATTCATACAGTTGAATATGGCCTGATTTGATGTGGTATAGATGTGTTTCTGGATTGATGTGGTATAGATGCACAAACACATCTATACCACATCAATCCATACAGAGTTCTGAATTTGTGTACACCAGCAAATCAGGCCATATTCAACTGTATGTTGCTATCTTTGACCATTTGAGCCCCTAAAGGTAATTCCAGTTTTGACTTCTAAACTATTACTAAACCAATTGTGTATACCAACAAGTTTTTACTGCGTTTTGCGGAGACAGCACTTTTGAGGCTCAAGCAAGGCTGTCAAAGAACAATAACCTCACCAAATGAAATAGTAGTAGAACCTATACTAGATCATAACAAGTCAAGCCTTATCTCTGATGAGTCAATTCTGAGATGAGCACTGCAAGTGAAGGGGCAGTTATGGAGAGTTTATCAGCAGTGAAGTTGTTTAGTACCCAAAGCAAAGGAAGCACAAACATTTCGAATTGTAACTCTTCCATCTCAACACTACAATAAACTAGAAGTATGTTAATACTGTTTTCTAATTATAAGCAGTCTTCGTACCATTTGAAGGAGAAGGGTTTGCAAAATTGTGAGGTGATGGATATTGAAGATGGGTGTTTGACAGACTCTGAAGTCATTGATGTCTTAAATTAGCACCACTGCACACTTTGAATATTCAGTCGCCTTTGCTCTAATGATGGGCTGAAGCAAACTCCTCCCCTGAAATGTATAAGCACGATGTACTTATCTAGGACACAACAGACAAGTTCAACAAATAACAATGGTTGAAAATTCAGATTGAGGGTGACAAATTGCTGAAAATTCAGATTGGTAAATTTGTATCATCTAATGAGGGTGACAAGTTGCAGAATTGGCAATTATACAATGTTTGGACGTGAATCTCTCCGGTATGAATTCAAATGAATGTATGACTAATATCCGATTAGAAAACAAAGCTTATGAAGAATCAACAATTACACAAGTTGCAGAATTGATGCTTGTAAAGGATTGGTTCTACCTTCTCAGAATCGACAAGTTGCAGAATCAGCACAAGTCACCAATCCTCACCTAGATGCGAAGGATTAGAAAACGAAGCAGAACGGGAGTGTAGAAGATAGAGGTGCGAAGAAATGTGTACATTTACCTGAATTAATGACTCGTATGAAGGATTTTCGATCTAAAGAGGACAAAATCGGAGCAAAACGGGGATGGGAAGAGTGGAGGAAGAACAGAGATGCAAGAGATTAGGGCGTAGAAAGTGTCGGGGAGAGAGAAATCAAAAGCGTGGGGTTTTTTTTGTCTGAAAATGGGCTTTTTTTAGTCCGGAAACAAAAAACGGAAACAGATAAGCCCAAGCAATAGATTCATTCCTTTTATCTACCCAACCAAACAACGTTCATGAATTTGGGCCGGAATCAATCCATTCCGAGCCCATTTTCATACTAAACAAACAGGCCCTAAGATTATTTGCTCGATTTCAAGAGGTTTGACCTATCTATTTAACGACTTCATTTCCATTCGATCTCCTATTCGTCCATACAACCGCCATCCACCCTATATCAAGTTTTAAGGAAGAAGAACTCATCTTATTGGTTTTTGTTGCCAAAGATTGAACATACACATCCTAAATATATCAATGTTCAAACATAACACTTAGCCTCATCCCTTGGGGTCTTTTAGGAACATTTTAAGTTAAATTTAAAATTTTAAAGGCTTAAGGTTATTTGGTAAGGTGCATTGTTGGGTATATTAATTTTTTTGAAACAATTTGATTTACTAGGTTTTTTCTAATTTTGTGTTTAGTAAATGTACCCTTTGAAAGAAGAGTGTGTAGAGTTTGAGAATAAGTACAAAATGTTGGGGTATATTTACTTAATTGAAACATTAAAAAACCTAGTTATTACTCTAATTTCTCAAAAAAGCCTAGTTACCAAAATTGCCCGAAACTAGTATTTTGGTTCTCTACTCACCAGTTTTGTAAGGTAGAAATTTTTATTTTCATGAATGTTTCAGGGAGTTAAAACTTTCGAATGTAAGTTGACTAAATAATCTAATTGGTGAATAACCTTATTTATAGAAGGATGTCTAAACTAAATGTAAATCTACCAAAATATATATTGTAACTAAAAGATAGAGTTGTTCAAATGGACCTACTAAAAGATAAAAACGTTCAAATGATCAGGCTGCAGCAAAAGAGCTAAATGAATAGAAAATAGCATCGAAGAGCGGACGCTGTGGGACTGATCGACCGACAAGTGGGTCTAGTTAGTTAACCTCTTCGGAAATGCTATCGCTCTTGACTAGTGGTCATGTGTTGACATGTGCACTAGTGGTCGACCAACCGAAACCGACACCAGAAATTCGAGCAATTCTCTTATACATAGAGTTGATCTGATTCATCTACCTACGTCGTACATATAGTTATAGGCGTAATATGAAAATGAGAACGTAGTTAAAATATATTTTTTGGCTTGGTAACATGAGTAAGCCCGTTGTCGAGTGGTATACAAATGTCAAAGCGCTGATGCATTAAAGTAGGAAGTTGGTAACTGCTCCCGCCTCCCTTTCCAAAGATCCTTTTTACATTTTCATTAAATAAAAAAAACAAAAAAAAAAAGCAGAGAAATATCGGAAAAGAAAAGAAAGCAAGAAGAGTACAGGTGTTTTGTATGTATGAGCTTGTCATTTTTCTTTACTCATTCTTAGTTAGCCCTTTTTCTTTCCATGTGATTTCCCCTTCTCTCTCCTTCCTTTCCCTTTGTGCTACAGATATAACTACATCAATGCAACTTCTCACCCACCTTCTTCATCCCAATTTCGGAGGAAGAACAAGAAGAAACGATCCAATATGTCGATTACAAGATCCATTCTCGCTATTCTTCTTCTCGTCCACGTCTTTCCGATTATCACCATCTACAACCGCTTCGTCTCCGAGGTCGAAGGCTTCGG
Source organism: Fagopyrum esculentum (assembly GCA_033239045.1). Taxonomy (NCBI): domain Eukaryota; kingdom Viridiplantae; phylum Streptophyta; class Magnoliopsida; order Caryophyllales; family Polygonaceae; genus Fagopyrum; species Fagopyrum esculentum. The sequence goes on along the minus strand of BSUD01000002.1, from coordinate 47,796,452 downwards.
CGACTTCTCCACCATCGACCACCGCCGCGCCAACCACCACCACCACCATCACGATCATGCCAGGAAACTCGAAGCCTTTAAGGCTTCTCTCATTTCTCCCTCTCCTCCTTACACCACCACACCCACGGTAAACATACAAGACCTACGCTATAATCAATTTCATTGACGGTGACGTCTAACTGATTGGTGGTTGCGTTGCAGGATGTCGGAGGAGACAACGCACGTGAGTATCACGTGACGTCTTACGGGGCCGACCCCACCGGGAAAACCGATAGTACTGAGGCTCTACTCAAGGCGTTTGCAGACGCTAGTAAACCTCTTAGTAACGATACCTTGATTGCCGGAATCGTGAATGTCGGGGGCTCCCAAATTAATTTAGATGGCGGGATTTATCTCATTAGCCACCCTCTCCGATTCCCCACCGCCGCCGTCGGCAATATTCTCGTACGTTTTTTGCTTCTTACAATTTCACTTTTTCTATCTCATGTGCTATGTAGCCAACTTCATAAGCTAAGCTTGAAAAACAAGGCTGTGTTTTCATGATATTTCAACTTCAAATACTAGCTACGACTTTAAAAATATATTACGTAAATTATAATCTAATTTTACACCATTTAATGAAAGGAAAAAGGAAAGGAGGGTTGAATTCTTTGGCACAAACTATTGAAAAAATTGAAAATATCAACAACTTTGATACTTATTTTGTGCCCTGATACAGCTATACTTTTTCAAAATGGAAAATTGCCCCACCTTTTTGTGCTTTGCTTAAATGATCACATTTGTTCCTTCCCGAAAAACATACATATAATTACTTAATGTTAATTGTTTTTACAAAAATGTCAAAAATTCATATGTGAATGCTTTTTTACACATTATTGAAGAAGTTTGAGAAAGTACCCTTATTTTAACCTCTTTTTCATTAACTGCTAAATTTTACGATTTAAAACACACCATCAAAGGTTTGAAATAGATGTCGCATCAACATGTTTTAGAAATTATTGCTTATTTTATTATTTCTAACTTAGCAATTCATTACTCACACCAAAAAAAAAAAAGCAATTCATTACATAAATAATCATATTAATATTTATCATATAGTAAAAAAATCTACAATTTCAGACACTCGGTATTTTTGAAAATAGAAAATGAGTTAAAATAGGGGTGGTTTGTTAGTTAGAGGTACGGCACTTTTTTTCAAATAAAAAACTCGGCAGTTTTTGAAGGAGTAGTAGATTTTGATGGTAAATAGAAAATGAATAAGATAGGGGTGGTTTATTGAATTTATTTTAAAATTTGTACAGCCACCCCAAATCTAGAATTTTTAAGATAATTTTCTTAATAAATTAAAGATTATGTTATTTGTTAAAAATTAATGACAAAATATGGTCTGATTTTGTAATTTTATTTTTTATTTTTAACCGTTGATGTCAAAATCTCGAAAATACTTATACAACCAAGGTTTGAACAGATTATGACATCACCCAAAAATTTAATTTTCAGTGATTTACAAACTAATGCATGAAAAGTTACATTGAGTTTGTATTGGAAAAGAGCTAATGCTTGATTGGGCATCTTTTTACTGAAACCTATACCTAATAATACTACAATTCGTTGAATTTGAATGATAATTGAGCATGCGTGGTCGCAGATACACGGCGGAACCCTAAAGGCTTCAAACACATTTCCCACGGACGGCTATCTCATCGAGTTAGCCACGTCATCCCCCAAGCCGTCCACCCAGCAAGTAACAAGCCAAGAAGAACTCGATGAAAACTCCGCCACCGGAGAAAACCTCGTTGCCGCCGCCGCCTACAACTACGAGTACATAACCTTCCGGGATATCTTCCTCGACTGCAACTTCCGTGGAGGAGGAATGGCGGTGATCAACTCTCTCCGAACCTCCGTCGACAACCTCTACATCACCCACTTCACCACCGACGGGATCCTAGTCCGATCCGGCCACGAGACCCTCATCCGAAACTCCTTCCTCGGACAACGCATAACCGCCGGAAACGATCCCGATGAACGATCTTTCTCTGGCACCGCCATCGCTCTCATCGGAAACGACAATGTGGTCTCCGATGTGGTTGTATTCTCCGCCGCCACCGGAGTATTGATCTCAGGGCAGGCGAACCTTCTCTCCGGTGTCCATTGTTACAACAAAGCCACAGGATTCGGTGGGGTCGGAATCTACCTCCGACTCCCCGGGTTGACCCAAACCCGAATTCTGGGATCATACCTTGACTACACCGGAATCGTGGCGGAGGATCCAGTTCAGCTGGTGGTGGCTGGAAATTTCTTCTTGGGTGACGCAGGGGTGACATTGAAGTCAATCAAAGGGGTGGTAAACGGGTTGTCTGTGGTAGATAACATGTTTTCCGGGTCGGATTCGGGTGTGGATATAGTGAAATTGGAGGGGGAGTTTGGTGAGGTGGAGCAGGTGGTGGTGGACAGGAATAGCGTAAGCGGGATGAACATGAAGGCTACTACAGCAAGAGCACACGTGCGAGGGGGCACGGGGAGTAACTGGACGGCTGATTTTAACGGCGTCCTGCTATTTCCGAATCTGATACAACACGTCCAGTATTCGACGTTTGTGGACGTTAAAGTTAACGGTTCGAACGCTGTACCGAGGGTAAATTTTGCGTTGAAGAACGTGTCGGAGAATAAGGTGGTGATTGAGTCGGATATGGAGGTGGGCAGTTCCACCTCTGTTTATGTGACGGTGGATCAAGCCTTAACTAACTAAACACCGTTTATTCTTTGCCTTATTTTAATTTAAGGCTTAGTATGTTTGCATATACATCGGAGTTCATTATTATGCTTGTACGTTTCGACCATATTTATCGATAACCATGGTATAAAACTATAAATCAAATTCAATAAGGAGGTCAATTATTGCATCATCAAAATGATCCTAATGTTTCTACCAAAATAAACAATGATCCTAATGTCGTTAAAATTCAGCATCAATTATTGTTTTTGTTTCGGTATTTAGATAAAATTATAAAATGTTGGAATTAGCTTTTTAAAATTAGTTTTTATGTTTTTTTAGTAATAGACATGAAAACAAAATACAACTTTTTTTTTATATGCCTTGAATAAGATTTATCTGTTTGGGCTTTATCATTTGACTCAATCTTATATTTCGCGTTCAAGTATAATATATGATTTCGTAACTATATATATTGTAGCGTTTCTTTTTCCTCAAATTATCTATTATCTGTTTATATGTATTCTGAAACCCCTCAAAAAGCTCGAAAGAGTCCGTCCCAAAACCCTTTCCTATTTCTAACTTGTGAATTAATTTGATTTTTTTATATTTAATAAGAATATTTTGTCTCTTTTTCCTTAAAAAAGTAAAAATAAAAAAACACGGGTCATGTCCATTCCGCCCAATTCAAAGTCAGACATGGGCGACTATGTACAAGATATAAGGCTTGATTTCCGAGTCCAGATTTGCTGAAGTATAAGTAAAACTGTAAAAGCCATAAACAAAAGTCGAATGCAACTGAATCCTTATATAGACATATAGTAACCAAACAAGCGATACAAGTGAGGTCATTAAAGTTGAGATTAGAAGGAGGTGACGTGACGTAGATGAAGACATTTGACATGCATGTGTTCTGTTACATTACAGTAGAGTAGTGATAGCAAGGTAGACGTCCAAGTCACAAAACAAACCCGCCCAATTTGATGATGAAGTGCCTACGTAGACCGTGTTATATGTAACAGTATAGCAGACAGCCTTTACAACTTTTCGTTATAAAACAAAAAGAAACACAAACCCAACTGATATCGTCTGTGTCTCGACTCTGGATAACATGTAATATTGAATGTGTGTTTATGACTCAACATATGTCTCCTACTTGAAGAGAAACAAGAGTTGTGCTCAAACTCTTCCTTACCAAAGTTTCAATACTCAGGACTCCAATCCGTAGCAAACAGCGAACACAAATCACAACTGCATAACCAAAGTCTCATTTATATAATGTAGTAGACAAAATAAAAAGTGAACAAAGTACCTTTAAACTTCTATTTACTGTATATGAAAGAGTTGATACAAATGTCAAGGTTTAGTATAATCGTTGAGAATATGACCGTCGCATTTGTCTGACGTTTCTTTCCCGTCGATAATCTTGACGCATTTTGATATCGCCGTTACAAATGTCGGTGCTTTTTTTTTATTAGGGTTTTCCCGCTTTTTTCATGACAAAATGAATCTTTAAGCGTCAATAATGGTAAATTTATCGGGAAATGCCACAAAGCGTAATGTTTTGTGATTGCTTCCCGCTAAATTGTTTGAGAAAATTAATTATATAAGCGTCAAGAATGGTGAATTCAACAGGAAAGTTTCGACATTAAACATATTCGTGATTTCATTTACACCCACTAAATCGTTTGAGAAAATGACGTATTAAAGCGTCAAGAATCACCAATGCAACAAGAAATATCCGACACTTAAAGCGTCAATTTACAATATCATCCCACTAAATTTTATCGACACTTTGTAGTGTCCAGAATATCGATCCACTGGACTGGAAAGATAAAAAAACTCAACATTTTTTGTCGAATATGTAACACCCCGAATCCACGGGACTCGGGACGCTATGGGTTGGGGCCTCACAATGGGTCCCGACCCTTAGCTTGACAACAATTTCACCGGATCTTGCAACAAGGCACAAATGAAGGCCAAAACCGAAATACATTTTTATGCAATGTAAGGAACCCGAAAGAAAACAAACAACGGACTTCAGCCGAAAACAACTCCAAAGATCAAACGCCATACATGCGACATACAAAGATACAATTTACAAAACCCCAAACATGACTCCAACCCAAAACTCAATCCTAAAATGTACGGAACCCCGGTTGTCCACTCTTCTGGATCTCTTAGCCGCCTTCCTAACCTGCAAGGCAATCTACAACAATCGGTATAAAACCGTTAGCTAATATTCGAAGCATTAGAATCAAGGTGAAAGGCACAAACACAAGTAATCTCATCACAAGCATACAACATACATAAAAACACAAGTAATCTCATCACAAGCATACACAAGTGTATCAGGTAAGTCCATAGGACTTACTTAGCGTTCAGTTATGGATTTGTATGGTTGTGATGGTTGTGTGTGCTCATATGATTGTGCATTTATAACCTAAACCGGACTAGGACGACCATATATTACTTTTATTTGGCCCAAGTGTATTATAACGAGCGGTAACCACTTGCCTAAAGCTCGCCGAGAGTGGAAGGAGGTGCTCGGAAGCCAGTAGCTCAGGGGGGAGGTAGATCCCCATGCAACACCTGGGTTAAAGGGGGAAGAGACGGGGTTCTTTAGGCTCCTCGTGTTACAAAAGAAGTTGAATTAGTAATGAAATAACGTAATTAAAGATAATAAATGAATGTGTGTGACATTGCATGTATGAGATGCTGTTATGTGTTTGTGCTATTACCTTCATGCTTATCTATTGTTGTAGCTAACGGTGTATACCGTGTTGTAGATGATCTGCAGGTTAGGAAGACTGCAGAGTGAGCTAGATGGTGTGACCAGCCGAGGACTCCTGTACATTAGGATGCACGGGATATGGGATCTTTTGTATCAGATGTTGTGGTTTGATGTTTTGTACTCGGCTCTGAGTTTGTGAACTCTTTTGATGTACCATATACAACTTTTATGTATTTGATTTTAATCTACCTGTGCCTTATTGTAAGATCCAATGAACTTGTTGTCAGGCTAAGGTCAGGATCCATTGTGAGATCCTAGCCCAATGTGACACTCCAAGTCCCGTGGATTTGGGGTGTTACAGAGTTGGTATCAGAGCCTTAGGTTGACAACAATGACACTTGCTATATGCAATAAAGGTAGAGTGGATAAATAAACAGAACCCACATGGGGTCTGACTTTTTAAAAGGATTTTGGTTTTAAAGCGAGTACAGATGTTTTGGGATAGTATGTACAGAAGTCGTCACCCATCTGAGGATCTCGACAGTGTAGATATATATATATATATATATATATATATATATATATATATATCTTTTATGTGCTGATGTGTATGCATGTAATAATGAGTATTATATATATATATGCCTTATAAGTTAGGAGCATATATTCTACAGATGGCTCAGACTAGAGCAGTATCTGTAGTGGGACGAGATAGGGGTACACCCCCTCTTCCTCTAGTAGCATCAAGTCAGGGACCAGTATCCGCTGCTGTGTTGCCTATGGCCGAGAACGAGTTTGAAGAGGCTGATCGTGTCTCCATGAGTAGATTCGAGTTTCAAGAGTATATGCAGCAAGTATATGAGGTGGTAATAGCGGGTAGATCTACACCGGATTTACCAACATCTGTGAGATCGACTGAAGCTTCTGGATTAGAGAAGAAACAACGGGCTGAATCAGTGAAAGATGAGGTTGGATATCGGGGTCGCAAACCAAGCCCGACTTGTACGTGAACGTTTGAGTACTTCTCGTTCACACGGACTTCTAGTGAAACGAGGACTTTTTACAATTGTGGGAAGCCTGGACATGTACGACCACAGTGTCCAAGATCGCCAGTGACTTGCTTTACCTGTGGTAGACAGGGTCATAGAGCTGTTTTCTGTAAGCAAACTGAAGTGGCATCACGACAGGGTTTTATTTCTACTAGTGTGACGGGAGGTGGTCAGAAGACACCTCAACAACAAACGCGGGGGCAGCAGAGAGTCCCAGATCATTCGCCTACTCAGAAATCCGTTCCCAGGCTGAGTAGAGGTAAGGGTCGTGGTAGGAGTACCACAGATACTAGAAGAGCTCAAGGTAGAGCCTTTTAAGCTGGGCAGTGCAGAGGAGTCACCCGTACTAGTGGCAGGGATGAGACGTATATGTCTCAACTGTGGTTATCCAGATCATGTGCACTCTGAGTGCCCATGGCACCGATAACTTGCTTCACCTGTGGTAAACTAGGCCATTTGGCCCCTTTCTGTCAACAAGGTAGTGTTTCTTCTCATCAAGACCTTCCTCTTTCCGATGCAGAAAGAGTGGAAGTGGAGGCTATGGCGATGACCTCAGTGATACCTGAGGAGCATAGGTCTGAGATTGAGTAATGATATGCAGTAGAGCTTCGGGCGTTAGCTGTTACAGGTACCATTCTTGTTAATGGTTTACCTAGTGGAGTTTTGTTTGTTGTGAGTGCTATGCACCTCTTGTCTTTCGATGCATGTGTTAATAATTAACTGTGGATACAGTAGAAGATAGATCTTCCTTTATAGGATTACGAGTTACGGGTCTTAGGTACCCGCGAGATATGTGGTTGTTCCCTTTGTTCAGGGACTTGTGTATGGCTTGAAGACTTCTTTGTCATGCCTTAGGTGCATGAGAAGGTCTTCATGTGTGTGGTGGACGAATAGATATCATGTTAGTTTAGATAGCAGTAGGAGGACTATTATAGTCTCTACTGAGATCGACTAAGTAGAGGTTTTCCGAGGTTGTGACCTTTAAGGAGGTGAGTTGTCTTTAGTGCCGTATGAGCAGCGAGGTTGATAACACTAGAGGGTGATGTTTTTTTTTAATGTTGTGCCATGAAGAAAAGAGATAGTTCCACGTTGAAGAGTATTCCAGTGGTATATGATCTTATAGACGTGTTACTGAACCGTCTAATCTATCGCCTCAGCGGAATGAGGACTTTGATATTGTGTTGAAGTATGGTATGAGACTGGTTGGGAGAAGGCCTATGAGGTATATGGCTTGTTCAGTTGTTAGATATTGAAGAAGCAATTTGAAGAGTGGTTTGAGACGGGCTCCGTTCGCCCTAGCACGTTCATTGCTACGTATGGACGACTTGTTGGATCAATTAAGAGAAGCAATTGTGTTTTTAAGATTTCCGTATGCTTAGGATATAATCAGCTAAGGATGAGAGAGCAGCGTCACCAGCGTGGGCATAGGACAATATTCCATATCCGTTATGGACACTACGAGTTGTAGTGCTGTCATCTGAGTTGAGGAACGTCCTAGTAGTCGTTATAGGAGTTGACGAACAATGTCTTCATCTACTTCCTTGATCAGTTGGTGATAGACCTTATTGATGACGTTTGGTGTACTCTCACAATGGAGAGGAACGTACCGGTTATTTGAGGACGGTTTTGCAGAAACCGAGGGATAGAAGCCAGTGTGCTATGCTCCCTAAATGTGAATTGAGATGCCAGAAGTAACCTTCAAGGTCATGTTGTTCCGCGAGTAGGATCATGATTGATGTGACAAGGAGTAAGTATGAAGTCTTATGGATGATACTGATGAACGTTAAGGGAATGCGTAGTTCTCGGCCCAGCCGATTGCTACCAACGCTTTGAGGAAGGATTCTATGTGATTGTGCATCCATTTACGAGTCTTCTGAGGAAGACCACCATAATTGTGTGGTTGAAGTAGTATGTCAAAGCTCTGAAGAGTAGAGGAAGCATTTGACCTCTGCTTCTATTCGGTGATAATCAGAAGATTCTGGAAATCACGTGACTACGGTGCTGAGAACGTATGAGGAGAACTGCCTGACTCATGATTTCGAGTTAGTAGTGGTAGTTCAAGTTCTAAGATTTAAAGACAATACCTGTGTGACACTTCGTGTCAGAGTTTCACAGATCGTAGGAGGTTGAAGCATATTTTTATGCAATAAAGGTTGAATAACTGCCAGTGTCGATGGTTTGAGTTGATCAAGGACGCTGACCTTGTGATTTGTACCATTCTGGCGAGGAGAATGTGGTCACTGATGCCTTGAATAAGAAGACGCATCGAGAGAAGGCGATTGTTGGAATTGCTGTACAGTCTCGGTTTCAAAATGATCTAGCTTGGTTAGAGTTGGACCTACAACTATTGATAAGGACGTTAGTTTCATGTTTAGGGATTTTACTTGGTTTGTTGGATGAGGTCCAACAAAAAAAAACAGGGGACTGGCCTGACCCTGAGGGAACTTGATGGAAGGATGCTTCATGGCGGGGTACCACAGTTCTTTAATGGAACAGAAGGACTATGAGGCGCCACAACTGCGTCAGTATAACCACTTATGCGGAGTCGAGTGGAGAAGATTACATTACACTCATAGTACACCTTCTTTAGTACATCCATGTACGAATAAGAGGTACCACGAAGTAGTAAATCAGGTTAAAGTGTTATTGACCTAGAGATGAGCTCATCCACTACCAGTACTGTAGTGAAAGTGAGAGGACTTTTTTGTGGACTTGTGATGGGATTGAGACTCAGTAAGAGTTTTGGTGTTGTCCAAATTATTAGTAATAGATTTACGAAGGCGACACGTTCCATCTCTATAGAGAAATGTGGCCAGTGAATGAAGTAACAAAGGAGTACACTAGACAGATGGTCTCCATAAGTGTACCGAGGACGATCGACTATGATTGTAGTAGACGGTTTACTTTGAGGTTTTGATATCAGATTCAGACTTCTTGTGGAACGCGTCCACATATCATGATTGATTTTTACCTCAGACAGACGATCAGTCTGAGAGAACCCTCCAGACCGTAGAGGACATGTTGTGAGCTTGTGGGATGGATTGGGAACAGGGATGATCTGTTTATCTCCCACTCGTTGAGTTCTTATACCACCACCGTTGGTATGCATCTATAGGGATAGCCCCTATGAGGCGTTGTGTAGGTGTCGTACACCTTTATGTTGGGACGAGCCTATCAGTATCAGTGGGATAGCGCCAGAGCAGAATCAGGATGATATGGCTCGAGTAGCGCTGATCAGAGAGAGGATGCTGGCTGCACAGAGTCGCCAGAAGTCGTATGCAGACAAGAGGCGTCGACCTCTAAAGTTCAGAGTAGGAGCTCATGTCTAGTTAAGAGTATCTCCGACGTGAGGCGTTAGACGTTTTGGCATAAAGGGGAAGTTTAGTCCCCAATATGTCGGTCCTTTCGAGATACTAGATAGAGTTAGGCGAGCAGCTTACAGATTAGCTTTGCCTCCGAGGCTAAAGGGTGTTCACCCCGTATTTCATGTGTCTCAGCTGCGGGAGTAGATACCAGATCCGAGGCACGTTGTGAGTTATGATAATCTGATGGTTGAGCCGGACCACACGTTTGCAGAGCACCCTAATGCAGTCCTAGAGCGAGGTGTGAGACGCCTGCGTTCGAAGGACATTCCTATGTTGAGGATACAGTGGTCTAGATGAGGACCAGATGAGGCTTCATGGGAGACAAAGGATAGTATCCAAAGGAACTATCCAGAGTTTTATGCTGAGTTCGATGCACCCATAGGATCCACGAGTAGATCTTAGCGCCTTCTTGGTTAGTGCATGTTATATGCTTATGTGATGTACTGTGCTTTTGTGCTAGCTGTGATATGTGCATATGATCTGTTAGATCTGGTTGCTAGTACGAGATAGGTATAGCTGGAGATGGTTCTTTCCTCCATGCTTTTGTGTGTGTTAGGATTAGCTGGAGATGGTTCTTTCCTCCATGCTACCTTTGATGGACATAGTGTGAGTGGAGATGGTTTTCCTCCACATAGTAGTGTTATGTGCACGTTGTGGCTGGAGATGGTATTTCTCCATGCCAATGTGATGTGGTTAGTGTTTGGCTAGAGATGATCTTCCTCTAGGCCTTATGTGGGGTTGTTATGCTGGAGTTGTGATTCCTCCATGCTGTGTTGAGGATATAGAATGTTATAGGTTGTGACCTGACGTTCTTGAGGAGAGTGTTTACCTTGGCTTATAGGTCCGAGAGGCTTTGGGATTTTGCAAGTTTCGGGACGAAACTTGTTTTTAGGGGGGTGAGATGTAAGAGCCTTAGTCTTGAGAGCCTAGATGAGCTAGAGTGTGTTTTAGCTTGACCCAGTCAGCCGCCCCAGCGGCCCAGGGAGGCCGCCCCTGCGTCTAGGCGCCCCTGCACCTCAGGCTAGCCTCCCTTGCGGCTCTGTGGCTGGTGCAACCGCTTTTGTTGACTCTTGACCGTGCTTTGCGGCTGGCTTCTCTTATAAGCTTTCTTAGACTTCAGATGAGGGGTTTGCTACCTCATTCCAGTTCTTCTTCCCCTCCACGTTCTTCCTCATCTCCTTTCTTCTCCTTTGATCTTCTTTGATCTCTCCTTGCTTGTGTGAGCGAGTTCTTGAGAGTTTGAGAGTGTTCTTGGCCTTGGATGCTCTTGTAGAGGTTGCTGAAGGTTGTTGGAGTTGTGTTGAGGTGATAGATGAGCTGATGCTCCATAGTTGCAGCCTAGGGTTGGTGTGTAAGTTCTTTCTCTTCTTCTCTCTTCTTTCCTTTATTCTTGCTTCTTTCTTCTTCCTTCTAGCTAAGGATCACAAGCTGGGCTTGTGTGGATATTTTCCTAGCCTTTTGATGATCATGTGTGTATATATGTGCATATATGTTGCTATGGTATGGTGAAGACGTGAAGAGAATCGAGAAAGGGGTCGAAGAGAAGTCGGGACCAACTCTCTGCACAATTGGCCGCCCCTGCGCCTGTCCTTAGCCGCACCTGCGCCTGGTGTGGAGCCGCCCCTGCGCCTTTGGTGAGCCGCCCCTGTGCCTCATTGGACCAGCCGTGTGTTCTTGCTTCTGTTAGTGCATACCTTGTTGGTATGTCTTCCTTCCTTCCTTTCCTTTGACCTTGGCTTAGTTGATAGGATGGTTAGGGTGAGTTGTATGATAGAGATGTGCCTTAGGAACTCGTGTTGATATTGAGTTTATGCTATAGGCATATGTGATCTTGAGGTTGTAGGTTGGTTCTGGTTATGGAGACGAGTCTCCTAACCCTTTCAGGATGTGATGTTGTGTGCCTTGCTATTGCAGGCGTTGGGTTCTTCCCCAAGGGGAAGTTGTGACGTGGTAGAGGATACAAGTGTATTAGGTAAGTCCATAGGACTTACTTAGCGTTCAGTTATGGATTTGTATGGTTTTGATGGTTGTGTGTGCTCATATGATTGTGCATTTATAACCTAAACCGGACTAGGACAACCATATATTACTTTTATTTGGCCCAAGTGTATTATAACGGGCGGTAACCACTTGCCTGAAGCTCGCCGAGAGTGGAAGGAGGTGCTCGGAAGCCAGTAGCTCAGGGGGAGGTAGATCCCCATGCAACACCTGGGTTAAAGGGTTAAGAGACGGGGTTCTTTAGGCTCCTCGTGTTACAAAAGAAGTTGAATTAGTAATGGAATAACGTAATTAAAGATAATAAATGAATGTGAGTGGCATTGCATGTATGAGATGTTGTTATGTGTTTGTGCTATTACCTTCATGCTTATCTATTGCTGTAGCTAATGATGTATACCGTGTTGTAGATGATCTGCAGGTTAGGAAGACTGCAGAGTGAGCCAGATGGTGTGACCAGCCGAGGACTTTTGTACATTAGGATGCGCGGGATATGGGATCTTTTGTATCAGATTTTGTGGTTTGATGTTTTGTACTCGGCTCTGAGTTTGTAAACTCTTTTGATGTACCATATACAGCTTTTATGTATTTGATTTTAATCTACCCGTGTCTTGTTGTAAGATCCAGTGAACTTGTTGTCAGGCTAGGGTCAGGATCCATTGTGAGATCCTAGCCCAATGTGACACTCCAAGTCCCGTGGATTTGGGGTGTTACAGTAACACATTCTCTAGAAAGATGAGAGGTTAGCGGATCGAAATCCGGTTTGATCGGGCATTAAACGAAATTTCAATTTTCCGGGTATTACTCCATAATGCACAAAGTGTAAATGTCTGTCAAGTTTATATCATCAATCGAGCTAAGAAGACGAAAAACTCGAGAGAAGAAGACGAGGAACTCGAGCAAGGAATAAGGAGTTAAGTCAGTTGAACACTCGATGCTCTGCAAAGACCGACTTAACCAAGGAAGCCTTGTCAACTCGAGGTAGAAAAGCCAGGTTTTAGCCACTTGCATAACTAAGTTCGTAGCAACTTGATCCCCTTGCTTTCCAAGGAGGGTATCACTACTTCTATGCCTATAAAAGGGGTTTTTGGCTGATCGTAAATGTACCATCCAAATAACCAATTCAAAAACAATTCTCTTAGTAGTAGTGTGGTTGTAGAGACAATATTTTGGAGCTTAAATTGGCCGAATTTGGATTCAATCAAAGAAGAATTATTGGCGTTCTTCATTATTGTTTTTGCTAGATCTTATTCCCAACTTGTTTTGGTCATAAATTTTGATTGATAATTCCATATTTTTCCATTGTTTTTCCTACATTCGTTATTTGTTGTCTACTTGGCAACCAAGTCACTTATTCTATTGTAGAATTTCAATGATGAGTGAGTAGTACCATTGCTAGGTTTTGGGGTGAAAATTCTCAAATCATGTTAGAATAGTATTGTTTTTATGTTGGGTTTATGATTTTAAGGGAGACTAAAAACATGTTATTAGCTTGTAGGAGAAATCGAATATACTTGTCGTTCATTCTATATTGGACTTATTTTGAATGTCGGATGCTAGACTATCACTATTTTAGATTGTTCCCACAACAGATTTTATATTTCCAAGCATGCATATATGATATGTAGATTAATCATCCAAGTGGAGACCAATAAGTAATATGAGAATGGTTGTGCAATGTTGAGATGTTTATCATGCTAGAGTAGAATGGTTGTGGCTGAGAGGATTATCATCCTACTTGTGATGTTATTTTCCAAATTAGGATTATGTTGGATGATATAAGTAAATAGAAAACACCATGTGATGCTTATACTGTCTAAGATGATCATAATTATTCCTAAACTTAATCAACTAATGTACAAATAACAAACACCATGTGATACATACTAGTTGATACAAAGCTAAATGTTGTGACAAAGCTCACCTACTACACATTGCTTCCTTTGTACTTGCTACCTTCATATTTCCCTTCATTGATTGAACATAACTTAGTTGAGTATAATAGCTACTAGCTATGGTTTGAGATAAATAACACAAAACCTAGTATTTTTCTAATACTTGATACTTGATCTTGTTATTGTTGGAACCAATTTTTAATAAGTATTGCGTCGGGGTTTTCCAGGAAAATATCCGCTGGGCTCCAACCATCATCAACATTGGAAAATGGAAGCATTGGCTTCGTCTCCGCGAGTACTTAATTGTGGTATACTTATTTACGAAAATTTGATTATGAATGAATGATATAATGATGCCCGAATTTATGTGTACGGAATACAAACTTGGAAAAATGGACAAAATGTGGGTATTCCACATTGACTAAAAGGAGAATAACCCGTATAGTATATAAAGAGTAAATATGCTTAAAGGTCATGGTCTTTGGGTCACTACCCATTTTCAATGGGGAGCGGGCGTAGCTAAACCGACCATAGAAGCGCAGTTTCGGATCCGAACCTGGATTTTGGGCTTTGGGCTTTTTGGGTAATGAAGAGAATGAATTGGCCTGATAATGTTGGACTGGACACCTGTCATTGTGGACCCAATCTTGTCATGGGCTGCAGAAGTCAAACCAAACATCAACTACCTTAATGCACAAATCGGGAATTCAAAATTCGGATTTAAGTCGAAATTCCGAATCAATGTACAGATCCGGAGTTAAAAATCTCGGACTGTTGGTAAATATGCTAATCTACTTTGTCTTCTAAGCTCTCCTATAAAAAGGCGTATGTGCCACTCATTCCGACACACCAAGAAAACTACGTCTCCTCCGCCCTCTTTCTAAGTCTTACAAAACGAGAGTTGTAACACCCCAAGTTCTAGGAACTCGAAGCGCTACGGGCTAGGACCGCACAATGGGTCCCGACCCTCAGAGTAACAACAACAAACGGATCTTACAACAAGACACAAACGAATGAAAACCAAAACTCAATATAAAACCAAAGGTTTAAACAAAAGAAAACACAAAAGCTCCGCAGCCGAGTTCAAAACAAAAGGGAAAGCAACAACATAACATAAACCCGATCCCGTCCTATAATGTACGGGAACCCCGGCTGACCACATCATCCGGATCACTCAGCAGCATCCTGAACCTGCGAAACATCTACAACAACGATATAAACCGTTAGCTAACATTCTAGGTATCAGAAAGAACGTAAAGGCACAAACACACATAAGGTAACGAAAACACATAGCATGCTTGCACACAAACCGGTTATTATCTTTCATTAAGTCATACATTACTAATTCAACTTCTTTTGTCACACGAGAATCCTTTCGAAACTCTCCTCCGCTTCCGTCTACCAACAGGAATAGATCAGTACTATCCGTTACCTGCAGGCCTGAGTCGCAAGAGCACTTCCCAGTTTCCCCAATATTGAAATGGACAAGCGGTCACCGCCCGGTTATAATACACTTGGGCCAATTAAGGTTATAAGGGTGAATCCTAGTCCGGTTATCCGTTATAATAATAAATAACGCAAACAAGCCAAAACACTCAATCCAATACACGGAATGAAGCTAAGTAAGTCCAAGGGACTTACCTCACACGAAGGTAACACAAAAGGCTCAGCAACAACTCAGAGAAAACTCAAGGAAAGCTCATTTTCCCTCAGGAAAGGAGTAAGGAAAGCCTGTACAAATAAGCTACACAGATCAAGAACGAAACGGTTGCTAGAAGTCTATAACTTCTAGTGTCAAAGATCTCTAAGAGATCTACGCATGCTAAGGGCTTAACCCTAGTCTTACAACACTCACAGGAGATCAACAACATCCAGAAGATGTAAGGAAAGGAACAAGGAAAGCAAGGAAGGAAGTAACTCACAAGAACGGGAGTTACTGTAGAGGAAACCGCAGAGGCAGTTGGACAGAGGCGCAGGGGCGGCTGGACAGACGCGCAGGGGCAACACCGTGACAAAAAGCGCTGTCGGTTTTCTTCTTCGACAGAACTCGCAGCAAGGGCAACCAAAGATCGAACCTTTGGCTCCAACACGTCAAGACTCAACTCCAAAGAGCCTGAGAATAACGATACATCAACACAAGAAGCCAACAAGAATCAAGGTTCAAACTTGATTCTTGGAGAAGAAGAAAAGGAGAGAAGAAGAAGAAAACGAATGGAAGGAAGCATGCTGCAGTACAAGAACGTAAGAAGGAACAAAGGATGAAGAACTTACACGTTCAACAAGGTCGCAGGAGGCAAATGACGGCTGCAACTCTCTAGGGTTTGAAGACGATAGCAAGAAAGTGGAAAAAGGAGGAAAAAGAGGATATATATAAAGAAGGGTTGGAAGGATAGAAGGAAGGGATGTTACGCTAAAAAGTGTGCACGCAATAAGCCTTAAATTTATACTCGTTATAATTATCCTAATTTCTAGCGCACCCGCAGTGTACGGGACGTATGTAGAAAGATAAGTATTCCGAGGTCGAACACAAAGACTAAGGTGAAATTGATTCAAGTTGTGATTGAGTTAGCAAAGATCTAAGTCTAAAGAAAAGAAGGAAATAAAGGAAGGAAGAAAATCTCAATTGTTTTTGTCGGTTTTAGGTGATTTGATCAAAGATCACAATTCATGCAAAGCGAACAATCAAGCTAAACCAAAAATCACAATTAAACAAATCAAACAAGATATTGATCAAGTGAAAGGAAAGACGGATTCTAGGGGTCGGAAGTTCCGGTTATGGCATAGAACTCAAGTTATCTATTCATTCTTTGGATTGATTATGTCATGTTGGGATTAAGTGTTTCTAAATTAGGATCAATTACCGGGTAAGTCTCATGATCCAACTAGTCCACACCTAAGGTCTCATTACCGGTTAGGTCTCTAAGAACTTAAGGTTAGGAATTCTACACAAACCGGAATTGTTAATTAGGGATCTAACCTATCCTTACCGGGTAAGTCTTGGAATGGGAAGTCCTAATCAACATTCCTAGCACATCTAATCCAATGGCGACTTGTTAGGTTCACCACTACCTAAGGTTTTGCTATTTTAGATTCTAAGGGAAGGGATTACCGGGTAAGTCTCTCCTAACACTTAGTCACTACACTAGGACACCCTAGGGTAGGTTAAACTCAGCAAAAACTTAGGGTTTCAACAATTTTATAAATCTAAGGTAAGATCCTTCGAACCAGGAAGAATCACGGTTTGTTCTACAGAAACCACGACCGTGGTTCTACAAGAACTACCCGTGATTTCTAACAGAAACTACGTTCATAAGCAAAAATCATCCAAAGGTAAATCTAAGTCCGTCCTATCATAGTTCTAGCCACAACCATCCTTTCCTTACCCTAGAATCACATCAATTTAGCCTACAACATTCATAATGGAAATCAAAGCAAACAAACATAAAATCATAGCATTCATTGCAAGATAATGAAAGAAAGAAGATGAACAAGTGAACTTAAAAAACAAACCAATCTGAAAATGGAATTTGAACAACTTACAACCCTTCCAAAGAAGGTTCAAGAGTTCACAAATCTCTAGAAATAAATCCGAAATACAAGAAGCTATGTGTGTGTTCTCCTCTCTTCTTCAATGGAACCTTTCTTCTTCTCTTGGGCACTTTCCTTCCTAGAAAAAATCTTCTTCTTTGGAGAATATATTTGTTAGAGAAATGGATAATGGATGAGCTACTCCAAAACTACCCCAGCTGCCTCAAACAACCCATCAAGGACCACTTTTATAACAAATTCTTCATGAGCTGGCCATGAGAGTCGTGGCACAGCTGTCACGAGAATCTGGCAAAATCCACGGTCATTTCCACGGCCGTGGTTCTTCAGAGAACCGTGATTCTATGCAGAAACTTCGCCTTGGATCATTGAGCTGTGGTTTGGTGCATGGCTAGTGTTGGCAAGGTCCCATGAGTCCTCCTTAGCCCTTTGCTTGTGTTCTAATGAGTCCGAGGACGTGTCGTCTAAATGAACGATCCTTAAACGCATCGTTTTAGCTCTAAACTTCCCGAAATACCTACAAAACGCAGACAAGTCCGTGTAGACGTCTATCTCGACAAAATACATGTTTTGAGTGCAAAACGTCTTGGACTAGTGCTAGATCATGCATGATTGAGCGAAAATTATATCTAAATGTACACCTAAAACTATGCTATAAATCGTGTTATCAAAATACCCCATACTTAAGGTTTGCTCGTCCCCGAGCAAATTCCCAACTATAGACTAAAAGATGACATGATTTATGTATGCAGAAAAATGGCAAAATCTTTTTGGGTTTTGTGCTTCTACTATTGGATCACTTTCATAGTCATGATCAATGGCAATTGGACAAGCAATTATGTATCAAACAATAAGGGCATGGAAAGACAATTGTACTTAACTCAAAAGCATGCATGAGATGGGAGGACGAAGATGTCAAGAAGATCAAGAGTCTATCCAATCTAGATTACTAAGTCTTACAAACATGCAAGTAGGTCATAAGGGCTTGTGACATAAAAGGCTAAGAAACGTTGTAATTTGGGAGGGGAATTTTCTAGGTATGTGATGCTAATCCGGGAATGGAACTAACTTCACTTCCTTGTCCTCGATCAACTTCCCCCAAGTGTATATTTTTCCCTATCTTGCTTTCTTTTCTTTTTCTTTAACTCATTTTTGAGACAATGGCATTGGTGTACAATAGCCGAAACCTCGGTGATTAGCCATCCTCGGGATTTTTCTCTTTTTCGAGGTGCATCCACACCGGGCACACATACCAAAGCTCGTTAGGGCTATTGGTTCATTTGACTTTGGCAAGGCACCAACACCCGATTATGTGAAGTGTACCGAGTTACTTGTCATTTAAACCAACGCCCCCAAACCTATATTTTGGCTACACTTCCTCAATAACTTCAGCATTTCATTCACGACATTCTTTTCATTACATCTTCACCCCGCATTTGCTTTTCACACATTCAAACACACTAGCATGCTCCTATTCCCAGATGGGTTTAAAGGAGGTCGATTTTATATCAATTGAGGTGCTCAAGCAATCATGATCAAGATGAGAAGTAGAGAAAGATGAAATGCCTCATTCATTCCTAGATGGTATGCAAGAACTATCATGTAATTTCGACTTTCAATACTCAATCCATTCTAGGCAATCATCATGATCTCAAGTCATTCATGGAATTCAAGAGAAGTAGTTCAAGTCCACATATGCATTTATCAATTCAACACATAAGGCCATTCATAGCCAATCACAAGACAAGTTTCATCATTAGGATCATATCCAAGCCTAGAAAGCACAAATTTTTTTTTAAATTTTCTAATTTTTATGGGATTTTTGGTTTAAGTATGTACAATGCAAGACATGTGCAAATATTAACCTATCCTAGATGCTCATCATGCAAAGGATCATGCAAACCCCACCCCATACTTAGAAACACATTGTCCCCAATGTGATATACAAGTAAAGAGAGTGAAAGAAGGTTCTCACAATGTAAAAGTGTTTGCTATGGTATTCGGGATTGTTCAAGTGAATTGATGTTGGAAGATCCTATCAACCATGGTAGAGAGCTCTAAGCATTCCTTCAAAGCTTCGGAACCCGCGCTAGGCACCGCTAGCCGTCCAAGTTCCGCGTCCGCTCCACCCATAATTGGTGAGGGGATCATCATCATCATTCACATGTCAAGAAAGATTTCCAACGCCACTAATGCTTCTAGCACACACACGAAACACGAAACACACAAAGCACACAAAAACAGAAAAAATCTAAGCAAAAATGAAAAATGAAAAATGTTACCAATGGGTTGCCTCCCACCAAGCGCTTCTTTAAGGTCACTAGCTTGACCAAACTCGGGAGCGTCTATTCAAGGTGAAGTGGGGCAATCATGTCTATCGGGGCTCCCGGAATATACTTCTTCAAGCGATGCCCATTCACTTTGAAATTTCCACAATGCTCCCCTCCTATTTCAATAGCTCCATGGGGAAAGATCTTCTTCACCACATATGGCCCGGTCCATCTTTATTTGAGCTTTCCGGGAAAGAGCCTTAGCCTTGAGTTGAAGAGAAGGACACGATCTCCTTCACTCAACTCCTTTGGAATAATCCTCTTGTCATGCCATCTTTTGGTTCTCTCCTTGTAGATCCGGGCATTCTCATAGGCTTCCAACCGGAGCTCCTCAAGGGCATTGATATCAAGCAATCTCTTCTCTCCCGCCTCCTTGAGGTCAAAATTTAGCCACTTAATGGCCCAATAAGCTCTATGCTCCATTTCCACCGGAAGATGGCAAGACTTGCCATAGACCAACTTGTAAGGAGTGGTGCCAATTGGTGTCTTGAAGGCGGTTCTATATGCCCATAGTGCGTCATTGAGCTTCATAGCCCAATCCTTCCTTGTCCTAGACACCGTCTTCTCGAGGATGGCCTTGATCTCTCGGTTGGAGATCTCCACTTGACCACTAGTTTGGGGATGGTAGGGTGTTGCCACCTTATGAGTCACCCCATACTTGGCCAAAAGTGCCCCAAAATTCCTATTTGTGAAGTGCTTCCCTCCATCACTAATGATCACCCTTGGTGTTCCAAACCTAGGGAAGATCACTCGGTTGAAGAACCGCACCACCACCTTGGCATCATTTGTAGGAGAGGCAATTGCCTCCACCCATCTTGACACATAGTCCACCGCCAATAGGATGTAGAGATTTCCACATGAAGAAGGGAATGGTCCCATGAAGTCCACACCCCACACATCAAAAATTTCAACTTCTTGGATGTTGTTCAAGGGCATTTCATTCCTCCTTGAGATGTTCCCCGTCTTTTGGCAAGCATCACATGCCGCTACAAAACCTTGCACATCTCTAAACAAGTTAGGCCAATAAAAACCGGATTGCAATACCTTGGCACACGTTTTGTGTGAGCTAGCATGGCCTCCACATGGTAAGGAGTGACAATGCCGGATCACACTTTTCATTTCATCTTCCGGTATGCATCTCCTAAGCACCCCATCCGGACCTCTCTTGAATAGAAGTGGCTCACTCCAATAGTAATGCCTTACATCGTTGAAGAACTTCTTCCTTTGTGCATATGTAAGTCCGGGAGGTACTTCCTCACACACCAAGTAGTTCACGATGTCGGCGTACCATGGCTCATTTCCTCTAGCCACTCGGAACAAGCATTCCTCTACCATTTGCAATTGTTCATCCCGGAATGAATCATCTATCGGGATGTTGTCTCTCCCAAGCTCCAATGGTGGGAGTCTACTAAGGTGATCCGCCACGGAGTTCTCGGATCCCTTCTTATCTCGTATCTCTAAATCAAACTCTTGAAGAAGAAGGATCCACCGAATCAACCTTGGTTTGGCATCCTTCTTTGTAAGTAGATAACGGATCGCCGCATGATCCGTATAAACTATGACCTTCGCTCCAACAAGGTACGAGCGGAACTTCTCAAATGCATATACCACCGCCAACAACTCCTTCTCGGTGGTAGCATAGTTGAGTTGTGCATCATCTAGCGTCTTGCTAGCATAGTAAATAGCATGAGTGCGCCCTTCTTTCCTTTGCCCTAAAACGGCCCCAACGGCCACATCACTTGCATCGCACATGATTTCAAATGGTAGACTCCAATCCGGAGGTTGCATGATAGGAGCGGAGATCAAGGCGTTCTTCAATCTACAAAACGCTTCAAGACAATCTTTGGAAAAGACAAAATCAACATCTTTCATTAGTAGGTTAGTGAGAGGCTTAGAAATTTTAGAGAAATCTTGAATGAACCTCCGGTAAAAACCGGCATGCCCTAAGAAACTCCTTACCCCCTTCACCGAGGTAGGTGGTGGCAACTTCTCTATCGTTTCAATTTTAGCTCTATCAACCTCAATGCCTCGGTTAGACACCAAGTGTCCTAACACAATCCCTTCACTTACCATGAAGTGGCATTTTTCCCAATTTAAGACAAGATTTGTCTCCTCACATCTTTGCAACACTAATGACAAATTAGCCAAGCAATCATCGAAAGAAGAACCATAAACAGAGAAATCATCCATGAACACTTCCATGATATTTTCTATGTATTCCGAAAAGATAGCCATCATACACCTTTGGAAGGTGGCGGGTGCATTACACAACCCAAATGGAATTCTCCTATATGCAAAGGTACCCCATGGACATGTAAAAGTCGTTTTCTCTTGGTCATCGGGGTGGATAGGGATTTGGAAAAATCCACTATACCCATCTAAATAGCAAAAATGAGAGTGTTGAGCTAACCTTTCTAGCATTTGGTCAATGAAGGGGAGAGGGAAGTGATCTTTCCTAGAGGCCATGTTTAACTTCCTATAATCTATACACATCCTCCATCCCGTGACCGTCCTAGTTGGTATTAGTTCATTGTTCTCATTAGCTACTACCGTCATTCCACCCTTCTTAGGCACTACATGAACGGGACTAACCCACTTACTATCCGAGATAGGGTAGATAATTCCCGCATCTAGCAACTTAATGATTTCCTTTTTAACCACCTCTTTCATTATAGGGTTCAATCTCCTTTGATGTTCTATAGAGGGTTTGTGGTTATCTTCCATCATTATCTTATGCATGCACAAAGATGGCTTAATGCCAACCAAATCATCAATAGTGTAACCAATGGCTTTCCTATGCAATCTTAGTTCATACAACAATTTAGCAAGTTCATCATCACTCAAGCATGCATTAACGATCACAGGATATGTAGAATTATCACCAAGGAATGCATACTTTAAATGAGAGGGGAGGGGTTTAAGTTCAAGTGAGGGAGGACCTTTATCGGTTGAAGATGATCCAAATAAGATTGGATGAGATGAATCCAAGGCAAAAGAAGACTCTCCTTGGCTCCTAAAAGCTTGATCATCATCAAGAGCTGATTCAGGAAAAACCACGGTTGGAAACACGGGTTGCTCATCTTCCACGGCCGTGGTTCTTGCCAAGCTTGCTTCTTGGAGTTGTCCAGAGAGTTTGACGGCTGTGGAACCTGAATCTCGACCGTGGAACTTGCAGCTGTTCACAACCTCTTCGTGGCTCTCAAATCCAACTCTTGGCTCCTCTTCCAAGGCCTCTAAGGCCTTGATCTCTTCATTGCATTCCTCCTCAATGTCTTCCTCTATCATACTCAAGGTAAGAACCTTCTCCAAGGGGTCCTTGATCAAGATCGAGCTTACAACTTCTCTAGATTCTTCTTGCTCGACTATGTTGAAGATATCTTCATCAAGGGTTGGCCCTTTCATCATTGTGGACAGCTTGAAGTTGATGTTCTCCTCTCCAATGTTGAAGGAGAGAGTCCCGTTCTTGCAATCCACTAAGCATCCGGAAGTGGCTAGGAAAGGCCTTCCTAGAATGATAGGAACCGGATAATCCGCCGGAATGTCCAACACTACAAAGTCGATGGGTACATAGAATCCTCCCAATTGCACCGGAATGTCCTCTAGAATCCCAACCGGATGAGTAATAGAGCGGTCCGCCATATAGAGGGTTATCTTGACCGGTTTCGGCTCTCCTAGCCCGACCTTGTTGCTAAGTGCAAGCGGTATGATGCTTACACTCGCCCCAAGATCACAAAGGGCTTCGTACTTCACGTCTCCTACTCCAATTGGAACGCAAAAAGAGCCTGGATCTCTTAGCTTGGGAGGCATTTCTTCCTTCATCGTTTGGATCAACTCCGAGGATCTCTTGGTCATCCTTATCTCCCCATACTCCTCCAACTTCCTTTTGTTGGAGAGTATTTCTTTCAAAAACTTCCCATATGCCGGCATCCCTAAGATGGCATCCATGAACGGAATGTTAATATGTAACTTGGACATTAGTTCAAGGAACTTACCAAAGTGATTGTCCAAACGAGCTCTTGCTCTCGATTGTGGGAACGGTAGTGGTGGCTTGTATGGAGGTGGTGCCACATAGGTTGGCTCTACATCTTTGCTTTTGCCTCCATCTTCTTGCTTTCTTCCCTCTTCTACCACTACTTGCTTTCCTTTAGCTTGGTCCTTGGGCAAAGGATCCTTCATGCTCAACCCGCTCCTTGTTGTGATAGCCAAAACTTGGCCTCTTGGGTTGTCTTCGGTTCTTCCGGGAAGCTTTCCCGGATCTCTATGTGCTTCACCCGCCTTTTGAAAGACTTGTGCTTCCAAGACCTTTTGAGCCTTAGAAATTGAAGTGACGGTGCTCTCAAGTCCACTCAATCTTCCTAGCAATTGCTCAAACATGACTTCGGTTCTATCCTTTGAAGGTTGAGAAAAATCGGGTGGAGGTTCTTGTGAAGCTCTTTGTGGTGGAGTTGTACTTGTGGAGGCGGGAGGGTTCAAGGCTCCATCCGGGTTAGAGTAAGAAAATCCGGGATGGTTGTGGTTTGGCCGGTAATTGTTGAATTGCCGGTTGTTGTTGAAATTTCTTGGGCCTTGGTAATTGTTGAAATTGCCCCTTCCCATATAATTCACATCTTCCTCCTTAGAAGACAAGTTAGCTTGTGGAGGTGCTTGAGGAGTTGCTTGGCTCTTCAAGGTGGTAGTGCACAACTCTCTCAAGGACTTCAACTCGTTGTTGATGGCGTCAAGCTTGAAATTGCTCATGGTGACTTCACTCACCTCATATGCTCCCGCCTTTCTTCCTTCGCTCTTCCTATGAGAGTACTTTTCAATCACTAGAGCTTGCTTCTCCACAAACTCCCAAGCATCATCTACATGTTTCTCCATAAATGTCCCACCGGAAAGAGATTGAAGCTTGAATTGGCTATCTTCATCAAGCCCTTTGAAACAGATCTCTAATAGCTCAAACTTTGGTATGTCATGGCGCGGACAATCTAGGAGAAGGTCTTTGAATCTCTCCCAAGACTTGAACAAACTTTCTCTATCCCTCATCACAAAGGCGTTGATCTTCCCTCTTAATTCGGTGGTCTTGGAAGGTGGGAAGAACTTGGTCAAGAACTCGGTTGTCATCTCCTCCCAAGTACCAACTCGCCCTTGTGGAATAGATTGATACCAAGCCAAGGCTTTATCCTTAAGAGAGAAGGAGAAGGCCCTTAGCTTATGGTTGTTGCTCTCCAATCATGGTGGTCTAAGAGTCTCCATCAAAATCTCATAGTTCCTCAAATGTTGGTGAGGAGACTCTCCTTCCATCCCTCCAAATTGATTATGCCGGATCATTTGAAGAACTTGAGGGCGGAGCTCATAGTTGTGGGTTGCGGGATCTCCTAGATTCACACCCGGTCGGTGTGCTCTTTGTGCCGGATCCATACGTCTCCCTAGGGTTTGTGGCTCCTCAATAGCAATGGGAACGACCCTAACATTGGCCGCCGGCTGCGGTTGTGGTGGAGGAGGTGGAGGTTGTCGGCGATTAAGCTCTCCTTGAACAAGGGCTTGCCTAATCTCCTCAATCTCCCTCCTTGTTTCCTCTTGCCTCTCATTGGAAAGTCTCCTTTCTTCCTCCAAGAGCTCATCTCTTAGCCTTATTTGCTCTAAGGCTTCATCCAACTCAGCTTGGAGGTTTCTTCCGGCCATCTCTTTCTCCTTTCGAATGCTCTTGGATCTAGATCGAAGGGTTTTCTCCGGTTCGGGATCGAATGGAGCTAAATCCTTGCCACGAGATCTTTGCATACACCTAAAGAGAAATAGATGTCCTGAAAAGCAAAGACACAAACAAAGAGAGATCAAAAGCAACAAGAAAGATCTACACTAGAAACAATCACAAAATAGACTCAATCTAGACCTAGTCCCCGGCAACGGCGCCAAAAACTTGTTACGCTAAAAAGTGTGCACGCAATAAGCCTTAAATTTATACTCGTTATAATTATCCTAATTTCTAGCGCACCCGCAGTGTACGGGACGTATGTAGAAAGATAAGTATTCCGAGGTCGAACACAAAGACTAAGGTGAAATTGATTCAAGTTGTGATTGAGTTAGCAAAGATCTAAGTCTAAAGAAAAGAAGGAAATAAAGGAAGGAAGAAAATCTCAATTGTTCTTGTCGGTTTTAGGTGATCAGATCAAAGATCACAATTCATGCAAAGCGAACAATCAAGCTAAACCAAAAATCACAATTAAACAAATCAAACAAGATATTGATCAAGTGAAAGGAAAGACGGATTCTAGGGGTCAGAAGTTCCGGTTATGGCATAGAACTCAAGTTATCTATTCATTCTTTGGATTGATTATGTCATGTTGGGATTAAGTGTTTCTAAATTGGGATCAATTACCGGGTAAGTCTCATGATCCAACTAGTCCACACCTAAGGTCTCATTACCGGTTAGGTCTCTAAGAACTTAAGGTTAGGAATTCTACACAAACCGGAATTGTTAATTAGGGATCTAACCTATCCTTACCGGGTAAGTCTTGGAATGGGAAGTCCTAATCAACATTCCTAGCACATCTAATTCAATGGCGACTTGTTAGGTTCACCACTACCTAAGGTTTTGCTATTTTAGATTCTAAGGGAAGGGATTACCGGGTAAGTCTCTCCTAACACTTAGTCACTACACTAGGACACCCTAGGGTAGGTTAAACTCAGCAAAAACTTAGGGTTTCAACAATTTTATGAATCTAAGGTAAGATCCTTCGAACCAGGAAGAATCACGGTTTGTTCTACAGAAACCACGACCGTGGTTCTACAAGAACTACCCGTGATTTCTAACAGAAACTACGTTCATAAGCAAAAATCATCCAAAGGTAAATCTAAGTCCGTCCTATCATAGTTCTAGCCACAACCATCCTTTCCTTACCCTAGAATCACATCAATTTAGCCTACAACATTCATAATGGAAATCAAAGCAAACAAACATAAAATCATAGCATTCATTGCAAGATAATTAAAGAAAGAAGATGAACAAGTGAACTTCAAAAACAAACCAATCTGAAAATGGAATTTGAACAACTTACAATCCTTCCAAAGAAGGTTCAAGAGTTCACAAATCTCTAGAAATAAATCCGAAATACAAGAAGCTATGTGTGTGTTCTCCTCTCTTCTTCAATGGAACCTTTCTTCTTCTCTTGGGCACTTTCCTTCCTAGAAAAAATCTTTTTCTTTGGAGAATATATTTGTTAGAGAAATGGATAATGGATGAGCTGCTCCAAAACTACCCCAGCTGCCTCAAACAACCCATCAAGGACCACTTTTATAACAAATTCTTCATGAGCTGGCCATGAGAGTCGTGGCACAGCTGTCACGAGAATCTGGCAAAATCCACGGTCATTTCCACGGCCGTGGTTCTTCAGAGAACCGTGATTCTATGCAGAAACTTCGCCTTGGATCATTGAGCTGTGGTTTGGTGCATGGCTAGTGTTGGCAAGGTCCCATGAGTCCTCCTTAGCCCTTTGCTTGTGTTCTAATGAGTCCGAGGACGTGTCGTCTAAATGAACGATCCTTAAACGCATCGTTTTAGCTCTAAACTTCCCGAAATACCTACAAAACGCACACAAGTCCGTGTAGACGTCTATCTCGACAAAATACATGTTTTGAGTGCAAAACGTCTTGGACTAGTGCTAGATCATGCATGATTGAGCGAAAATTCTATCTAAATGTACACCTAAAACTATGCTATAAATCGTGTTATCAAGGGACGTCTAGGGTTAGGAGAATAGAAGGAGGACGGGCCAAAAGCCCAATGATGGAAAAAGATAGGAGAAGACGAAGATAAAACAGCCCGTAGACGGGCTGGGCCTAGCCGCACCTGCGGCTGGGCCGTGTCGCGACCGCGGCAGCGAGGTTGAGCCGCGCCTGCGGCTCCCTTTCACCGCGGGGGCGGTGAAGGCAAAAACCTGAGATCTTACATCAGATCCTCCTAAAAAGAAGTTTCGTCCCAAAACTTGCAAAAGCCTAACGATCACAACAACAAACACAAATAGAACTGAACTCATATATTCCCACACGGGAACGTAACTCAAAACGTCACACAAAAGCGTATGCCACACAACAAGAGAAAAAAACAACCAATTGACTATGCTAAAGGTGCATCCATCCCAGCGCAAAACTCCGGATAGTTCCTCACATCAACCATTGAATCTTCATCATCGATATGTCCTTCGAACGCAAGCGTCTCGTACAATGCTCTAAAACAGCCACCGGGTGCTCGAAAAATGTGTGGTCTGGCTCGATCACTAGATCCTCGTGACTGATGGTGTGTCTCGGGTCCGGTATGTACTCCCGTAACGGAGACACATGGAAGACGGGGTGAACACCCTCGAGGCTAGGTGGGAAAGCCAGACGGTATCCTGCCTCTCCAACTTGCTCAAGAATCTCGAACGATCCGACATATCTGGCTCAGCTTCCCCTTGACACCAAAACGTCTGACGCCTCATGTCGGGGATACTCTCACCCAAACCTGAGCTCCAACCCTGAACTTTAGAGGTCTACGCCTCTTATCTGCATAAGACTTATGTTGACTCTGCACTGCTAACATCCACTCGCGGAATACTGCTACACGAGCCATGTCATCCTGTATCTACTCAGGTGCTACTCCGCTAGCACTACTCGACTCATCCCAACATAACGGTGTACGACATCTCTGTCCGTATAAAGCCTCATAAGTAGCCATCCTGATCGATGCGTGCCAACTGTTGTTGTATGAAAACTTCACTAAGGAAAGGTGATCTGACCACACCTGTCCCCAGTCTAGCACGCAGACTCTCAACATGTCTTCTAGAGTCTGGATGGTCCGTTCGGACTGACCATCAGTCTGAGGATGATGAGCAGTCGTGAACTACAAACTCGTACCTAGGGCGGCATGAACTTGCTGCCAAAACCTCGAAGTGAACCGTCCGTCTCTGTTCGAGACAATAGTCCTAGGTACCCCGTGAAGTCTCATTATCTGTCTTGTGAACTCCTCTGCCAATCGACTTACCGGCCATGTTGACGGGCTGGGCCTAGCCGCACCTACAGCTGGGCCGTGCCGTGACCGCGGCAGCGAGGTTGAGTTGTGCCTGCGGCTCCCCTTCACCGCGGGGGCGGTGAAGGCAAAACCTTGGATCTTACAAGAGTGCTACACAAAAACAGTTTGCGTGATTTCCAAAGTCATTACGGGAATTGGATCTAGTGCAGTTTTATCTTGGGATTCAGAACACCATTTAAATATTTGTAATCCGAGGCGTTTCAAAATAAATGGAAAATGTCTCGTATTTTGCCTCTACAATCACTAACGGTATTGTTATCCTCTTTTTAGTTGTCTTAACAGTCTAATCAAGAGAATCCCTGAACAACGTTCCTACAATCTTCATTTTGAAAAACTAAACTTTCTTTCATAAAACTGTTGTGCACTAACGTTCCTTTGAGTTTTGCAGATTTATAACTCGGATAAAAGTTATTGCAAAAGCACAATTTTGTCGGACTACTAACAATTTTCCTGTAGGAACTTTACATTGCATCCGGATTTTTTTATTGGCTTTTTTCCTTTTATTTCTTCCGGTATTTTTTTTAAAAAAAATCGAAAACAATCCGTTCTTGTACGGATTTTTAAACAAACATAATAATCGGTTTTAGTTGAAATTTAATCACACTTAAATAAATTACAAAAACTATCCACTAACTCTTGCGTTAAGTTTTTGTGCAATAGAAAATTTTGAAAACGGTTGGATTGAGTGAAAGCGACAATTCCCTCGTAAATAAAATACTTGACGAAACTGATTTAAGTCCCGAACTTGAAGTTCAAAATGATGCGGATACGAGTGATGGTAACCGACGTGAGCCAGCACCCCAAATTCAGTTTGGGAGGGGTTTGCCACCAGCTAACCTAGAAAACTCGGGTCTCGGGGAAAATAACAATTCATTCCTTCCCCATAGATGATAACGATGCATGGCTCACTGAGCGTAGGACTTAAGCCTAAGAAGTTCGATGGAACAAGTTTCAAAACGTGGCAACAAAAGATGTTGTTCTTCCTAACCACAATGAAGCTGGACAAGTACATAAAGGAGGATAAACTCATATTCTCCCCTACAAGGACATGGACCAAATCCACCTTTGAGGCTTGTGTGCAAGAAAACTACCTTTGCAAAGGCTGGATTGTGAACAATCTAGCTGACTCTGTGTACCAATTGTACGGGAAAGTTGGTACTGCAAAGGAACTCTAGATTACCCTATAGAAAAAATTCAAGTTTGAGGACGCATGTACTAAGTTTGCCGTTGATACGTTTATGAACTATCGAATGGTAGACTCGAGGCCAATTATGGAACAAGTTGAAGACATGCAACTCTTAGCTTGTGAGATATTGGTATAAGGGATGCAAATTTATGATGCATTTCAAGTGGCGGCCTATATTGAGAGCTCCTTCCATATTGGAAAGACTTCAAGAACTACTTTATGCACACGACTAAGGAGATGACCGTTGAAAACTTCATGGTCAAGATGTGGGTTGAGTCAAGAAACCGCAAGGCTAATAAGGACCCCCCTTGCAAAAGCCAATGTCGTTGAGCGTAAGACCAAGGGCACAAAATGCAATTCCAACCTCAAGACAACAACTCATACAAGCTACAAGAAAAAAAGTTTGGTGGAAAATGTCACAAATGTGGCAAGATGGGCCACAAAGATGATGAGTGTCGTACCAAGGATGAACTACACAAGAGAAAGGATAAGGGAAAGACTCAAGTCCACAAGAATAAAGGCGGCCTAACAATAGATGATATGTGTGCCATGATGTCTGAAGTCAACATGATTGGAAGGAACCTGATGGAGTGGTGATACGACACTAGTGCTACACGTTAGTAGCATATATAAGGAATTGAATCTACTTGTCATTCATTCTATATGAAACTTATTTTGACTGTCGGATGCTAGACTACCACTAGTTTAGTTTGTTCTCATAGCACATGGTATATTTCCAGGAATGAATGAACGATATGTAGATTAATCATCCAAATTGAGACCGATAAGTAATATGAGGATGATTGTCTAATATTGAGATATTTATCATGCTAGAGTAGAATGGTTATGGTCGAGAGGATTATCATCCTACTTGTGATGTTATTGTCCACATTATGATTATGTTGGATGATATCAGAAAATAACAAACACCATCTGATGCATGCATACATACATACATACATACATACATACATACATACATACATACATACATACATACATACATACATACATACATACATACATACATACATACATACATACATACATACATACATACATACATACATACATACATATATATATATATATATATATATATATATATAGGCCGGTTCCGGTGAGGAGCACCCTTGTGGATAGGAATAAGGAGAGCTATGATGGTGACACGTGGCATGCCACGTCACCGGGTTTTTTAAATGACGTAGCATGCCACGTGTCACCATCACAAAATCAATAGTTAGTAATAAAAATATGGTGTTCATGGTTGTAAAAAAAGTTGTTCATATTTTTTCAAGTATGTGTTCATTGTTCTTACCACTATGGTATTCATGGTTTTTAAAGTAAGTGTTCATTTTAAAAAAGTCATTGTTCATATTTATTAATAACAATTTATTTTTTACCAACACTAATTGTTCATGTTTTAACACTAAATGTTAATTTTTGTATTTTTGTAAAAATTTTCTTTTTGTTTCAAATCGTGTAAACAATTATGATGTTCATTATTTTACAAGTGTGTGTTCATTTTTTTACAATTACAGTATTCATATTTTTCAGAGTAAGTGTTCATAATTTTATTAATGGATGTTCATTTTTTTTGTTATAGGTAGTGTTCATATTTTTATTAGTAACTGTTCATTTTTGTGGTGGTGTCACGTGGCATGCCACGTCACCAGTTTTTTTTTTTTTTTCCCG
>BSUD01000002.1:47716657-47764541 GCA_033239045.1 Fagopyrum esculentum | reverse complement strand
TATATATATATATATATATATATATATATATATATATATATATATATATATATATAGTGTAGATCATATGAGAACATGCTTATCGTGTAATCATGAGAACAAATTCGTAATTATTATTAGTTTTGTTACGAATGTGTCATATCGTTTAATGTATTATTCGTAGTTATTGTTGGTTGAGTGGATTATTCGTAGTTATTGTTGGTTATTCCTAATTATTATTATTCGTAATTGTTATTAATTATGATATCTACACTAAATCTCGACTCTTAATACTCACCATCCGACGGTCTAAGACTGTTCTCATGATTACACGATAAGCTTGTTCTCATGAGAACCACACCATATATATATATATATATATATATATATATATATATATATATATATATATATATATATATATTCTAAGATGATCATAATTACTTTCAAGCATAATCAACTAGTGTGCAAATAACAAACACCATGTGATGCATTCTAGCTGATACAAAGTCACCTAATATACATACTACTTTTTTACTTGTTACTTTCATATTTTTCTTCATTGATCGAACATAACTTACTTGAGCATGATAGCTACTAGCTATAGTTTGAGAGCAATTACCTCAAACCTAGTGTTTTTCTCATACTTGATACTTGATCTTGTTACTTTCCTACTTGTTACCCTAAACCCAAAGCATTGATCCTTTGATCACCCATTATTATTTTCTTTTAAAAACTTGAACCTTGCTAATTGAACTTGAAACTATATATAGCTCCTGTAATATCCGGAAAATTTTTCTTTCCGTTCATTTCCAAGCCAACATAATCTTGGTATTTTATGTGATGAATTAAATACATAAAATGATCTTTACAAACTTTTATGATTTTATGTGGAATTTTGATCAAATAAAATACTACTTATAACACTCTTGCAAAACTAGAATTTGATGGATCTTTTTACAAGACAATAAGGCCATTTGACAAGCCCATGACAAGACTATGACAAACTCTCGACAAGGCCATGACAAAACCTTGACGAGTTTTAAGCCCAAATCACTCCCTTCCTTGGCTTATATTATTTCCAACCCAGAAACAACTTGCTTAAGCCCACCTCTCCTTGCAATAGCTTTTGCTTGGACGTGGCCCAATAGCTCCTTTGCTGGTGTGTTGGCCTAGCGACTTGACGAAGCCCATGAAGAGGCGACAAAAAAAAAATGTCCGGCCTTCTCTCTCTCCTATCTCTACGTAACCGCCGGATATCACGCAGAACGTTGAAGACCTTCCTTCCATAGCAGCGCTAGATCGCGTGTATCTTGCCCAGCTTTCACTCATACCTTTTGTCACATCCAGTTTCATTCCGTCTCCGGTGTTCACCTTCTGCCGTAGACTGCCACCTTCGATTGATCGTTTCTGTGCAGCAGCGACGACCTCAAAGAGTAGAGCATCGACATCAGCCAAACAGTTCTCTCCTGTGCAACAGCGACGACCTCATCAACAAGACCGTCCTCTCAGGTGTAGCAGCGACGACCTTAGAGAGTAGAGCATCGACATCTGCCAGACTGTCCTCTCCTGTGCAGCAGCGACGACCCAGGGTGTAGGGCATCGACACCAGCCCAGACCATCCTCTCCTGTGCAGCAACGTCGACCCCAGGGAGTAGGACGACGACCCCATGTGCAGCGACAACGCCATCCTTCGGGTCTTCCTTCCCTGATACCTCTGTCGATACTAGCAACTACATAGGGAGGGAGAACTTCATTCCTGTAGGCGGGTAAGCACATGCTGACCTCTTCCCTCTTGTGGAACAGCGGGCTCGACAGCAACCTTAAGCCATCGTCATTCTCTCGCTTGAGTCATAGGATCGAGTAAGGTTGATACCCTTCTCTCC
The DNA here is from genome assembly GCA_033239045.1 of Fagopyrum esculentum. Lineage (NCBI taxonomy): Eukaryota > Viridiplantae > Streptophyta > Magnoliopsida > Caryophyllales > Polygonaceae > Fagopyrum > Fagopyrum esculentum. The sequence goes on along the minus strand of BSUD01000002.1, from coordinate 47,762,676 downwards.
CTTGCACTTACGTCCATGTATTCCATACCTAATGAGTGCCTTGTAGGTCTCCTAAATCTACCTAGAACCGCCATGGAGAAGCAGTGAGGATATACGCGTTTTTTGAGTTTTTAGGAAATGATGAGCAGTCATCTTTGAGTCCAATTTTGGGTAAGTTAGACTCTCCCTTTTTGACTGATTTTCGGATATGTCTTAATCGGTATTGCATAGTAAATTATACTAAAATTTTAGAATAATCCATGTTACAGTTTGAGAGTTATGGTGTTTCAAAGTTGACTCCTCATACAGTTTTTATAAATGTGCTGAATGCTGAGAAAAACAGCATGTGATGCTGTTTTGTGAGATAGTTTTGATTAGACTTTTGATCTCTGTTGGACTTGAATTTTGGATATGATATAGTTGGCATATTGTTGTAGAACATATTAAAATTTGGGATGAATCCAGCAAGTGGTTTAGGAGTTATGATTTATCAAAGTTGGGACCTTAAACAGTTTTCTGGATGTTGCTGAAATTGCTAAGTGCTGGAAATACCTGGGTTGTGCAGTCATGTTTGAGCTTAAGTTTGGATACTTTAGAAACATAATCCACCATTCAGTTTTTAGTATGTTATAGAGTGTCATACATAGTTCAACATATCAGAAGTTGAGACCGATCCAACGGTCGGATCTAAATCCATAGGAGCTCTAAGTAGGCTAGTTGAGTTGTGTGGGACAGAACTCAAAAATTGGCTAAGTATGGATTTCTGGATTTTGGAACCATCTTTGTAGATTTTTGTAGGAGTTGTTATTGAGAGATCTTTGCTCCTAGAAGTAGTATGCATATCATAGAAGACCTATAGATTTATTTCGGAATTTTATATTTTTATCTGAGCCTCGTATCTTAAGTAAAAATCGGAACTTAGCGACTTTTTGTGAAAATCAAGAATGGTGTGTAACTCTTATAAATCTTTAGCGAACTTTTCCGTGAGGGCTAGATGGTGAAAATAGGTTCCAAAGGAGAGTTGGAAACTAGGTTATAGAAAATCCTGGAGTTCGGGACCAGGGGTAAAATGGTCATTTTACCTTAAGAGGGCTTTTTAGTCTTTTTCTTTTGATGAGGTTGTGCATCATAGAAGTTATAAACTTCTAAGAATATGAGACGTATGATGATCCACTTGCCTTGTATAACAGGCGGTTGAGTTTCTACGGTTACAAACCGAGTCGAGATAACGAGATTTGAGATTTGATACAGGTAAGTCCTTTGGGCTTACTTAGCTGACTTCTAAATACGAGTATGAATAATGATAGTGGTGTGTGAATGAGATGTTTATAGTTATATTTTAGTAATAAATATATATACCGACCTATACCTTGGCCTAAGAGTAACGGGCGGTGGCATTCTGCTCAGTAGCCTGAGGGCGCTGGGGGTTTCTTTAGGGACTAGTCCACACTCGATTTGTAGTGATGCTACCGGCGGAGGTAAGCTAGACCTACACCGGTTGGATAAGGAACGGAGGCGAAAACTCTTAAGATTCTCGTGCCACAACTTTAAAACGGATTAAAGTGAATCACCTAAGATATCAGATAATAACCAAATTGTGTGCCAGCATGATGGGTGTTTATATTACCTTGTTTGTGTTTGTGCTATCCTTATTCTGCTTATATTTGGATTGTTAGCTAACGGTTTATCCGTGTTGTAGATTTGTAGAGATAGACAATTGCAGAGAGATCCGGAACGGATGGTCAGCCGGGTCCACGTACTCATTAGATGGGGACGGGGGAGTCTCCCATACAGCATGCATGTTATGTATATGTTTATGTTTTGTAAGGCTGTCACATGTGTACATTCATACAGTAAAAATATTATGTTTCGAAATTGTTTTAAGTACATTTGTGCCTTGTTGTAAGATCCAAGTAATGTTATTGTTAAACCAAGGTCGGGACCCATTGTGAGGTCCTAACCAGTAGCTCCCCGAGTTTCGAGAACTTGGGGTGTTACAGCTCCCTTGGGATCTCGACCTTGATGATATATCATATACTAACTTTAACAAGGTTGCGTACTTGCGGTAATAGGTGATTTTGAGTAGTGTCTCGCACTCGCATCATGGAACTTGGACATAAAATATGGAATTTTAATATGTATTAGAGAATAATGTTAATGAATACTTTAATATACAAAAATTTTCAGCCAGGTTACATTAGGCGAGTTATTTCGGATTCTCGGGCCATTCCGCTAATGAGAAATTTTATGTTGGGTTACTTTCTGCTCTCGAGTCATATTGGGTTGACCCATTCGGTCATAATCGAGTTTCATTTATTTTTGGGTTATTTAATTTTATTATTTCAGGTAGAACTTGTTTGGATCCGACCACCTTAAGACATATTCTTGTTTTTATTTTTAAGTAGGGGTCGGGTTTGGATCCGACGATTCAGGTTTGTATTTTCGGATCGGGTCAAATTTTACCAACTTCAAGTACAATTATTGTTTCTCCGTTGAGTCTTTTAAGTATTTCCGCACAATAAGGACTTTTTAAGTAATTGAAAATGATTGAAGGTTATTTGAATTGCATCCAATTTGGTAGGTAAAATCTATTGCTAATTTACCGAATTAAAAAATATTGATTTGATACCGGCTCAACGAAATTAATTTGGTCCAAAACCAAAGTAATTTGAACCTTAAAATGACCGAAATTGATATATTCGTTGTACATGACGGAAGATGGCCCGATAACTCATAATAATCATATAAAAATACTTAATCACGATAACCCATAATAATATGATACAAATAACTTGATAAACCGAATTTCAATGAGCAACAAATTTCTGACTCAATCCAATAAAGCCGATTGGTCATGAAAATCGATTTAACAAAAAAAAAAACTTACATGACCTTAATGAAGAGTTTCATGTGTTCAAACATGATCTTGTAATTCCACACATGTACTAGAACATTAACTTGTGATTCCACTAAAATTCTAAACGTAGTAACCAATGATGATCAATTCTCATCCTGAGATAACGAGTTTTATAAATAACCTCACTTCATACAATGAGGAACACAACCTACAACTCATTTGACTTGAAACGTGAAGATTGCATTCAACTCCTTTATGAGAAACAAAGGTTACCAATGGCAATAAAGACTTACAAGGGTCCAACTAGCTTCATCTCCTCCATGAGATGTTGGTGTTTACGAGCATAGGGTAACTCTTCTACGCTTGTAACCACTCGTTTGTCCTAACGGGTCAAGCCAAGCTCCGCTATTGGCTATCTCGATTATTGAGGAGATTGCTAGGTCATGCTAAGGATTTCCCACTCATATTGCTTGATTGGATTAGCTAGCTTCTTCTTGTTAATGTCGCATAAATATGGGAGCTTGATATGCCATGTGATGGTTTGCTTTACAAACGGCGGGAGGAGGATCCTACAAGGCTCGCCTTGCAATTGATGGATGTTGATATACCTTGATTTGGGCTTGTCATCTATTTGGCTTAGTCTTATACTTGGCATCCAAGTATAACCTAGGATTTCATTACTCTATATATTGTGGTGTTCTCTTTGCCTCCAAAACAATTTTGTTAAAATCTGGTTATTCATATGTTCATTAGTAATCTAAAACTCCTCAAAAAATCTCTGTGAAAGTGAACGTTATTGGGTGAACCACTATAGATAAGTGTGCGTTGTCTTTCTTGTTTTTTTGAATTTTATTCTTTCTCATAATTCCGCACAACAAAATGATATCAGAGCTTTGGGTTCTTTGATTTTCTGTAATCTAGTATAAAGATATCTTCTAGCAACACGAAGATCGACAAGTTTACAAGGAGGAATAGTTTCAGACTGTGGCAGATCAAGATGCTAGTATTGCTGAAACAACAAGGCTTATGGGGGCCGTTGTCAAGGAAGGAATCAGATAAGAAAAAGGGCGATGATGTTGAAATGGCCACTCAGGAGGATAAGCCACATTCAACCATAATGTTATGTCTCGTAGATGATGTCTTATGCGAGGTTTCAAACTAGGATACTACAACTGTAACAACCAATATCCGACGGATTCGATCCTTAGGTTGACAACAACTTCCCCGGACCTTACAACATGGAACAAATAAAAGCCAAATGAAAAAGTTTTTAATGCATGATGAATATCTGAAATACAACTGAAAAGAAACATAACTCCAACCGAGTTCTCAAAACCATAACAACATGACAACGTTTTAAGATAACAATAACAGAAACACCGATCCCGTCCTATAATGTACGGACCCCCGGCTGCTCACTACCACCGGATCACTCGACCGCCTCCCTTACCTACAAGGCATCTACAAAGCTGTATAAAACCGTTAGCTAACATTCTAAGCATTAGAGTAAAGGTAAAGGCACATAAACACATAAGGAAGACAACACATACAACATGCAACACTCAAGTCCGTTTATTATCATTATTTACGTTAATCCTTACTAATTCAACTTTCGGTTTTGTGACACGAGAATCTCCCCGAAACTCACCTCTGTCCCCGTTTAACAACAAGGAATGGTACTGATGCATCCGACCGTCTACCTGTCTGGGCTAGTCGCAGGGAACCTCCTAGATCTCGCAAGAGCTAGGATGTGATGTAAACCGCCCGTTATAATACATTTGGGCCAATTATATAATATATAGGTCGTCCTATTCCGTTTTCGTTGTTTTAACATAACAAATACACACCACCAATACACATCAAACTAATACGAAGAAGCTCGCTAAGTAAGTCCGTGGACTTACCTGAATCAAGTCAAAATCCCCAAACAATGCTACTACTTGATTCCACAAGAATAAAACTCAACACCTGTTTATAACGAGGAAACTTGGATCAATATCATTACCACTCACCTATAAGGTTTCCTAACTTCCCAATTTCATAACAATCTAATCTACGTTAAGCCTACCAAAGAATGTTAACTTACAATTAGATATGTAAATTGTACTTTGGTACGGGTTCCGAATAAAAATATCCGGATATTACATCAGTTCCCCCTTAAAAATAAGTTAGTCCCGAAACTTAAATAAAATAGACTACGTTTAAAACTACTAAACCCTTCCACATAAGCAATACCTCAAAATCCAACATAAATATTTAATCACATCAAAACTGGCGACAACCAATCAACTTATAACATAACACAAAATAAAATCAAGAACTAACCCGTCGGTCCTACAATCGTTACTAACTATACATAAAACTCAGGATAGTTCTTCATGATGCTATCCTCTGTCTCCCATGTCGCCTCGTCGGCTCCTTGTCTAGACCACTGAATCTGTAGCATGTCCTTAGACCGTAGGCATCTAATACTCCTCTCTAACACAGCTATTGGTGCTCTACAAACGTGTGATCCGGCTCTACTATCAAATCCTCATAGCTGATAATGTGTCTCGGGTCTTGAATATACTGTCTCAGCTAGTGCGATGTCGTCCTGTATCTGCTCTGGAGCAACTCCACTAGCTCCACTAGGCTCATCCCAACACAAAGGTGTACGGCATCTCCGCCCATACAAAGCCTCATAAGGAGCCATCCCTATCGATGCATGCCAGCTGTTGTTATATGAAAAACTAAACCAAAGGAAGGTGGTTTGGCCACACTTGTCCCCAATCCAACACACAATCTTGCAGCATATCCTCAAATGTTTGTATGGTCCTCTCTAACTGACCGTCAGTCTGAGGGTGATAGGTTGTGGTAAAGTAGAGACTCGTCCCCAAGGCCGTATGCACCAGCTGCCAAAACCTTGACGTAAACCGTCCATCTCTATCGGAAACGATAGTTCGCGGTACTCCATGGAGTCTCACAATTTGTCTGGTTAACTCCTCAACTAGACAACTCACCGACCACGTTTCCTTAATCGGAATGAAATGTGCGGTCTTCGTCAACCTATCAACTATCACCCATATATCATTAAAGCTCCTACTAGGTCCCAAACCCGTGACAAAATCCATGGATATGCCCTCCCTTTCCACTACGGCACTGACAATGGGTGAATCTCTCCTCCGGACCTGCGATGCTCAATCTTGACCTGTTGACAGGTCGCACACTGAGCCACGTATCTAGCCACATCGGGCTTCTGTCCACCCCACGAGAAAGAACGTCTCACGTCCTTTTACATCTTACTAGAACCAGGGTGTACTGAGTAAGGGGTAGCATGAGCCTCACCAAGTATCCTCTGTCTCAACTCACCATCCGACGGCACACAAATACGCTCCTGATAGCTCATCACTCCGTATGCACTTATCGTAAATTGTGGTGCCTCACCTCGAGACATCTTGTCGCGGATCCGGGTCAAAGTCGGGTAACTCTCCTACTTTTGTCGGATCTCTCCCAACAGATCCGGTAGTATCTCTAGAGTGGACAAGTGACCGTCTGTGTCGGGAAACTGAATATCCATATCTAGCCAGGCTAGATCCCTCTACAACTGAGGTTGTAACGTCAAACGAGCTATCACCTTCTCTCGAGGCGTCTTCTTGCTAAGGGCATCGGCAATTGAATCTTCGTCATCATCGTCATCACTGTCTTCCTCTTCAGATGGTAACTCATCTTTTCTCGATCTTAATGCTAGATTCTTAGTGTTAGATGGGAGCTCTCCATCTTTTTCACCAAGAACCATTTTGTGTGTGATTAGTTTTCCAAGGAGATCATCGAGAGGGAGAGTTGAGAGATTTTGAGCTTCTTCGATGGCAGTCATCTTTGGTCCCCACATGGCTTTAGGTAAGCTCCTTAGAACCTTCCTAACTTTTTCTTCATTTGTGAAGACCTTTCCTAGTGAGTCCAGGTTGTTCACGATCTCAGTGAATCTTGTGAACATTTCTTTGACTGGTTCATTTGGATTAATTTTGAATAGCTCGTATTGTCTGAGGAAGATGCTAATCTTTGTTTCCTTGACTTGACTTGCTCCTTCGTATGTGACAACAAGTTTGTCCCATATTTCCTTTGCACTCTTGCATGATGAGATACGATTGAATTCGTTGACATCTAATCCGTAGTAGAGTAAGTTCATAGCTTTGTAGTTCTTTGACACACTGTCCAAGTCAGCTTGAGTGAAGTCAGCTTCCTTCTTTGGGACTTGGACACCTTCAACTGTCGTAGTTGGGACTTTGGGGTCATTCTGAATGATGCTCCATAATTCCATGTCCTTATCAATAATGAACATAAGCATGAGTGCTCTCCAATGGGCAAAGTTGTTGCCACAAAAGTGGTGGTCGAGATGAGGATCTTCCTTGAGCAAATCCTCCATCACCTACAGGATTCATGATTAGTCTCACTGATGGTTAAATCAATATACGTGAGTCTAGCTCTGATACCAATTGAAGAACCGTTAGGTGAATAAAAAGGATAAAAGATACTCTAGAAGGGGGTTGAATAGAGTATGAGAACTTTTTGCAAAAATCAATCTCAAAGCTTTGAAACCAATTTTAAAGGCCTTAATGTCGATCTGAGCTCTTTGTGACACACTTTGATTTCAAGGGCTTTGAAACAACTTTCAAGGGCCTTGACTTTGTAAACCAGCAAAACAAAGTTAGTCATAGTAAAGCAAGATAAAGTGCGGAATGTAAAAGATCGACACGAGGATATGTTTACGAAGTTTGGCTCAAATAGCCTACTCTCTATCCCAGGGTATAGCCTTAGGATCTAACTATCTATTATTAGCTTCAAAGAGTCCTAGATACGAACTAGAAGAAATCTTCTTCTTCTCTCACTGTAGCCAACGCTACGATCTAGCTCCAACTCTTCACCTTGCTATAATAGCCTAGTTACTTCGTAGAGTAACACACACTCTAGTATAACACTTTTTAGATATATCAATAGAGCTCTCGAGTTTATCTCTCTCTAGGGGATAACGCTTTTAGTGAAAGAGAGAAAGAAAAACTATCTGATCGAATGAAGATGCTTTGGTTCGCTTGAAGACTTTAGATGTTTCCGTGTAAGCTTGTTTCTTGTTCTTCAATCGACATCTTCATTTATAGTCTTCTATGGAGAGGTCTTCTAGCCGTTGGGAAGACGACCGTTTGAATATAATTCTTCTTCTCCATGAAGATTGCTTCTTGGTTGAGATGAGATAGACGTTGTGGATCTTCATCTCCTTGAAACACATTAATCTCTCTGGCCCATAATCTTCTCGTAATTGTTGTGACGATATCAAATTCCGTAGCAGAGAATCTTTATGCTTTCGGTTGAGGATCGTTGCAAGATCCTATTAAGAATCAAATCTTTTCTTGGTCGTTTGAGATCTTATTTCAACATATCTTCTTGTTAAGCATATCTTTCTTGGAAGATCTTCATTGGCACTTTGTTAGATAAGTGATTTGAATTCCTTCAGCGTGCAGCCTTGACGTGTCTTGACTTCTGTTCCCTTGAACGCTTTCAAGGCCTCCGTCTTTTAATCACTCTAAATTCCTTATCTTTCCTTGCATCTCATTTCAAGGTCTTCCAAGGTCCTTTGAAGTGTGTTTCAAAACCTGCACTCATTCAATACAAACCAGCCTTGACGTGTCTTGGCACTTTGTTAGATAAGTGATTTGAATTCCTTTGAAGTGTGTTTCAAGGTCTTCCAAGGTCCTTTGAAATTGTTAGTGTATAAAACCACTCCATTTGTGTTTAAGCCTTCCATCATCATCACCTATAAAAATATATAAACAAGGTGGAGTTTCAGAGTTTATCATTTGTTTGAACTTTTTATTGTTTGGTCCAATTTTATACTTGGCGTTTTAAGTATAACATAGGATTTTCTTACTCTATATATTGTCACGTTTCTTTTGCCTCAAAAACAATCTAGTTATCTATCTGTTTATTTGTAATCTGAAACTCTTCAATAAAATCTCTCTAAAATTCGACGTAGTCATTACTGGTAGAGTTGTCAAAATCTGACCCGACCCGTGAAACTCGCCCGATCCGAACCCGACTGACACCCATTAAAAAGAAAAAAATATACGCATATGATACTGACCCGCTGTTAACCGATTGAACCCAAAACCAAAAATAACTCAAACCCGAAAGTGACTGTAACCTGATTATACCCGAATGAACTGTAACACCCCAAATTCTCAGAATTTGGGGAGGTACTTGTTAGGACCTCACAATGGGTCCCGACCTTGATTTAACAACAACTTTACTTAGGATCTTACAACAAGGCACAAACGTAAATAAATATTTTGAAAGTCATTAAATTATATTTGAATGAATGTACTACATATGACAGCCTTACAACAAATAAATAAGTTAACGTCGTGCATGCAATAGGAAGACTCCCCCGTCCTCATCTAATGAGTACGTGGACCTGACTGACCATCCGTCCCAGACCTCTCTGCAATTGTCTATACCTACAAACAATCTAACAACACGGATAAACCGTTAGCTAACTATCCAAATACTAGCAGAATAAATAATAGCACATTATCATAACAAAAATAAAACACTCATCATGCTTCTAGAGAATTTCATTTATTATCTTTAATTATGTCATACACTTTACTAATGATACTTATTTTGTGACACGAGGGATTTCCAAACCTCGCCTCCGCCCCCGTGTAACCATCAGGAGTGGATCCGATGCACCTCACCGTTTACCTGTCTAGTCTGGGTATAGAGAACCTCTCAGTCTCCTGTAAGAGTTATAATTAAACACATAACACACACCACTATCATCATTCAACTAATATCTAGAAGCCAACTAAGTAAGCCCAAAGGACTTACCTGAATAAATCTCAATTCCCGTTATCTCGACTCGGTCTGTAACCGTAGAAATTCAACCGCCTGTTATACAAGGCAAGTGGATCAATAATGTATCCCACTTTCTTAGAAGTCTCTAACCTCTAAGATACTCAAATCGATCATAAAGAAATTACCATAATACTCTTATAAGGTAATTGACCATTTTACCCTGGTCCCGAAACTCTAAAAAATTCTATACCAAATTTCCAAACTATTCTTTGGAACTCAAAGCCGCACTCTTACTCTCAAAGGAAGCTTGCTAAAGATTTAGAAGAGTTAACTACATTCTTGACTTTCATAAAAGTCGCTAAGGTCCGACTTTAACCTAAGATACGAGGCTCGAATAAAAATATAAAAATACCACAAAAATATTCTAGGTCTTCTATGATATGTTATCTAATCATAGAAACAAAGATCTCCCAAAAATACTCAACCACAACTCCTACACAAATCTCCAAAGATGGTTCCGAAATCAAAAAGTTCCATACTTAGTCAAATAATAAGTTCTTTTCCGAAAAATTGTGTTACTCCCTACTTCGGAACATCATAAGTCCGAAACTAATTGTTGGATCATCCTCAAAACTTTACAAAATAAAATAATTGTTGGATCATCCTCAAAATTTTATGTTCATTAGAATTATCTAACTTATTCAAATCTAGCTCCAAAAATGGCTTTAACACACAGTTTTCCAACACTTAGAATATTTCAGCAACAACAGAAAAATTGTTCAAGGTCCTAACTTCGAAAAATCATAACTCCTAAACCTCTTGATGAAATTTTGATATATTATACTATGTAATCCTAACTATGACATATCCAAAATCCAAGTCCAACCGAGATCAGAAACTTATTCAAAACTATCTCACAAAACTGCATCACACGCAGTTTTTCTCAACACTCAACACACTTATTAAAAACTGCATGAGGAGCCAACTTTGGGATACCATAACTCTCAAACTGTAACTGCGATTCTTCTCAAATTTTGATATGTTCTACTATAATATCCCGACTATATCATATAAAAAGTTTAGCCAAAAATAAGGTGTCTTGCATACATAAATTTGTCCCTGACGTTTGATGTTCTCCATTGTTTAAAAACTCAGAAAACAAGTGGATCTTCACTGCTCCTTTCTGGATGTTCTGAGTATGTTTATGAGGCATAAAAGGCATCCATTAGACATGACATTCATAGAGGTAAGTGCAAGGAAGGAATGGGTATGAATATTACCCGATTCCAAGACTCGAAAGAGGGCAAGTCAATGACACAAGGCACAAAAGACAACTCCTGCAGGCTGGGCTGTTTCCCGTTACAAAAGCAAGGAGGAGGAGGCTCTGCAGAGTTGGTTGCTGCTTGACATAGAGGGACTGAATCCCTGTAGTCCCGTGGTGTTGCGCTTGAGGAGGGAAGACCATAATTTGGCTTCGATGTGGTCATCTGAGCGAGTCAAGAGAACACTCGCTTGTTGTCCAGTGCCTTGGGGAGGGGATGTGTGTGCTACTGATTTCTGGCTACTCATGTGCAGAAAGGAGCCCCGCTCTTGGTTTCGTGCGGCATGGATGGATAGAAGAGGCTGCTTCTTCGTGGGAGAGACACAAGGGATGCTCGTCCTTGGCATGGTTGCGTGACAGTGATGAGAAAGCCTCCCGATCTGCTTCCGTACGTGAGAGTGGAGAAGAGGGAGAGGAAGCTATTGAACTTACCCAATGTCGGTGTGCAGAAGACTGTAACAGGCAAGATCCGTGTAGGGAAGAAGAGAATGAATTTGGACATATAGGCATGCATGTGTGAAGACTAGAAGGAGGGCTACAGATCCGGCTGAATCAACGTAACTGAAGATCTTCAAAATCCCGTACGTTACAATTTGGAAGGGAGAGAAGCGTTCCTCCCGCTGGCTTCCTGACATGCATGATGGCTGGGCTTCACTGTTGGGCTGCTTGAAGTTGACGGGCTGGAGTGAAGCAAGGGTTGAGAGAAGCAAAGTCCAAGGTCAAGCAAGGCATGAAGATATGGGTTGAACCAAGGGGAGGAGATGGGCTGAAACTTGTCAAGGCCTTGCCTTGGCCTTGTCATGGGTTTGTGTTCGCCACTTAGCGTGCGTGCAAATAAGCTTTAAATTTATAAAACTAGAATCAAGCAAGCGAACCCGCAGTGTACGGATCGGCGTAGATTAGCAAGTATTCCAGAGTATCGAACACAGGGATTTGGGGGGAACAAATTCGATTGCAGATTATCAAGCAAGTAAATGTAAAAGCTTTGCAAATTATTGGGAAAACAACAATCCTAAAGATCCAAGTATCCAGCTGTGGCTATCGATTCAAGATATACTAATGATATAAGGACAGAGTTAAGATATGCAAAGGTATGCTAATGTAAGGTAATCGTACGGTGAAGTTCCAAAAACCTTATATGACTCACCTACAAGACACTCTCTATAAAGGTTGTTGAGGCTTCAATATAGAAAGGTTCTAAAGGTAAGAATTAAAGTCAAATACCCAAACTTGTAATCCAAGGACCAAGACTAACTAAATCAATTAAGGTTGTGACACTCACAATCGAGGTAGAGGTTGTTGACGCTTCACTACCACCTAGAAAAGACAAGCCTAAACTAAGTTAAAGCAAATCTTTAACTTTGGACTAAAGTAAAAGCAGGTTCGTAAACTTAAGGGAAATCACGGTTAGTTCTTGAGGTTCCACGGCCGTGGACTCAAGAACAGGCCGTAATTTAGGGTTCGTCGGCGATTCTCTCTAACTCTCAGGGTCCAATCTGTTTACGATCGATCTATCATCATCTAAACCACAACTTTCAACCCTTCACCTTAGAATTGTTAAGGGTTTTTAGCCAACAACAGTCATATTGATATCAAATTCAAGAATTAAAAGATTGAAAGATGAAAACTTCCGAAAACTTTCAATAAACTTCAAACGAATCTCAAAGTCACAATCAAGAACAAATATCGTCACTAGATTCGGAATAGAACAAACAAACACAATCTTAGATAAGAAGGAAGAACGGGATATCAATCCGTCTTCTAAATCAAACCTAAACAAGAAGAGGAATCTTCTTGCGAACAATCTTCCGAATCTTCGATCTTCCGTAAATCTGGAAATCTCAATCACAATCTCCACCAAAGTGTGAGATTAGGGCAATTCCAAGCGTAAACGTAGGATGCGTCTATTCGTAAGCGAAGGTGACGGAATCTCTCTTCGTCCGTCCTTTTATAGTGTAAGATAAACTTTCGGCCCGGCCCAATCTTTTAAAAGATCGTGGCTGATAACACGATTTATGACTTAGGTTTAGGTAATCATTTAGATAGATTTCTCACTCATTCATGCATGGTTTAGCACTAATTCACGACGTTTGCACTCAATTCACGTATTTTGTCGAGATAGACGTCTACACGGACTTGTGCGTTGCTTTGTAGGTATTTCGGGGGTCTTTTGGACAATAACCGATACATTCGAGGGCCAAGCCTCATGGTGGTACACATCCAAGGCTAAGGAGGAGCATAAATGGAGCAACAAGGGACACAAAGACCACTATTGGTGCAAGCAATGGATCAACTCATGGCTAAACGATCGTGGCATGTTTCTGCTGAAGAAAATCGGACCAACTAGCAGCTAAATCGTCCGATTTTTAATCCTACTGGGTCGATTTTTGGGGCTTTGACAGCTTAAGCCACGTGCCCCACGATCTCTTGTCCGTCCTTGCTCTTGGTGGAGAATATAAGTGGTCCTGCAGGTGGTTGCTGAGCATCTCTCCTCTCACACACTCTCATTCACAGCTCATCCATTTGAAGCAAAGATTGGAGGAGAAGAAAAGCTCTCAAGGATTGAAGGAAGAAGAAGAAGACCATTCTAAGAGTGATAGTAAGATTTTGAGTGATTTTGAGTTACTTTTGTAGTCTTGGATTGAAGAACTATTGCAAGGATTGTTAGGAACGTTTTGAATCTTCATTTAAGAGTTTGTAAGTCTTGCTACAACTTGGATTCAGTTGAGATTTGTTGGTTTTACTTGCTTATCTTTCATTATTCATCTATGAACACCATGTATGCTTGTGTGATGATTTTGGATCTTAATATGCATACTATTGGCTAGTTTGTTGTGATTCTGGAGTGATGGATTGATGGTTATGGCTAGGGTGATGATAGGATGGGCTTATATGTTAGTTTAGGATGATTTATATGCACAAAACTCACAACAGAAGGAAAAAATCGGCCTGTTCATCAGGTAAATCGGCCGATTTTCCCATGATCCATCCGATTTTCTTCTCTGTTGGTCTTTGATTGATGAAACTGTATGTTGGGGTGTTAGGTTGTTAAATCCTAGTGTTTATTAAGCCTAATTTAGCTTAGGATCACCTAATTCTATTAACCTAAGTGAGGGAAGAGATCTACCCGATGATTTCCGATCTTAGATACCTTAGAAGATGAATTCTAGGTAGTAGTGAGCCTCATAAGCCGCTATTGGATCGAGTGTGCTAGGATTAGTACTTGAGACTTCCCTATTCCGAGACTTACCCGGTAAGGAGAGGGTTGCACCCTTAGGTAGTATCCGGTTTGTGTAGAACTCCCTATTTAACCACCTTGAGACCTACCCGGTAATAGGAGTTAGATGCGGGACTAGTGAAGTGAGAGACCTACCCGGTAATTGCTTCCATTAGTGAAACACTCTTCCCAACACCGCAACTTGTCCTTAGAATCCTTAGAACCTTGAGTCCTATGCCATAACCGGAAATCTTGACCTCTAGAATCCACTTTTCTCTCTTGATCATATACTTGTGTTTTGTGATACTTGCTTGTTTTGCTAGCTTGAGTTGTTGGTTTGTTTCGTTATCTTGTTTGATTTGTTATCTTTGCTTGATCGCCACAAAAACTCAACCAAAAATATCTTCAATTTCCTTTCTTTATTCCTTTCTCTTCTCTTAGATTAGATCCACACTATCTATGACCATTGTTTGACTCGATTTCACCTTAGACTTTGTGTTCGACCTCGGAATACTATCCCTACTACGAACGTTCCGTACACTGCGGGTTCGCTAGGAGTTAGGATAAATATAACGAGTATAAATTTAAAGCTTATTGCGTGCACATCACACGATCTTAGCGTAACAAGTTTTTGGCGCCGTTGCCGGGGACTAGGTCTAGATTGAGTCATTTTGTGATTGTTTATAGTGTAGATCTTTCTTGTTGCTTTTGATCTCTCTTTGGTGTGTGTCTTTGCTTTTCAGGACATCTCTTACTCTTTAGGTGTATGCGAAGATCTCGTGGCAAGGATTTAGCTCCATTCGATCCCGAACCGGAGAAAACCCTTAGATCTAGATCCAAGAGCATCAAAAAGGGAAAAGAGATGGCCGGAAGAGATCTCCAAGCTGAATTGGATGAAGCCTTAGAGCAAATAAGGCTAAGAGATGAGCTTTTAGAGGAAGAAAGGAGACTTGCCAATGAGAGGCAAGAAGCAACTAGGAGGGAGATTGATGAGATTAGGCAAGCCCTTGTGCAAGGAGAGCTTAATCGTCAACAACCTCCACCTCCACCACCACAACCGCAGCCGGCGGCGAATGTTAGGGTTGTTCCCATTGCTATTGAAGAGCCACAAACATTGGGGAGATGTATGGATCCGGCACAAAGAGCACACCGTCCGGGTGTGAACTTGGGAGATCCCGCAGCCCACAACTACGAGCTCCGCCCTCAAGTTCTACAAATGATCCGGCATAATCAATTTGGAGGGATGGAAGGAGAGTCTCCTCATCAACACTTGATGAACTACGAGATTTTGATGGAAACTCTTAGACCGCCAAGATTGGAGAGCAACAAACATAAACTAAGGGCTTTCTCCTTCTCTCTTAAGGACAAGGCCTTGGCTTGGTATCAATCTATTCCACAAGGGCGAGTTGGTACTTGGGAGGAGATGACAACCGAGTTTTTGACTAAGTTCTTCCCACCTTCCAAGACTACCGAGTTAAGAGGGAAGATCAATGCCTTCGTGATGAAGGATAGAGAGAGTTTGTTCAAGTCTTGGGAGAGATTTAAAGATCTTCTCCTAGATTGTCCACACCATGGCATACCGAAAATCGAGCTATTGGAGATCTACTTCAAGGGGCTTGATGAAGATAGCCAATTCAAGCTTCAATCCCTTTCCGGTGGGACTTTCATGGAGAAACATGTGGATGATGCTTGGGAGTTTGTAGAGAAACGAGCTCTAGTAATTGAGAAGTACTCCCATAGGAAGAGTGAAGGGAGAAAGACAGGAGCATATGAGGTGAGTGAGGTCACCATGAGCAACTTCAAGCTCGACGCCATCAATAACGAGCTAAAGTCCTTGAGGGAGTTGTGTGCTACAACCTTGAAGAACCAAACAACCCCTCAAGTGCTTCCACAAGCTAACTTGTCTTCCAAGGAGGAGGATGTGAACTATATGGGAAGGGGCAACTACAACAACTACCAAGGCCCAAGGAACTTCAACAACAACCGGCAATTCAACAATTACCGGCCCAACCATAACCATCCCGGGTTTTCTTACTCTAACCCGGATGGAGCCTTGAACCATCCCGCTTCTACAAGCACAACTCCACTACCAAAAGCTTCACAAGAACCTCCACCCGGATTTACTCAACCTCCAAAGGATAGAACCGAAATGATGTTTGAGCAATTGCTTGGAAGATTGAGTGGTCTTGAGAGCACGGTGACTTCTATCTCAAAAGCTCAAAAGGTTTTGGAAGCACAAGTGTTCCAAAAGGCGGGTGAGGCACATAGAGATCCGGGAAAGCTTCCCGGAAGAACCGAAGAAAACCCAAGAGGCCAAGTGTTGGCTATTACAACGAGAAGTGGGTTAAGCATGAAGGATCCTTTGCCCAAGGAGAATGCTAAAGGGAAGCAAGTGGTGAGTGAAGAACAGCCATTGCAAGGAGATGGAGGCAAGGGCAAGGATGTTGAGCCAACATATGTGGCACCGCCTCCATACAAACCACCGCTACCATTCCCTCAATCAAGAGCAAGAGCTCGCTTGGACAATCACTTTGGTAAGTTCCTTGAACTAATGTCTAAATTGCATATTAACATTCCGTTCATGGATGCTATTTTAGGAATGCCGGCATATGGCAAGTTCTTGAAGGAAATACTCTCCAACAAAAGGAAGTTGGAGGAGTATGGGGAGATAAGAATGACAAAGAGATCCTCGGAATTGATTCAAACGATGAAGGAGGAGATGCCTCCTAAGTTAAGGGATCCGGGATCCTTTTGTGTGCCAATCGGAGTAGGAGAAGTGAAGTATGACGCCCTATGTGATCTTGGGGCAAGTGTGAGCATCATTCCGCTTGCACTTTGCAACAAGGTTGGGCTAGGAGAGCCAAAGCCGGTCAAGATGACCCTTTACATGGCGGACCGCTCGATCACTCATCCGGTTGGAATCTTGGAGGACATTCCGGTGCAACTAGGGAAGTTCTATGTGCCCATAGACTTCGTTGTTTTGGACATCCCGGCGGACTATCCGGTCCCTATCATCTTGGGGAGACCTTTCCTAGCTACTTCCGGATGTCTAGTAGATTGCAAGAATGGAAACATCTCCTTCAACATTGGAGAAGAAAACATCAAGTTCAAGCTGTCCACAATGATGAAAGGACCAACCCTTGATGAAGATGTATTCAACATAGTTGAAGAAGAGGAGTCTAGAGAGGTTGTGAGCTCAATCTTGCTCAAGGATCCACTTGAGAGGGTTCTTAGCTCAAGTTTGATGGAGGAAGGTGTTGAGGAGAGTAGCAATGAAGTAATCAAGGCCTTGAATGCATTGGACGAGCTACCAAGTGTTGGGTTTGAAGTGCTAGAAGAAGAGGAAAACAGACAGAAAAAACGGACTGGAGGGCAAAAATCGGCCGATTTTTGTCCTTGTGCTGAAATTTCAGCTAGTTCAGCAAAAATAGAAACTCAGATCGACCCACTGCCAGAAAATCGTCCGATTTTTTCTCCTGGGTCGATTTTCCTGAGTCTTTTCAGCACCAACAACTTGAATGTGAGCAATCATCAAGGGACTTCAAGGAGGCTTCCATGGCTTTGCAATCATCTCAACCTACATTGTATGGATCGTCTCCAACCGAAAAAGGTCCTCCTCAACATGATCTTAAACCTCTTCCTTCTCATTTAAAGTATGCTTTCCTCGGTTCAAATTCTACTTATCCGGTGATTGTGAATGCATCTTTGAATGATGATGAGCTTAATAGATTGTTGAATGAATTGAAACTGGATAGAAAAGCAATAGGATACACCATTGATGATCTTGTTGGCATCAAGCCCTCTTTGTGCATACATAGGATAATGATGGAAGATAATCATAAACCCTCTATTGAACATCAAAGAAGATTGAATCCCATAATGAAAGAGGTAGTCAAAAAGGAAATCATTAAGTTGCTAGATGCGGGAATTATCTACCCTATCTCGGATAGTAAGTGGGTTAGTCCCGTTCATGTAGTACCTAAGAAGGGTGGGATGACCGTAGTAACCAATGAGAATAATGAACTAATCCCAACTAGGACGGTTACGGGATGGAGGATGTGCATTGATTATAGGAAGTTGAACATGGCCTCTAGGAAAGATCACTTCCCTCTCCCTTTCATTGACCAAATGCTAGAAAGGTTAGCTCAACATTCTCATTTTTGCTACCTAGATGGCTATAGTGGATTCTTCCGAATCCCCATCCACCCCGATGACCAAGAGAAAACAACCTTTACATGTCCATGGGGTACTTTTGCATATAGGAGGATGCCATTTGGGTTGTGTAATGCACCCGCCACCTTCCAAAGGTGTATGATGGCTATCTTTTCGGAATACATAGAAAATATCATGGAAGTGTTCATGGATGATTTCTCTGTTTATGGTTCTTCCTTTGATAATTTCTTGGCTAACTTGTCATTAGTATTGCAAAGATGTGAGGAGACAAATCTTGTCTTGAATTGGGAAAAATGTCACTTCATGGTAAGTGAAGGTATCGTGTTAGGACACTTGGTGTCTAACCGTGACATTGAGGTTGATAGGGCCAAGATTGAAACTATAGAGAAGTTGCCACCACCTACCTCGGTGAAAGGGGTAAGGAGTTTCTTAGGGCATGCCGGTTTTTACCGGAGGTTTATTCAAGATTTCTCTAAAATTTCTAAGCCTCTCACTAACCTACTAATGAAAGATGTTGATTTTGTCTTTTCCAAAGATTGTCTTGAAGCTTTTTGTAGGTTGAAGAACGCTTTGATCTCCGCACCTATCATGCAACCTCCGGATTGGAGCTTACCGTTTGAGATCATGTGTGATGCAAGCGATGTAGCCGTTGGGGCTGTCTTGGGGCAAAGGAAAGATGGGCGCACTCATGCCATTTATTATGCTAGCAAGACACTAGATGACGCCCAACTTAACTATGCCACAACCGAGAAAGAGTTGCTCGCGGTGGTGTATGCTTTTGAGAAGTTCCGCTCATATCTTGTTGGAGCGAAGGTCATTGTCTATACGGATCATGCTGCGATCCGTTACCTCCTTAGAAAGAAGGATGCCAAACCTAGGTTGATTCGGTGGATCCTTCTTCTTCAAGAGTTTGATTTGGAAATCCGGGACAAGAAGGGATCCGAGAACTCCGTGGCGGATCACCTTAGTAGACTACCTCCCTTAGAGATTGAGAGAGATGACATCCCGATTGATGACTCATTCCGGGATGAGCAATTGCAAATGGTGGAGGAGTGCTTGTTCCTAGTGTCTAGAGGAAGTGAGCCATGGTATGCCGACATTGTGAACTACTTGGTGTGTGAGGAAGTGCCTCCCGGATTGACATATGCCCAAAGGAAGAAGTTCTTCAAAGATGTGAGACACTACTATTGGAGTGAACCACTTTTGTTCAAGATAGGGCCGGATGGAATGTTTAGAAGATGCATACCGGAGGACGAGGTGGAGAGTGTAATCCGCCATTGTCATTCCTTGCCATGTGGAGGGCATGCTAGCGCACACAAGACATGTGCGAAAGTGTTGCAATCGGGCTTCTTTTGGCCAAACTTGTTCAAGGATGTGCAAGGCTTTGTGGTAGCTTGTGATGCTTGCCAAAGGACGGGCAACATCTCAAGGAGGAATGAGATGCCCTTGAACAACATCCAAGAGGTAGAAATATTTGATGTATGGGGTGTGGACTTCATGGGACCCTTCCCTTCTTCATGTGGCAACCTCTACATCTTATTGGCGGTTGACTATGTTTCAAGATGGGTGGAGGCAATCGCCTCTCCTACAAATGACGCCAAGGTTTTGGTGCGGTTCTTCAACCGAGTGATCTTTCCTAGGTTTGGAACACCAAGGGTGATCATAAGTGATGGAGGGAAGCACTTCACCAATAGAAACTTTGGGGCACTCTTGGCTAAATATGGGGTGACTCATAAGGTGGCAACACCTTACCATCCTCAAACTAGTGGCCAAGTGGAGATCTCCAACCGGGAGATAAAGGGAATACTTGAGAAGACGGTCTCTAGAACGAGAAAAGATTGGGCTATGAAGCTCGATGATGCCTTGTGGGCATATAGGACCGCTTTCAAGACACCAATTGGCACCACTCCTTACAAGTTGGTCTATGGAAAGTCTTACCACCTTCCGGTAGAGATGGAGCATAGAGCTTATTGGGCCATTAAGTGGCTAAATTTTGACCTCAAGGAGGCGGGAGAGAAGAGGTTGCTTGACATAAATGCTCTTGAAGAGATCCGGTTGGATGCTTATGAGAATACCCGGATCTACAAGGAGCGGACCAAGAGGTGGCATGACAAGCGCCTCATTCCAAAGGAGTTGAGTGAAGGCGACCTTGTCCTTCTCTTCAACTCGAGGCTGCGGCTCTTCCCCGGAAAGCTCAAATCAAGATGGACCGGGCCATATGTGGTGAAGAAGATCTTTCCTCATGGAGCGGTAGAGATAGGAGGAGATCATTGTGGTAACTTCAAGGTGAATGGGCATCGATTGAAGAAGTACATCCCGGAAGCCCCGGTGGAAGTGATTGCCCCGCTTCATCTTGATTGAAACGCTCCTGAATTTGGTCAAGCTAATGACATTAAAGAAGCGCTTAATGGGAGGCAACCCATTGGTACATATTTTTCCCTTTCTTTTTCTTGCTTTTGTTTGATCTCACTCTTAATGGGAGGCAACCCATTGTTTTTCTTTTGTATTTTTGGGTGGTAGATCTTGTTGATTGTCGTGTGTGACGAGATGTTGGAGGTCATGTGAAGGCCTCATGGAACTGTTGAAGGTACAAGATCCAAGCACATGGACGAGGGGGAAATCACCCAGAAAAAACGGCCTGTTCTTCAGCAGATCGGCCGATTTTCCTGGGCAGTTGGGGCGATTTTTCCTCTGTAAAGGAAAGTGATGATCTCCAATCAAGCATGGGTGGAGCGGACGTGGAACTTGGATGGCTTGTTGTTACGTCTAGGAATAGATGTTATGTGCACGCAATAAGTCTTAAATTTATACTATTTATATTTATCCTAACTCCTAGCGAACCCGCAGTGTACGGGACGTTTGTAGAAAGGTAAGTATTCCGAGGTCGACACAAAGACTAAGGTGAAATCGAGTCAAGCAATGATCAAAGATAGTGTGACTCTAGACTAAGATAAGATGAGAAACAAAGAAAATGGAAAACTCAATGTTTTTGTTGGTTTTTATGGTGATCAAACAAAGATCACAAGTCAAGCAAGATAATAAAACAACTAACAACTCAAGCTAACAAAGGAACAAGTAACACAAAGCACAAGTATATGATCAAGAGAGAAAAGTAGATTCTAGAGGTCAAGATTTCCGGTTATGGCATAGGATTCAAGGTTCTAAGGATTCTAAGGACAAGTTGCGGTGTTGGGGAAGAGTGTTTCACTAATGGGAGCAATTACCGGGTAGGTCTCTCGCTTCACTAGTCCCGCATCTAACTCCTATTACCGGGTAGGTCTCAAGGGGTTAGAGTAAGGAATTCCGCACAAACTAGATGCTACTCAAGGGTAACCCTCTCCTTACCGGGTAAATCTCGGAATAGAGAAATCTCAAGTACTAATCCTAGCACACTCGATCCAATAGCGGCTTATGAGGCTCACTACTACCTAGCATTCATCATCTTAGGTATCTAAGATCGGAAATCATCGGGTAGATCTCTTCCCTCACTTAGGTTGATAGCATTAGGTGATCCTAAGCTAAATTAGGCTTAATAAACACTAGGATTTAAACAACCAAGGACCCCAGCATGCAGATTTATCATTTAAAGAGCAACAAGAGAATAAATCGGGCTGTTCTACAGATAAATCGGCCGATTTATCTGATGAACAGGTCGATTTTTCTTCCTGGGATGGGTTTCGTGCATACAAATCATCCTAAACTAACATATAAGTTCATCCTATCATCACCCTAGCCATAACCATCAATCCATCACTCCAGAATCACAACAAACTAGCCAATAACATGCATATTAAGATCCAAAATCATCAAACAAGCATACATGGTGTTCATAGATGGATAATGAAAGATAAGCAAGTAAAATCAATAAATCTCAGCCAAATCCAAGTTGTAGCAAGACTTACAAACTCTTAAATGAAGATTCAAAACGTTCCTAACAATCCTTGCAATCGTTCTTCAATCCAAGATTACAAAAGTAACTCAAAATCACTCAAAACCTCACTATTCTCCTACAATGGTGTTCTTCTTCTTCCTTCAATCTTTGAGAGCTTTTCTTCTCCTCCAATCTTTTTCCCAAATTGATGAGCTGTGAATGAGAGTGTGGGAGAGGAGAGATGCTCAGCAACCACCTGCAGGACCACTTATATTCTCCACCAAGAGCAAGGACGGACAAGAGATCGTGGGACACGTGGCTTAAGCTGTCAAATGCCCAAAAATCGACCTCATAGGAGAAAATCGTCCGATTTAGCTACTAGCTGGGTCGATTTTCTTCAGCAGAAACATGCTATGCTCGTTTAGCCATGAGTTGATCCATTGCTTGCACCAATAGTGGTCTTTGTGTCCTTTGTTGCTCCAATTATGCTCCTCCAAAGCTTTGGATGTGTACCATCATGAGGCTTGGCCCTCAAATGTATCGATTAACGTCCAATAGATCCCCGAATTACCTACAAAACCGATAAAAGGTGGTGTAGACGTCTTTTCTAGAAATGTGCATGAATTGAGCGAAGACGTCATGAACCAATGCCAAAACGTTCATGAATGAGTGAAAATTCTATCTAAATGATTACCTAATCCTAAGTCATAAATCGTGTTATCAAAAATACCCCATACTTAAGGTTTGCTCGTCCCCGAGCAAATTCCCAACTATAGACTAAGAGATGACATGATTTATGTATGCAGAAAAATGGCAAAAATCTTTTTGGGTTTGTGCTTCTAATGTTGGATCACCTTCATAGTCATGTTTCATGACAATGGACAAGCAATTATGTATCAAATAAATGAAGACATGAAAAGACAATTACACTTGACTTGATAGCATGCAATGAAATGTAAAGATGAAGATGTCAAGATGATCATGAGCATATCCAATCTAAATCACTTAGTCTTACACACATGCAAGTAGGTCATAAGGACTTGTGAAATAGAAGGCCAAGAAACGTTGTGATTAGGTGGAAATTTTCTAGGCTGTGTGATGCTAATCCGGGAAAGGAATTAAACAACCACAACTTCACATTTCTTATCAACTTCCCTCAAGTGTATATTTTTCTTCATTTTCTTTTCTTTCTTTTATTTTTGAGACAATGGCATTGGTGTACAAAAGCCGAAACCTTGGTGATTAACCATTCTCGGGCTTTTTCTATTTTTCGAGATGCATCCACACCGGGCACACATACCAAAGCTCGTTAGGACTATCAGTTTATTTGATTTTGGCAAGGCACCAACACCCGATTATGTGAAGTGTACCGAGTTACTTGTCATTTAAACCAACGTCCCCAACCCTATATTTTTGTCTACACTTTCACAACAATTTCAGCATTTCATTCACATCATTCTTTCATCAACAACTTCACCCCACACTTCCTTTTCACACACATCAACACACTATCATGCTCCTATTCCCGGATGGGTCAAAAGAGGTTAAATTTTTCATCAATTGAGGTGCTCAAACAACATGATCAAGATGAGAAGTAGAGAAAGATGAATTGCCTCATTTATTCCTAAATGATGTGCAAGAACTAGCATGCAATTTCGACTTTCAATACTCAATTCAATCAAGGCAAACATTCATGATCACAAATCATTCATGGGATTCAAGATAAGTACTTCAAGTCCACATATGCTATCATCAGTTTGACACATAAGGCCATCCATAGCCAATTCACAAGACAAGATTCATCATAAGGGTCATTCCCAAGCTCTAGAAGCACTAAAATTTTTTAAAATTTTCTGATTTTTTTGAATTTTTCGAAATATGTATATACAATGCAAGACATAATGTGACAATATTAAACTATCCTAGATGCTAATCATGCAAGTGATCATGAAAACCCCACCCCATACTTAGAAACACATTGTCCCTAATGTGTAAACTAAATAAAGAAGTGAAAGAGAGTCCTCACAATGTAAAATCGGTGATGCTTGGGTATTTCGGTTCACATTGGATGATGGTGGATGATCGATCAAGGATGGTAGAGAGCTCTTGATGTTCATTATGGTGTCGGAACCCGCGCTTGGCACCGCAAGCCGTCCAAGTTCCACGTCCGCTCCACCCATGCTTGATTGGATATCATCACTTTCCTTTATACAGAGGAAAAATCGGCCCAGTTGCCCAGAAAATCGGACGATTTTATGCATGAACAGTCCGATTTTTCTGGGTGCTTTTCTCCTCGTCTATGTGCTTGGATCTTGTCCTTTCAACAGTTCCATGAGGCTTTCACATGACCTCCAGCATCTCATCACACATGACAACAACAAGATCTAGCACCCAAAAACACAAAAGAAAAACAAAGCACACCGAGAGTGAGATTAAACAAAAGCAAGAAAAAGAAAGGGAAAAATATGTACCAATGGGTTGCCTCCCATTAAGCGTTTCTTTAAGGTCATTAGCTTGACCAAACTCCGAGGATGTGTCAATCCACCTCGAATACCATGGTTTGCTTGAGGAGTCCAAGCAACCATCGCTTTCCGGCATCCATGATGACAAGCAAAGGCCACTTAATGCCCAAATAAGCTTTAAGTTCTCTCTTCACCGGTGAGTAGTAGACTCCTTCATCACCGCTCCTTTGATGATAGTATGGAGTTGCAACCATAGGTACCACCCCATACTTAGACAATTGGTACTCCGCGGTCATACCGGTGAGATGCTTGTCATCCTCATCCTCTATGATCCAAAGAAGGCCGGTTCTTGGAAAGAATTCTTCATTGAGGTGCTCCATAACTATCATGGATCCATCATGCTTGCCTCCATCATTCAACATGGGAAACTCCTTAGGAAAGGGGCTCCAATCTTCGTGTGTACTCCGGGCAAGCAAGGAGGGATTGGAAGGAGTTGAGGTTAGCTTAGGGCTCTCCCTCGTGAGCTTTTCAAGTGTGGTTCCGGGGTTGATGGCAAGGATGACCGGGGGTGAGAATACTTCATTGCACTCCTCCAAAGGTGAAGGAGGTGGAGGTAAGCCTTGAAGGATGGTAGGATCTCCTAGCATAAGAGCATTCCTAATCTCCTCAATCTCCCTCCTCATTTGTTCTTCTCTCTCGGTATTCAATCTCCTTTCTTCCTTCAGGGCCAAATCCCTTAGCCACAATTGCTCTCGAGCTTCATTCAACTCTTCCTCAAGGCTTCTATTGGTTATGGTTGAATCGGGCAATTCTTGGATCTCCTCATAGTGAACCTCCTCTTGATGACATACTTCCGCTTCAAGCTCCATGTGGGAACTAGAAATGGAAGCAAGGTTGCTTTCTAGATCATCCATCTTCCTCAACATTTCCTCTAGCATTGATTCCAATCGATCTTCATGAAGTTGATGGTGAGGTTCCACATAAGGCAATGTAGTCATGTGAGCTTGATCATGGGACTCATGATGGGCATTAAACTCCTCCCAATACTCAAACTTATCATGGAGAGGTCCTAGATCTTGGCTTTCCATCCACTCCTCATACTCCATGTCGTCAAGGTCGTCTTGGAGGTACAATCCGTCCATGGCAAACATGAAAAGGCAAAGACAAAAACAACACAAGATCAAAAGTAACAAGAAAGATAAACACTAAAAGCAATCAAAATCAAATGACTTAATCTAGACCTAGTCCCCGGCAACGGCGCCAAAAACTTGTTACGCTAGGAAATAGCACAAAAAGCTTTACATTTATAAACTCGAACTAAATCCTAAACTACCTAGCGAACCCGCAGTGTACGGGACGTTTGTAGAAAGGTAAGTATTCCGAGGTCGACACAAAGACTAAGGTGAAATCGAGTCAAGCAATGATCAAAGATAGTGTGAATCTAGACTAAGATAAGATGAGAAACAAAGAAAATGGAAAACTCAATGTTTTTGTTGGTTTTTATGGTGATCAAACAAAGATCACAAGTCAAGCAAGATAATAAAACAACTAACAACTCAAACTAACAAAGGAACAAGTAACACAAGCACAAGTATATGATCAAGAGAGAAAAGTAGATTCTAGAGGTCAAGATTTCCGGTTATGGCATAGGATTCAAGGTTCTAAGGATTCTAAGGACAAGTTGCGGTGTTGGGGAAGAGTGTTTCACTAATGGGAGCAATTACCGGGTAGGTCTCTCGCTTCACTAGTCCCGCATCTAACTCCTATTACCGGGTAGGTCTCAAGGGGTTAGAGTAAGGAATTCCGCACAAACTAGATGCTACTCAAGGGTAACCCTCTCCTTACCGGGTAAGTCTCGGAATAGAGAAATCTCAAGTACTAATCCTAGCACACTCGATCCAATAGCGGCTTATGAGGCTCACTACTACCTAGCATTCATCATCTTAGGTATCTAAGATCGGAAATCATCGGCTAGATCTCTTCCCTCACTTAGTTTGATAGCATTAGGTGATCCTAAGCTAAATTAGGCTTAATAAACACTAGGATTTAAACAACCAAGGACCCCAGCATGCAGATTTATCATTTAAAGAGCAACAGGAGAATAAATCGGGCTGTTCTACAGATAAATCGGCCGATTTATCTGATGAACAGGTCGATTTTTCTTCCTGGGATGGGTTTCGTGCATACAAATCATCCTAAACTAACATATAAGTTCATCCTATCATCACCCTAGCCATAACCATCAATCCATCACTCCAGAATCACAACAAACTAGCCAATAACATGCATATTAAGATCCAAAATCATCAAACAAGCATACATGGTGTTCATAGATGGATAATGAAAGATAAGCAAGTAAAATCAATAAATCTCAGCCAAATCCAAGTTGTAGCAAGACTTACAAACTCTTAAATGAAGATTCAAAACGTTCCTAACAATCCTTGCAATCGTTCTTCAATCCAAGATTACAAAAGTAACTCAAAATCACTCAAAACCTCACTATTCTCCTACAATGGTGTTCTTCTTCTTCCTTCAATCTTTGAGAGCTTTTCTTCTCCTCCAATCTTTTTCCCAAATTGATGAGCTGTGAATGAGAGTGTGGGAGAGGAGAGATGCTCAGCAACCACCTGCAGGACCACTTATATTCTCCACCAAGAGCAAGGACGGACAAGAGATCGTGGGACACGTGGCTTAAGCTGTCAAATGCCCAAAAATCGACCTAATAGGAGAAAATCGTCCGATTTAGCTACTAGCTGGGTCGATTTTCTTCAGCAGAAACATGCTATGCTCGTTTAGCCATGAGTTGATCCATTGCTTGCACCAATAGTGGTCTTTGTGTCCTTTGTTGCTCCAATTATGCTCCTCCAAAGCTTTGGATGTGTACCATCATGAGGCTTGGCCCTCAAATGTATCGATTAACGTCCAATAGATCCCCGAATTACCTACAAAACCGATAAAAGGTGGTGTAGACGTCTTTTCTAGAAATGTGCATGAATTGAGCGAAGACGTCATGAACCAATGCCAAAACGTTCATGAATGAGTGAAAATTCTATCTAAATGATTACCTAATCCTAAGTCATAAATCGTGTTATCAAAAATACCCCATACTTAAGGTTTGCTCGTCCCCGAGCAAATTCCCAACTATAGACTAAGAGATGACATGATTTATGTATGCAGAAAAATGGCAAAAATCTTTTTGGGTTTGTGCTTCTAATGTTGGATCACCTTCATAGTCATGTTTCATGACAATGGACAAGCAATTATGTATCAAATAAATGAAGACATGAAAAGACAATTACACTTGACTTGATAGCATGCAATGAAATGTAAAGATGAAGATGTCAAGATGATCATGAGCATATCCAATCTAAATCACTTAGTCTTACACACATGCAAGTAGGTCATAAGGACTTGTGAAATAGAAGGCCAAGAAACGTTGTGATTAGGTGGAAATTTTCTAGGCTGTGTGATGCTAATCCGGGAAAGGAATTAAACAACCACAACTTCACATTTCTTATCAACTTCCCTCAAGTGTATATTTTTCTTCATTTTCTTTTCTTTCTTTTATTTTTGAGACAATGGCATTGGTGTACAAAAGCCGAAACCTTGGTGATTAACCATTCTCGGGCTTTTTCTATTTTTCGAGATGCATCCACACCGGGCACACATACCAAAGCTCGTTAGGACTATCAGTTTATTTGATTTTGGCAAGGCACCAACACCCGATTATGTGAAGTGTACCGAGTTACTTGTCATTTAAACCAACGTCCCCAACCCTATATTTTTGTCTACACTTTCACAACAATTTCAGCATTTCATTCACATCATTCTTTCATCAACAACTTCACCCCACACTTCCTTTTCACACACATCAACACACTATCATGCTCCTATTCCCGGATGGGTCAAAAGAGGTTAAATTTTTCATCAATTGAGGTGCTCAAACAACATGATCAAGATGAGAAGTAGAGAAAGATGAATTGCCTCATTTATTCCTAAATGATGTGCAAGAACTAGCATGCAATTTCGACTTTCAATACTCAATTCAATCAAGGCAAACATTCATGATCACAAATCATTCATGGGATTCAAGATAAGTACTTCAAGTCCACATATGCTATCATCAGTTTGACACATAAGGCCATCCATAGCCAATTCACAAGACAAGATTCATCATAAGGGTCATTCCCAAGCTTTAGAAGCACTAAAATTTTTTAAAATTTTCTGATTTTTTTGAATTTTTCGAAATATGTATATACAATGCAAGACATAATGTGACAATATTAAACTATCCTAGATGCTAATCATGCAAGTGATCATGAAAACCCCACCCCATACTTAGAAACACATTGTCCCTAATGTGTAAACTAAATAAAGAAGTGAAAGAGAGTCCTCACAATGTAAAATCGGTGATGCTTGGGTATTTCGGTTCACATTGGATGATGGTGGATGATCGATCAAGGATGGTAGAGAGCTCTTGATGTTCATTATGGTGTCGGAACCCGCGCTTGGCACCGCAAGCCGTCCAAGTTCCACGTCCGCTCCACCCATGCTTGATTGGATATCATCACTTCCCTTTATACAGAGGAAAAATCGGCCCAGTTGCCCAGAAAATCGGACGATTTTATGCATGAACAGTCCGATTTTTCTGGGTGCTTTTCTCCTCGTCTATGTGCTTGGATCTTGTCCATTCAATAGCTCCATGAGGCTTTCACATGACCTCCAATGTCTCATAACTCATGACAATCAACAAGATCTAGCACCCAAAAACACAAAAGAAAAACAAAGCACACCGAGAGTGAGATTAAACAAAAGCAAGAAAAAGAAAGGGAAAAATATGTACCAATGGGTTGCCTCCCATTAAGCGTTTCTTTAAGGTCATTAGCTTGACCAAATTCAGGAGCGTTTCAATCAAGGTGAAGCGGGGCAATCACTTCCACCGGGGCTTCCGGGATGTACTTCTTCAAACGATGCCCATTAACCTTGAAGTTACCACAATGATCTCCTCCTATCTCTACCGCTCCATGAGGGAAAACTTTCTTCACCACATATGGCCCGGTCCATCTTGATTTGAGCTTTCCGGGGAAGAGCCGCAACCTTGAGTTGAAGAGAAGGACAAGGTCGCCTTCACTCAACTCCTTCGGGATGAGGCGCTTGTCATGCCACCTTTTGGTCCTCTCCTTGTAGATCCGGGCATTCTCATAAGCATCCAACCGGATCTCTTCAAGAGCGTTTATGTCAAGCAACCTCTTCTCTCCCGCCTCCTTGAGATCAAAATTTAGCCACTTAATGGCCCAATAAGCTCTATGCTCCATCTCTACCGGAAGGTGGCAAGACTTGCCATAGACTAGCTTGTAAGGAGTGGTGCCAATTGGTGTTTTGAAGGCGGTCCTATATGCCCACAAGGCATCATTGAGCTTCAGAGCCCAATCTTTTCTCGTCCTTGATACCGTCTTCTCAAGAATGGCCTTGATCTCCCGGTTGGAGATCTCCACTTGGCCACTAGTTTGGGGATGGTAAGGTGTTGCCACCTTATGAGTCACCCCATACTTAGCTAAAAGTGCTCCAAAATTCCTATTAGTGAAGTGCTTCCCTCCATCGCTTATGATCACCCTAGGTGTTCCAAACCTAGGAAAGATAACTCGGTTGAAGAACCGCACAACAACCTTGGCGTCATTTGTAGGAGAGGCGATTGCCTCCACCCATCTTGAAACATAGTCAACCGCCAATAGGATGTAGAGGTTGCCACATGAAGAAGGGAATGGTCCCATGAAGTCTACACCCCATACATCAAATATCTCTACCTCTTGGATGTTGTTCAAGGGCATCTCATTCCTCCTTGAGATGTTGCCCGTCCTTTGGCAAGCATCACAAGCTACCACAAAGCCTTGCACATCCTTGAACAAGCTAGGCCAAAAGAAGCCCGATTGCAACACTTTAGCACATGTCTTGTGTGAGCTAGCATGCCCTCCACATGGCAAGGAATGACAATGGCGGATCACACTTTCCACCTCATCCTCCGGTATGCATCTTCTAAACATTCCATCCGGCCCTCTTTTGAACAAAAGTGGCTCACTCCAATAGTAGTGCCTCACATCCTTGAAGAACTTCTTCCTTTGGGCATATGTTAATCCGGGAGGCACTTCCTCACACACCAAGTAGTTCACTATGTCGGCATACCACGGCTCACTTCCTCTAGACACTTGGAACAAGCACTCCTCCACCATTTGCAATTGCTCATCCTGGAATGAGTCATCAATCGGGATGTCATCTCTCTCAATCTCTAAGGGGGGTAGTCTACTAAGGTGATCCGCCACGGAGTTCTCGGATCCCTTCTTGTCCCGGATTTCCAAATCAAACTCTTGAAGAAGAAGGATCCACCGAATCAACCTAGGTTTGGCATCCTTCTTTGTAAGGAGGTAACGGATCGCAGCATGATCCGTATATACAATGACCTTCGCTCCAACAAGATATGAGCGGAACTTCTCAAAAGCATACACCACCGCTAGCAACTCTTTCTCGGTTGTGGCATAGTTAAGTTGGGCATCATCTAGCGTCTTGCTAGCATAATAAATGGCGTGAGTGCGCCCATCTTTCCTTTGCCCCAAAACAGCCCCAACGGCTACATCGCTTGCATCACACATGATCTCAAACGGTAGGCTCCAATCCGGAGGTTGCATGATAGGTGCGGAGATCAAAGCGTTCTTCAACCTACAAAAAGCCTCAAGACAATCTTTGGAGAAGATAAAATCAACATCCTTCATTAGTAGGTTAGTGAGAGGCTTAGAAATTTTAGAGAAATCTTGAATGAACCTCCGGTAAAAACCGGCATGCCCTAAGAAACTCCTTACCCCTTTCACCGAGGTAGGTGGTGGCAACTTCTCTATCGTTTCAATCTTGGCCCTATCAACCTCAATGCCACGGTTCGACACCAAGTGTCCTAACACAATACCTTCACTTACCATGAAGTGGCATTTTTCCCAATTTAAGACAAGATTTGTCTCCTCACATCTTTGCAATACTAAGGACAAGTTAGCCAAGCAATCATCGAAAGAAGAACCATAAACAGAGAAATCATCCATAAACACTTCCATGATATTTTCTATGTATTCCGAAAAGATAGCCATCATACACCTTTGGAAGGTGGCGGGTGCATTACACAACCCAAATGGCATCCTCCTATATGCAAAAGTACCCCATGGACATGTAAAGGTTGTTTTCTGTTGGTCATCGGGGTGGATAGGGATTTGGAAGAATCCACTATAGCCATCTAGGTAGCAAAAATGGGAATGTTGAGCTAACCTCTCTAGCATTTGGTCAATGAAAGGGAGAGGGAAGTGATCTTTCCTAGAGGCCATGTTCAACTTCCTATAATCAATGCACATCCTCCATCCCGTAACCGTCCTAGTTGGGATTAGTTCATTGTTCTCATTGGTTACTACGGTCATCCCACCCTTCTTAGGTACTACATGAACGGGACTAACCCACTTACTATCCGAGATAGGGTAGATAATTCCCGCATCTAGCAACTTAATGATTTCCTTTTTGACTACCTCTTTCATTATGGGATTCAATCTTCTTTGATGTTCAATAGAGGGTTTATGATTATCTTCCATCATTATCCTATGCATGCACAAAGAGGGCTTGATGCCAACAAGATCATCAATGGTGTATCCTATTGCTTTTCTATCCAGTTTCAATTCATTCAACAATCTATTAAGCTCATCATCATTCAAAGATGCATTCACAATCACCGGATAAGTAGAATTTGAACCGAGGAAAGCATACTTTAAATGAGAAGGAAGAGGTTTAAGATCATGTTGAGGAGGACCTTTTTCGGTTGGAGACGATCCATACAATGTAGGTTGAGATGATTGCAAAGCCATGGAAGCCTCCTTGAAGTCCCTTGATGATTGCTCACATTCAAGTTGTTGGTGCTGAAAAGACTCAGGAAAATCGACCCAGGAGAAAAAATCGGACGATTTTCTGGCAGTGGGTCGATCTGAGTTTCTATTTTTGCTGAACTAGCTGAAATTTCAGCACAAGGACAAAAATCGGCCGATTTTTGCCCTCCAGTCCGTTTTTTCTGTCTGTTTTCCTCTTCTTCTAGCACTTCAAACCCAACACTTGGTAGCTCGTCCAATGCATTCAAGGCCTTGATTACTTCATTGCTACTCTCCTCAACACCTTCCTCCATCAAACTTGAGCTAAGAACTCTCTCAAGCGGATCCTTGAGCAAGATTGAGCTCACAACCTCTCTAGACTCCTCTTCTTCAACTATGTTGAATATATCCTCATCAAGGGTTGGCCCTTTCATCATTGTTGATAGCTTGAACTTGATGTTCTCTTCTCCAATGTTGAAAGAGAGAGTCCCATTCTTGCAATCCACTAGACATCCGGAAGTAGCTAGGAAAGGTCTCCCCAAGATGATAGGAACCGGATAGTCCGCCGGGATGTCCAAAACAACGAAGTCTATGGGCACATAGAACTTCCCTAATTGCACCGGGATATCTTCCAAGATTCCAACCGGATGAGTGATTGAGCGGTCCGCCATGTAAAGGGTCATCTTGACCGGCTTTGGCTCTCCTAGCCCAACCTTGTTGCAAAGTGCAAGCGGGATGATGCTTACACTTGCCCCAAGATCACATAGGGCATCATACTTCACTTCTCCTACTCCGATTGGCACACAAAAGGATCCCGGATCCCTTAGCTTGGGAGGCATCTCTTCCTTCATCGTTTGAATCAACTCGGATGATCTCTTAGTCATCCTTATCTCACCATACTCCTCCAACTTCCTTTTGTTGGAGAGTATTTCCTTCAAGAACTTGCCATATGCCGGCATCCCTAGAATAGCATCCATGAACGGAATGTTAATATGCAATTTAGACATTAATTCAAGGAACTTACCAAAATGATTGTCCAAGCGAGCTCTTGCTCGTGATTGAGGGAACGGTAGTAGTGGCTTGTATGGAGGCGGTGCCACATAGGTTGGCTCTACATCTTTGCTCTTGCCTCCATCTCCTTGCAAAGTCTCTTCTTCATTCACCACTTGCTTCCCTTTAGCATTCTCCTTGGGCAAAGGATCCTTCATGCTTAACCCACTTCTTGTTGTAATAGCCAACACTTGGCCTCTTGGGTTTTCTTCGGTTCTTCAGGGAAGCTTTCCCGGATCTCTATGTGCTTCACCCGCCTTTTGGAACACTTGTGCTTCCAAAACTTTTTGAGCCTTTGAGATAGAAGTCACCGTGCTCTCAAGACCACTCAACCTCCCAAGCAATTATTCAAACATCATTTCGGTTCTGTCCTTTGGAGGTTCAGTAAATCCGGGTGGAGGTTCTTGTGAAGCTCTTGGTGGTGGAGTTGTGCTTGTAGAAGCGGGAGGGTTCAAGGCTCCATCCGGGTTAGAGTAAGAAAACCCGGGATGGTTATGGTTGGGCCGGTAATTGTTGAATTGCCGGTTGTTGTTGAAGTTCCTTGGGCCTTGGTAGTTGTTGTAGTTGCCCCTTCCCATGTAATTTACATCCTCCTCCTTGGAAGACAAGTTAGCTTGTGGAAGCACTTGAGGGGTTGCTTGGTTCTTCAAGGTTGTAGCACACAACTCCCTCAAGGACTTTAGCTCGTTGTTGATGGCGTCGAGCTTGAAGTTGCTCATGGTGACCTCACTCACCTCATATGCTCCCGCCTTTCTCCCTTCACTCTTTCTATGGGAGTATTTCTCAATCACAAGAGCTTGCTTCTCCACAAACTCCCAAGCATCATCCACATGCTTCTCCATGAAAGTCCCACCGGAAAGGGATTGAAGCTTGAATTGGCTATCTTCATCAAGTCCCTTGAAGTAGATCTCCAATAGCTCAATTTTCGGTATGCCATGGTGTGGACAATCTAGGAGAAGGTCTTTGAATCTCTCCCAAGACTTGAACAAACTCTCTCTATCCTTCATCCCGAAGGCATTGATCTTCCCTCTTAATTCGGTAGTTTTGGAAGGTGGGAAGAACTTAGTCAAAAACTCGGTTGTCATCTCCTCCCAAGTACCAACTCGCCCTTGTGGAATAGATTGATACCAAGCTAAGGCTTTGTCCTTAAGAGAGAAGGAGAAAGCCCTTAGCTTATGGTTGTTGCTCTCCAATCTTGGCGGTCTAAGAGTCTCCATCAAAATCTCGTAGTTCATCAAGTGTTGATGAGGAGACTCTCCTTCCATCCCTCCAAATTGATTATGCCGGATCATTTGTAGAACTTGAGGGCGGAGCTCATAGTTGTGGGCTGCGGGATCTCCTAAGTTCACACCCGGACGGTGTGCTCTTTGTGCCGGATCCATACGTCTCCCTACGGTTTGTGGCTCTTCAATGGCAATAGGCACAACCCTAATATTAGCCGCCGGATGCGGTTGCTCCACCGGTGGTGGAGGAGGTGGAGGTTGTCGGCGATTAAGCTCTCCTTGAACAAGGGCTTGCCTAATCTCCTCAATCTCCCTCCTAGTTTCCTCTTGCCTCTCATTGGCAAGTCTCCTTTCTTCCTCCAAGAGCTCATCTCTTAGCCTTATTTGCTCTAAGGCTTCATCCAACTCAGCTTGGAGGTTTCTTCCGGCCATCTCTTTCTCTTTTCGGATGTTCTTGGATCTAGATCGAAGGGTTTTCTCCGGTTCGGGATCGAATGGAGCTAAATCCTTGCCACGAGATCTTTGCATACACCTAAAGAGAGAGATGATGTCCTGAAAAGCAAAGACACACACCAAAGAGAGATCAAAAGCAACAAGAAAGATCTACACTATAAACAATCACGAAATGACTCAATCTAGACCTAGTCCCCGGCAACGGCGCCAAAAACTTGTTACGTCTAGGAATAGATGTGATGTGCACACAATAAGTCTTAAATTTATACTCGTTATATTTATCCTAACTCCTAGCGAACCCGCAGTGTACGGGACGTTTGTAGAAAGGTAAGTATTCCGAGGTCGACACAAAGACTAAGGTGAAATCGAGTCAAGCAATGATCAAAGATAGTGTGACTCTAGACTAAGATAAGATGAGAAACAAAGAAAATGGAAAACTCAATGTTTTTGTTGGTTTTTATGGTGATCAAACAAAGATCACAAGTCAAGCAAGATAATAAAACAACTAACAACTCAAGCTAACAAAGGAACAAGTAACACAAAGCACAAGTATATGATCAAGAGAGAAAAGTAGATTCTAGAGGTCAAGATTTCCGGTTATGGCATAGGATTCAAGGTTCTAAGGATTCTAAGGACAAGTTGCGGTGTTGGGGAAGAGTGTTTCACTAATGGGAGCAATTACCGGGTAGGTCTCTCGCTTCACTAGTCCCGCATCTAACTCCTATTACCGGGTAGGTCTCAAGGGGTTAGAGTAAGGAATTCCGCACAAACTAGATGCTACTCAAGGGTAACCCTCTCCTTACCGGGTAAGTCTCGGAATAGAGAAATCTCAAGTACTAATCCTAGCACACTCGATCCAATAGCGGCTTATGAGGCTCACTACTACCTAGCATTCATCATCTTAGGTATCTAAGATCGGAAATCATCGGGTAGATCTCTTCCCTCACTTAGGTTGATAGCATTAGGTGATCCTAAGCTAAATTAGGCTTAATAAACACTAGGATTTAAACAACCAAGGACCCCAGCATGCAGATTTATCATTTAAAGAGCAACAAGAGAATAAATCGGGCTGTTCTACAGATAAATCGGCCGATTTATCTGATGAACAGGTCGATTTTTCTTCCTGGGATGGGTTTCGTGCATACAAATCATCCTAAACTAACATATAAGTTCATCCTATCATCACCCTAGCCATAACCATCAATCCATCACTCCAGAATCACAACAAACTAGCCAATAACATGCATATTAAGATCCAAAATCATCAAACAAGCATACATGGTGTTCATAGATGGATAATGAAAGATAAGCAAGTAAAATCAATAAATCTCAGCCAAACCCAAGTTGTAGCAAGACTTACAAACTCTTAAATGAAGATTCAAAACGTTCCTAACAATCCTTGCAATCGTTCTTCAATCCAAGATTACAAAAGTAACTCAAAATCACTCAAAACCTCACTATTCTCCTACAATGGTGTTCTTCTTCTTCCTTCAATCTTTGAGAGCTTTTCTTCTCCTCCAATCTTTTTCCCAAATTGATGAGCTGTGAATGAGAGTGTGGGAGAGGAGAGATGCTCAGCAACCACCTGCAGGACCACTTATATTCTCCACCAAGAGCAAGGACGGACAAGAGATCGTGGGACACGTGGCTTAAGCTGTCAAATGCCCAAAAATTGACCTAATAGGAGAAAATCGTCCGATTTAGCTGCTAGCTGGGTCGATTTTCTTCAGCAGAAACATGCTATGCTCGTTTAGCCATGAGTTGATCCATTGCTTGCACCAATAGTGGTCTTTGTGTCCTTTGTTGCTCCAATTATGCTCCTCCAAAGCTTTGGATGTGTACCATCATGAGGCTTGGCCCTCAAATATATCGATTAACGTCCAATAGATCCCCGAATTACCTACAAAACCGATAAAAGGTGGTGTAGACGTCTTTTCTAGAAATGTGCATGAATTGAGCGAAGACGTCATGAACCAATGCCAAAACGTGCATGAATGAGTGAAAATTCTATCTAAATGATTACCTAATCCTAAGTCATAAATCGTGTTATCAAAAATACCCCATACTTAAGGTTTGCTCGTCCCCGAGCAAATTCCCAACTATAGACTAAGAGATGACATGATTTATGTATGCAGAAAAATGGCAAAAATCTTTTTGGGTTTGTGCTTCTAATGTTGGATCACCTTCATAGTCATGTTTCATGGCAATGGACAAGCAATTATGTATCAAATAAATGAAGACATGAAAAGACAATTACACTTGACTTGATAGCATGCAATGAAATGTAAAGATGAAGATGTCAAGATGATCATGAGCATATCCAATCTAAATCACTTAGTCTTACACACATGCAAGTAGGTCATAAGGACTTGTGAAATAGAAGGCTAAGAAACGTTGTGATTAGGTGGGAATTTTCTAGGCTGTGTGATGCTAATCCGGGAAAGGAACTAAACAACCACAACTTCACATTTCTTATCAACTTCCCTCAAGTGTATATTTTTCTTCATTTTCTTTTCTTTCTTTTATTTTTGAGACAATGGCATTGGTGTACAAAAGCCGAAACCTTGGTGATTAACCATTCTCGGGCTTTTTCTATTTTTCGAGATGCATCCACACCGGGCACACATACCAAAGCTCGTTAGGACTATCGGTTTATTTGATTTTGGCAAGGCACCAACACCCGATTATGTGAAGTGTACCGAGTTACTTGTCATTTAAACCAACGTCCCCAACCCTATATTTTTGTCTACACTTTCAGAACAATTTCAGCATTTCATTCACATCATTCTTTCATCAACAACTTCACCCCACACTTCCTTTTCACACACATCAACACACTATCATGCTCCTATTCCCGGATGGGCCAAAAGAGGTCAAATTTTTCATCAATTGAGGTGCTCAAACAACATGATCAAGATGAGAAGTAGAGAAAGATGAATTGCCTCATTTATTCCTAAATGATATGCAAGAACTAGCATGCAATTTCGACTTTCAATACTCAATTCAATCAAGGCAAACATTCATGATCACAAATCATTCATGGGATTCAAGATAAGTACTTCAAGTCCACATATGCTATCATCAGTTTGACACATAAGGCCATCCATAGCCAATTCACAAGACAAGATTCATCATAAGGGTCATTCCCAAGCTTTAGAAGCACTAAAATTTTTTAAAATTTTCTGATTTTTTTGAATTTTTCGAAATATGTATATACAATGCAAGACATAATGTGACAATATTAAACTATCCTAGATGCTAATCATGCAAGTGATCATGAAAACCCCACCCCATACTTAGAAACACATTGTCCCTAATGTGTAAACTAAATAAAGAAGTGAAAGAGAGTCCTCACAATGTAAAATCGGTGATGCTTGGGTATTTCGGTTCACATTGGATGATGGTGGATGATCGATCAAGGATGGTAGAGAGCTCTTGATGTTCATTATGGTGTCGGAACCCGCGCTTGGCACCGCAAGCCGTCCAAGTTCCACGTCCGCTCCACCCATGCTTGATTGGATATCATCACTTCCCTTTATACAGAGGAAAAATCGGCCCAGTTGCCCAGAAAATCGGACGATTTTATGCATGAACAGTCCGATTTTTCTGGGTGCTTTTCTCCTCGTCTATGTGCTTGGATCTTGTCCATTCAATAGCTCCATGAGGCTTTCACATGACCTCCAATGTCTCATAACTCATGACAATCAACAAGATCTAGCACCCAAAAACACAAAAGAAAAACAAAGCACACCGAGAGTGAGATTAAACAAAAGCAAGAAAAAGAAAGGGAAAAATATGTACCAATGGGTTGCCTCCCATTAAGCGTTTCTTTAAGGTCATTAGCTTGACCAAATTCAGGAGCGTTTCAATCAAGGTGAAGCGGGGCAATCACTTCCACCGGGGCTTCCGGGATGTACTTCTTCAAACGATGCCCATTAACCTTGAAGTTACCACAATGATCTCCTCCTATCTCTACCGCTCCATGAGGGAAAACTTTCTTCACCACATATGGCCCGGTCCATCTTGATTTGAGCTTTCCGGGGAAGAGCCGCAACCTTGAGTTGAAGAGAAGGACAAGGTCGCCTTCACTCAACTCCTTCGGGATGAGGCGCTTGTCATGCCACCTTTTGGTCCTCTCCTTGTAGATCCGGGCATTCTCATAAGCATCCAACCGGATCTCTTCAAGAGCGTTTATGTCAAGCAACCTCTTCTCTCCCGCCTCCTTGAGATCAAAATTTAGCCACTTAATGGCCCAATAAGCTCTATGCTCCATCTCTACCGGAAGGTGGCAAGACTTGCCATAGACTAGCTTGTAAGGAGTGGTGCCAATTGGTGTTTTGAAGGCGGTCCTATATGCCCATAAGGCATCATCGAGCTTCATAGCCCAATCCTTTCTCGTCCTTGAGACCGTCTTCTCGAGAATGGCCTTGATCTCCCGGTTGGAGATCTCCACTTGGCCACTTGTTTGGGGATGGTAAGGTGTTGCCACCTTATGAGTCACCCCATACTTAGCCAAAAGTGCTCCAAAGTTCCTATTGGTGAAATGCTTTCCTCCATCACTTATGATCACCCTTGGTGTTCCAAACCTAGGAAAGATCACTCGGTTGAAGAACCGCACCACAACCTTGGCGTCATTTGTAGGAGAGGCGATTGCCTCCACCCATCTTGAAACATAGTCAACCGCCAATAGGATGTAGAGGTTGCCACATGAAGAAGGGAATGGTCCCATGAAGTCCACACCCCATACATCAAATATCTCTACCTCTTGGATGTTGTTCAAGGGCATCTCATTCCTCCTTGAGATGTTGCCCGTCCTTTGGCAAGCATCACAAGCTACCACAAAGCCTTGCACATCCTTGAACAAGCTAGGCCAAAAGAAGCCCGATTGCAACACTTTAGCACATGTCTTGTGTGAGCTAGCATGCCCTCCACATGGCAAGGAATGACAATGGCGGATCACACTTTCCACCTCATCCTCCGGTATGCATCTTCTAAACATTCCATCCGGCCCTCTTTTGAACAAAAGTGGCTCACTCCAATAGTAGTGCCTCACATCCTTGAAGAACTTCTTCCTTTGGGCATATGTTAATCCGGGAGGCACTTCCTCACACACCAAGTAGTTCACTATGTCGGCATACCACGGCTCACTTCCTCTAGACACTTGGAACAAGCACTCCTCCACCATTTGCAATTGCTCATCCCGGAATGAGTCATCAATCGGGATGTCATCTCTCTCAATCTCTAAGGGGGGTAGTCTACTAAGGTGATCCGCCACGGAGTTCTCGGATCCCTTCTTGTCCCGGATTTCCAAATCAAACTCTTGAAGAAGAAGGATCCACCGAATCAACCTAGGTTTGGCATCCTTCTTTGTAAGGAGGTAACGGATCGCAGCATGATCCGTATATACAATGACCTTCGCTCCAACAAGATATGAGCGGAACTTCTCAAAAGCATACACCACCGCTAGCAACTCTTTCTCGGTTGTGGCATAGTTAAGTTGGGCATCATCTAGCGTCTTGCTAGCATAATAAATGGCGTGAGTGCGCCCATCTTTCCTTTGCCCCAAAACAGCCCCAACGGCTACATCGCTTGCATCACACATGATCTCAAACGGTAGGCTCCAATCCGGAGGTTGCATGATAGGTGCGGAGATCAAAGCGTTCTTCAACCTACAAAAAGCCTCAAGACAATCTTTGGAGAAGATAAAATCAACATCCTTCATTAGTAGGTTAGTGAGAGGCTTAGAAATTTTAGAGAAATCTTGAATGAATCTCCGGTAAAAACCGGCATGCCCTAAGAAACTCCTTACCCCTTTCACCGAGGTAGGTGGTGGCAACTTCTCTATCGTTTCAATCTTGGCCCTATCAACCTCAATGCCACGGTTAGACACCAAGTGTCCTAACACAATACCTTCACTTACCATGAAGTGGCATTTTTCCCAATTTAAGACAAGATTTGTCTCCTCACATCTTTGCAATACTAAGGACAAGTTAGCCAAGCAATCATCGAAAGAAGAACCATAAA
Organism: Fagopyrum esculentum; assembly: GCA_033239045.1. Lineage (NCBI taxonomy): Eukaryota > Viridiplantae > Streptophyta > Magnoliopsida > Caryophyllales > Polygonaceae > Fagopyrum > Fagopyrum esculentum. Next base: position 47,721,338 of record BSUD01000002.1, on the reverse strand, counting down.
CAGAGAAATCATCCATAAACACTTCCATGATATTTTCTATGTATTCCGAAAAGATAGCCATCATACACCTTTGGAAGGTGGCGGGTGCATTACACAACCCAAATGGCATCCTCCTATATGCAAAAGTACCCCATGGACATGTAAAGGTTGTTTTCTCTTGGTCATCGGGGTGGATAGGGATTTGGAAGAATCCACTATAGCCATCTAGGTAACAAAAATGGGAATGTTGAGCTAACCTCTCTAGCATTTGGTCAATGAAGGGGAGAGGTAAGTGATCTTTCCTAGAGGCCATGTTAAGCTTTCTATAATCAATACACATCCTCCATCCCGTAACCGTTCTAGTGGGGATTAGTTCATTGTTCTCATTAGTCACTACGGTCATCCCACCCTTCTTAGGTACTACATGAACGGGACTAACCCACTTACTATCCGAGATAGGGTAGATAATTCCCGCATCTAGCAACTTTATGATCTCCTTCTTAACTACCTCTTTCATTATAGGATTTAGTCTTCTTTGATGTTCAATAGAGGATTTATGATTATCTTCCATCATTATCCTATGCATGCACAAAGAAGGTTTGATGCCAACAAGATCATCAATGGTGTATCCTATTGCCTTTCTATGCAGTTTCAATTCATTCAACAATCTATTAAGCTCATCATCATTCAAAGATGCATTCACAATCACCGGATAAGTAGAATTTGAACCAAGGAAAGCATACTTTAAATGAGAAGGAAGAGGTTTAAGATCAAGTTGAGGAGGACCTTTTTCGGTTGGAGACGATCCATACAATGTAGGTTGAGATGATTGCAAAGCCATGGAAGCCTCCTTGAAGTCCCTTGATGATTGCTCACATTCAAGTGGTTGATGCTGAAAAGACTCAGGAAAATCGGTCCAGGAAGAAAAATCGGACGATTTATTTGAGGGTAGGTCGATCTGAGTTTCTGTTTTGGCAAAACTGGCTGAAATTTCAGCACAAGTACAAAAATCGGCCGATTTTTGCCCTTCAGTCCGATTTTTCTGGTAGTTTTCCTCTTCTTCTAGCACTTCAAACCCAACACTTGGTAGCTCGTCCAATGCATTCAAGGCCTTGATTACTTCATTGCTACTCTCCTCAATCCCTTCTTCCATCAAGCTTGAGCTAAGAACTCTCTCAAGCGGATCCTTGAGCAAGATTGAGCTCACAACCTCTCTAGACTCTTCCTCTTCAACTATGTTGAGTACATCTTCATCAAGGGTTGGCCCTTTCATCATTGTTGATAGCTTGAACTTGATGTTCTCTTCTCCAATGTTGAAGGAGAGAGTTCCATTCTTGCAATCTACTAGACATCCGGAGGTAGCTAGGAAAGGTCTTCCCAAGATGATAGGAACCGGATAGTCCGCCGGGATGTCCAAAACAACGAAGTCTATGGGCACATAGAACTTCCCTAGTTGCACCGGGATGTCTTCCAAGATTCCAACGGGATGAGTGATTGAGCGGTCCGCCATGTAAAGGGTCATCTTGACCGGCTTTGGCTCTCCTAGCCCAACCTTGTTGCAAAGTGCAAGCGGGATGATGCTTATACTTGCCCCAAGATCACATAGGGCATCATACTTCACTTCTCCTACTCCGATTGGCACACAAAAGGATCCCGGATCCCTTAGCTTGGGAGGCATCTCTTCCTTCATCGTTTGAATCAACTCCGATGATCTCTTAGTCATCCTTATCTCACCATACTCCTCCAACTTCCTTTTGTTGGAGAGTATTTCCTTCAAGAACTTGCCATATGCCGGCATCCCTAGAATAGCATCCATGAACGGAATGTTAATATGCAATTTAGACATTAGTTCAAGGAACTTACCAAAATGATTGTCCAAGCGAGCTCTTGCTCGTGATTGAGGGAACGGTAGTAGTGGCTTGTATGGAGGCGGTGCCACATAGGTTGGCTCTACATCTTTGCTCTTGCCTCCATCTCCTTGCAAAGTCTCTTCTTCATTCACCACTTGCTTCCCTTTAGCATTTTCCTTGGGCAAAGGATCCTTCATGCTTAACCCACTTCTTGTTGTAATAGCCAACACTTGGCCTCTTGGGTTTTCTTCGGTTCTTCCGGGAAGCTTTCCCGGATCTCTATGTGCTTCACCCGCCTTTTGGAACACTTGTGCTTCCAAAACCTTTTGAGCCTTTGAGATAGAAGTTACCGTGCTCTCAAGACCACTCAACCTTCCAAGCAATTGCTCAAACATCATTTCGGTTCTATCCTTTGGAGGTTGAGTAAATCCGGGTGGAGGTTCTTGTGAAGCTCTTGGTGGTGGAGTCGTGCTTGTAGAAGCGGGAGGGTTCAAGGCTCCATCCGGGTTAGAGTAAGAAAACCCGGGATGGTTATGGTTGGGCCGGTAATTGTTGAATTGCCGGTTGTTGTTGAAGTTCCTTGGGCCTTGGTAGTTGTTGTAGTTGCCCCTTCCCATGTAATTTACATCCTCCTCCTTGGAAGACAAGTTAGCTTGTGGAAGCACTTGAGGGGTTGCTTGGTTCTTCAAGGTTGTAGCACACAACTCCCTCAAGGACTTTAGCTCGTTGTTGATGGCGTCGAGCTTGAAGTTGCTCATGGTGACCTCACTCACCTCATATGCTCCCGCCTTTCTCCCTTCACTCTTCCTATGGGAGTATTTCTCAATCACTAGAGCTTGTTTCTCCACAAACTCCCAAGCATCATCTACATGCTTCTCCATAAATGTCCCACCGGAAAGAGATTGAAGTTTGAATTGGCTATCTTCATCAAGTCCCTTGAAGTAGATCTCCAATAGCTCAATTTTCGGTATGCCATGGTGTGGACAATCTAGGAGAAGATCTTTGAATCTCTCCCAAGACTTGAACAAACTCTCTCTATCCTTCATCACGAAGGCATTGATCTTCCCTCTTAATTCGGTAGTCTTGGAAGGTGGGAAGAACTTAGTCAAAAACTCGGTTGTCATCTCCTCCCAAGTACCAACTCGCCCTTGTGGAATAGATTGATACCAAGCTAAGGCTTTATCCTTAAGAGAGAAGGAAAAAGCCCTAAGCTTATGGTTGTTGCTCTCCAATCTTGGCGGTCTAAGTGTCTCCATCAAAATCTCATAATTCATCAAGTGTTGATGAGGAGACTCTCCTTCCATCCCTCCAAATTGATTATGCCGGATCATTTGTAGAACTTGAGGGCGGAGCTCATAGTTGTGGGCTGCGGGATCTCCTAAGTTCACACCCGGACGGTGTGCTCTTTGTGCCGGATCCATACGTCTCCCTAGGGTTTGTGGCTCTTCAACGGCAATGGGCACAACCCTAACATTAGCCGCCGGCTGCGGTTGCTCCACCGGTGGTGGAGGAGGTGGAGGTTGTCGGCGATTAAGCTCTCCTTGAACAAGGGCTTGCCTAATCTCCTCAATCTCCCTCCTAGTTTCCTCTTGCCTCTCATTGGCAAGTCTCCTTTCTTCCTCCAAGAGCTCATCTCTTAGCCTTATTTGCTCTAAGGCTTCATCCAACTCAGCTTGGAGGTTTCTTCCGGCCATCTCTTTCTCTTTTCGGATGTTCTTGGATCTAGATCGAAGGGTTTTCTCCGGTTCGGGATCGAATGGAGCTAAATCCTTGCCACGAGATCTTCGCATACACCTAAAGAGAGAGACGATGTCCTGAAAAGCAAAGACACACACCAAAGAGAGATCAAAAGCAACAAGAAAGATCTACACTATAAACAATCACGAAATGACTCAATCTAGACCTAGTCCCCGGCAACGGCGCCAAAAACTTGTTACGTCTAGGAATAGATGTGATGTGCACGCAATAAGTCTTAAATTTATACTCGTTATATTTATCCTAACTCCTAGCGAACCCGCAGTGTACGGGACGTTTGTAGAAAGGTAAGTATTCCGAGGTCGACACAAAGACTAAGGTGAAATCGAGTCAAGCAATGATCAAGAATAGTGTGAATCTAGGCTAAGATAAGATGAGAAACAAAGAAAATGGAAAAACTCAATGTTTTTGTTGGTTTTTATGGTGATCAAACAGAGATCACCAGTCAAGCAAGATAATAAAACAACTAACAACTCAAGCTAACAAAGGAACAAGTAACACAAAGCACAAGTATATGATCAAGAGAGAAAAGTAGATTCTAGAGGTCAAGATTTCCGGTTATGGCATAGGATTCAAGGTTCTAAGGATTCTAAGGACAAGTTGCGGTGTTGGGGAAGAGTGTTTCACTAATGGGAGCAATTACCGGGTAGGTCTCTCGCTTCACTAGTCCCGCATCTAACTCCTATTACCGGGTAGGTCTCAAGGGGTTAGAGTAAGGAATTCCGCACAAACTAGATGCTACTTAAGGGTAACCCTCTCCTTACCGGGTAAGTCTCGGAATAGGGAAATCTCAAGTACTAATCCTAGCACACTCGATCCAATAGCGGCTTATGAGGCTCACTACTACCTAGCATTCATCATCTTAGGTATCTAAGATCGGAAATCATCGGCTAGATCTCTTCCCTCACTTAGTTTGATAGCATTAGGTGATCCTAAGCTAAATTAGGCTTAATAAACACTAGGATTTAAACAACCAAGGACCCCAGCATGCAGATTTATCATTTAAAGAGCAACAGGAGAATAAATCGGGCTGTTCTACAGATAAATCGGCCGATTTATCTGATGAACAGGTCGATTTTTCTTCCTGGGATGGGTTT
>BSUD01000002.1:47651636-47716647 GCA_033239045.1 Fagopyrum esculentum | reverse complement strand
AAATCATCAAACAAGCATACATGGTGTTCATAGATGGATAATGAAAGAAGAGTAAGCAAAATTAATAAATCTCAACCAAATCCAAGTTGTAGCAAGACTTACAAACTCTAAAATGAAGATTCAAAACGTTCTTAACAATCCTTGCAATTAGTTCTTCAATCCAAGACTACAAAATCACTCAAAATCACTCCAAACTCTTAGAATGGTCTTCTTCTTCTTCCTTCAATCCTTGAGAGCTTTTCTTCTTCTCCAATCTTTTCCCCAAATTGATGAGTTGTAAATGAGAGTGTGGGAGAGGAGAGCTCTCAGCAACCACCTGCAGGACCACTTATATTCTCCACCAAGAGCAAGGACGGACAAGAGATCGTGGGACACGTGGCTTTAAGCTGTCAAAGGCCTAAAAATCGACCCAGAGGAAAAAATCGGCCGATTTTCCTGGGTGTAGGTCGATTTTCTTCAACAGAAGCATGCTATGATCGTCTAGCCCTGAGTTGCTCCATTGCTTGCACCAATAGTGGTCTTTGTGTCCTTTGTTGCTCCAATTATGCTCCTCCAAGGCTTTGGATGTGTACCATCATGAGGCTTGGCCCTCAAATGTATCGATTAACGTCCAATAGATCCCCGAATTACCTACAAAACCGATAAAAGGTAGTGTAGACGTCTTTTCTAGAAATGTGCATGAATTGAGCGAAGACGTCATGAACCAATGCCAAAACGTGCATGAATGAGCGAGAAATCTATCCAATTGATTATCTAATCCTAAGTCATAAATCTTGTTATCAAAAATACCCCATACTTAAGGTTTGCTCGTCCCCGAGCAAATTCCCAACTATAGACTAAGAGATGACATGATTTATGTATGCAGAAAAATGGCAAAATCTTTTTGGGTTTGTGCTTCTAATATTGGATCACCTTCATAGTCATGTTTCATGGCAATGCACAAGCAACTATGTATCAAATAAATGAAAGCATGGAAAGACAATTGCACTTAACTTGATAGCATGCAATGAAATGTAAAGATGAAGATGTCAAGATGATCATGAGCATATCCAATCTAAATCACTTAGTCTTACACACATGCAAGTAGGTCATAAGGTCTTGTGAAATAGAAGGCCAAGAAACGTTGTGATTAGGCGGGAATTTTCTAGGCTATGTGATGCTAATCCGGGAAAGGAACTAAACAACCACAACTTCAAATTTTCTTATCAACTTCCCCCAAGTGTATATTTTTCTTCATTTTCTTTTCTTTCTTTTCTTTCTTTTATTTTTGAGACAATGGCATTGGTGTGCAAAAGCCGAAACCTTGGTGATTAGCCATTCTCGGGCTTTTTCTATTTTTCGAGATGCATCCACACCGGGCACACATACCAAAGCTCGTTAGGACTATCGGTTTATTTGACTTTGGCAAGGCACCAACACCCGATTATGTGAAGTGTACCGAGTTACTTGTCATTTAAACCAACGTCCCCAACCCTATATTTTTGTCTACACTTTCACAACAATTTCAACATTTCATTCGCATCATTCTTTCATCAACAACTTCACCCCACACTTGCTTTTCACACACATCAACACACTATCAGCTCCTATTCCCGGACGGGTCAAAAGAGGTCAAAATTTTCATCAATTGAGGTGCTCAAACAACATGATCAAGATGAGAAGTAGAGAAAGATGAATTGCCTTATTTATTCCTAAATGATGTGCAAGAACTAGCATGCAATTTCGACTTTCAATACTCAATTCAATCAAGGCAAACATTCATGATCACAAATCATTCATGGGATTCAAGATAAGTACTTCAAGTCTACATATGCTATCATCAATTTGACACATAAGGTCATCCATAGCCAATTCACAAGACAAGATTCATCATAAGGGTCATTCCCAAGCTTTAGAAGCACTAAAATTTTTAAAATTTTCTGATTTTTTTGGATTTTTCGAAATATGTATGTACAATGCAAGACATAATGAAACATGTGACAATATTAAACTATCCTAGATGCTAATCATGCAAGTGATCATGAAAACCCCACCCCATACTTAGAAACACATTGTCCCTAATGTGTAAACTAAATAAAGAAGTGAAAGAGAGTCCTCACAATGTAAAATTGGTGATGCTTTGGTATTTCGGTTCACATTGAATGATGATGGTGGATGATCGATCAAGGATGGTAGAGAGCTCTTGATGTTCATTATGATGTCGGAACCCGCGCTTGGCACCGCAAGCCGTCCAAGTTCCACGTCCGCTCCACCCATGCTTGATTGGAGATCATCACTTTCCTTTATACAGAGGAAAAATCGGACCATAGCCCAGGAAAAATCGGCCGATTTTGTTGATGAACAGGCCGATTTTTCTGGGTGCTTTCCTCCTCGTCCATGTGCTTGGATCTTGTACCTTCAACTGGTCCATGAGGCTTTCACATGACCTCCAACATCTCATAACTCATGACAATCAACAAGATCTAGCACCTAAAAACACAAAGGAAAAACAAAGCACACCAAAAGTGAGATTAAACAAAAGCAAGAAAAAGAAAGGGAAAAATATGTACCAATGGGTTGCCTCCCATTAAGCGCTTCTTTAAGGTCATTAGCTTGACCAAATCCAGGAGCGTTTCAATCAAGGTGAAGCGGGGCAATCACTTCCACCGGGGCTTCCGGGATGTACTTCTTCAAACGATGCCCATTCACCTTGAAGTTACCACAATGATCTCCTCCTATCTCTACCGCTCCATGAGGGAAAACTTTCTTCACCACATATGGCCCGGTCCATCTTGATTTGAGCTTTCCGGGGAAGAGCCGCAACCTTGAGTTGAAGAGAAGGACAAGGTCGCCTTCACTCAACTCCTTCGGGATGAGGCGCTTGTCATGCCACCTTTTGGTCCTCTCCTTGTAGATCCGGGCATTCTCATAAGCATCCAACCGGATCTCTTCAAGAGCGTTTATGTCAAGCAACCTCTTCTCTCCCGCCTCCTTGAGATCAAAATTTAGCCACTTAATGGCCCAATAAGCTCTATGCTCCATCTCTACCGGAAGGTGGCAAGACTTGCCATAGACTAGCTTGTAAGGAGTGGTGCCAATTGGTGTTTTGAAGGCGGTCCTATATGCCCACAAGGCATCATTGAGCTTCAGAGCCCAATCTTTTCTCGTCCTTGATACCGTCTTCTCAAGAATGGCCTTGATCTCCCGGTTGGAGATCTCCACTTGGCCACTAGTTTGGGGATGGTAAGGAGTTGCCACCTTATGAGTCACCCCATACTTAGCTAAAAGTGCTCCAAAATTCCTATTGGTGAAGTGCTTCCCTCCATCGCTTATGATCACCCTAGGTGTTCCAAACCTAGGAAAGATAACTCGGTTGAAGAACCGCACAACAACCTTGGCGTCATTTGTAGGAGAGGCGATTGCCTCCACCCATCTTGAAACATAGTCAACCGCCAATAGGATGTAGAGGTTGCCACATGAAGAAGGGAATGGTCCCATGAAGTCCACACCCCATACATCAAATATCTCTACCTCTTGGATGTTGTTCAAGGGCATCTCATTCCTCCTTGAGATGTTGCCCGTCCTTTGGCAAGCATCACAAGCTACCACAAAGCCTTGCACATCCTTGAACAAGCTAGGCCAAAAGAAGCCCGATTGCAACACTTTAGCACATGTCTTGTGTGAGCTAGCATGCCCTCCACATGGCAAGGAATGACAATGGCGGATCACACTTTCCACCTCATCCTCCGGTATGCATCTTCTAAACATTCCATCCGGCCCTCTTTTGAACAAAAGTGGCTCACTCCAATAGTAGTGCCTCACATCCTTGAAGAACTTCTTCCTTTGGGCATATGTTAATCCGGGAGGCACTTCCTCACACACCAAGTAGTTCACTATGTCGGCATACCACGGCTCACTTCCTCTAGACACTTGGAACAAGCACTCCTCCACCATTTGCAATTGCTCATCCCGGAATGAGTCATCAATCGGGATGTCATCTCTCTCAATCTCTAAGGGGGGTAGTCTACTAAGGTGATCCGCCACGGAGTTCTCGGATCCCTTCTTGTCCCGGATTTCCAAATCAAACTCTTGAAGAAGAAGGATCCACCGAATCAACCTAGGTTTGGCATCCTTCTTTGTAAGGAGGTAACGGATCGCAGCATGATCCGTATATACTATGACCTTCGCTCCAACAAGATATGAGCGGAACTTCTCAAAAGCATACACCACCGCTAGCAACTCTTTCTCGGTTGTGGCATAGTTAAGTTGGGCATCATCTAGCGTCTTGCTAGCATAATAAATGGCATGAGTGCGCCCATCTTTCCTTTGCCCCAAAACAGCCCCAACGGCTACATCGCTTGCATCACACATGATCTCAAACGGTAGGCTCCAATCCGGAGGTTGCATGATAGGTGCGGAGATCAAAGCGTTCTTCAACCTACAAAAAGCCTCAAGGCAATCTTTGGAGAAAACAAATTCAACATCCTTCATTAGTAGGTTAGTGAGAGGCTTAGAAATTTTAGAGAAATCTTGAATGAACCTCCGGTAAAAACCGGCATGCCCTAAGAAACTCCTTACCCCTTTCACCGAGGTAGGTGGTGGCAACTTCTCTATCGTTTCAATCTTGGCCCTATCAACCTCAATGCCACGGTTAGACACCAAGTGTCCTAACACAATACCTTCACTTACCATGAAGTGGCATTTTTCCCAATTTAAGACAAGATTTGTCTCCTCACATCTTTGCAATACTAAGGACAAGTTAGCCAAGCAATCATCGAAAGAAGAACCATAAACAGAGAAATCATCCATAAACACTTCCATGATATTTTCTATGTATTCCGAAAAGATAGCCATCATACACCTTTGGAAGGTGGCGGGTGCATTACACAACCCAAATGGCATCCTCCTATATGCAAAAGTACCCCATGGACATGTAAAGGTTGTTTTCTGTTGGTCATCGGGGTGGATAGGGATTTGGAAGAATCCACTATAGCCATCTAGGTAGCAAAAATGGGAATGTTGAGCTAACCTCTCTAGCATTTGGTCAATGAAAGGGAGAGGGAAGTGATCTTTCCTAGAGGCCATGTTCAACTTCCTATAATCAATGCACATCCTCCATCCCGTAACCGTCCTAGTTGGGATTAGTTCATTGTTCTCATTGGTTACTACGGTCATCCCACCCTTCTTAGGTACTACATGAACGGGACTAACCCACTTACTATCCGAGATAGGGTAGATAATTCCCGCATCTAGCAACTTAATGATTTCCTTTTTGACTACCTCTTTCATTATGGGATTCAATCTTCTTTGATGTTCAATAGAGGGTTTATGATTATCTTCCATCATTATCCTATGCATGCACAAAGAGGGCTTAATGCCAACAAGATCATCAATGGTGTATCCTATAGCCTTTCTATGCAGTTTCAATTCATTCAACAATCTATTAAGCTCATCATCATTCAAAGATGCATTCACAATCACCGGATAAGTAGAATTTGAACCAAGGAAAGCATACTTTAAATGAGAAGGAAGAGGTTTAAGATCAAGTTGAGGAGGACCTTTTTCGGTTGGAGACGATCCATACAATGTAGGTTGAGATGATTGCAAAGCCATGGAAGCCTCCTTGAAGTCCCTTGATGATTGCTCATACTCAAGTGGTTGATGCTGAAAAGACTCAGGAAAATCGACCCAGGAAGAAAAATCGGTCGATTTTTCTGAAGGGGGGTCGATCTGAGTTTCTGTTTTGGCAAAACTGGCTGAAATTTCAGCATAAGTACAAAAATCGGCCGATTTTTGGCAGGCAGTCCGATTTTTCTGCCAGTTTCTCCCTTCTTCTAGCACTTCAAATCCCACACTTGGTAGCTCGTCCAATGCATTCAAGGCCTTGATTACTTCATTGCTACTCTCCTCAACTCCTTCCTCCATCAAGCTTGAGCTAAGAACTCTCTCAAGTGGATCCTTGAGCAAGATTGAGCTCACAACCTCTCTAGACTCCTCTTCTTCAACTATGTTGAATACATCCTCATCAAGGGTTGGCCCTTTCATCATTGTTGATAGCTTGAACTTGATGTTCTCTTCTCCAATGTTGAAGGAGAGGGTTCCATTCTTGCAATCCACTAGACATCCGGAAGTAGCTAGGAATGGTCTCCCCAAAATGATAGGAACCGGATAGTCCGCCGGGATATCCAAAACAACGAAGTCTATGGGCACATAGAACTTCCCTAATTGCACCGGGATGTCTTCCAAGATCCCAACCGGATGAGTGATTGAGCGGTCCGCCATGTAAAGGGTCATCTTGACCGGCTTTGGCTCTCCTAGCCCAACCTTGTTGCAAAGTGCAAGCGGGATGATGCTTACACTTGCCCCAAGATCACATAGGGCATCATACTTCACTTCTCCTACTCCGATTGGCACACAAAAGGATCCCGGATCCCTTAGCTTAGGAGGCATCTCCTCCTTCATCGTTTGAATCAACTCCGATGATCTCTTAGTCATCCTTATCTCACCATACTCCTCCAACTTCCTTTTGTTGGAGAGTATTTCCTTCAAGAACTTGCCATATGCCGGCATCCCTAGAATAGCATCCATGAACGGAATGTTAATATGCAATTTAGACATTAGTTCAAGGAACTTACCAAAATGATTGTCCAAGCGAGCTCTTGCTCGTGATTGAGGGAACGGTAGTGGTGGTTTGTATGGAGGCGGTGCCACATAGGTTGGCTCTACATCCTTGCTCTTGCCTCCATCTCCTTGCAAAGTCTCTTCCTCTATCACCACTTGCTTCCCTTTAGCATTCTCCTTGGGCAAAGGATCCTTCATGCTTAACCCACTTCTTGTTGTAATAGCCAACACTTGGCCTCTTGGGTTTTCTTCGGTTCTTCCGGGAAGCTTTCCCGGATCTCTATGTGCTTCACCCGCCTTTTGGAACACTTGTGCTTCCAAAACTTTTTGAGCCTTTGAGATAGAAGTCACCGTGCTCTCAAGACCACTCAACCTTCCAAGCAATTGTTCAAACATCATTTCGGTTCTATCCTTTGGAGGTTGAGTAAATCCGGGTGGAGGCTCTTGTGAAGCTCTTGGTGGTGGAGTTGTGCTTGTAGAAGCGGGAGGGTTCAAGGCTCCATCCGGGTTAGAGTAAGAAAACCCGGGATGGTTATGGTTGGGCCGGTAATTGTTGAATTGCCGGTTGTTGTTGAAGTTCCTTGGGCCTTGGTAGTTGTTGTAGTTGCCCCTTCCCATGTAATTCACATCTTCCTCCTTGGAAGACAAGTTAGCTTGTGGAAGCACTTGAGGGGTTGCTTGGTTCTTCAAGGTTGTAGCGCACAACTCCCTCAAGGACTTTAGCTCGTTGTTGATGGCGTCGAGCTTGAAGTTGCTCATGGTGACCTCACTCACCTCATATGCTCCCGCCTTTCTCCCTTCACTCTTCCTATGGGAGTATTTCTGAATCACTAAAGCTTGCTTCTCTACAAACTCCCAAGCATCATCCACATGCTTCTCCATAAATGTCCCACCGGAAAGAGATTGAAGTTTGAATTGGCTATCTTCATCAAGTCCTTTGAAGTAGATCTCCAATAGCTCAATTTTCGGTATGCCATGGTGTGGACAATCTAGGAGAAGATCTTTGAATCTCTCCCAAGACTTGAACAAGCTCTCTCTATCCTTCATCACGAAGGCATTGATCTTCCCTCTTAACTCGGTAGTCTTGGAAGGGGGGAAGAACTTAGTCAAAAACTCGGTTGTCATCTCCTCCCAAGTACCAACTCGCCCTTGTGGAATAGATTGATACCAAGCTAAGGCTTTGTCCTTAAGAGAGAAGGAGAAAGCCCTTAGCTTATGGTTGTTGCTCTCCAATCTTGGCGGTCTAAGAGTTTCCATCAAAATCTCGTAGTTCATCAAGTGTTGATGAGGAGACTCTCCTTCCATCCCTCCAAATTGATTATGCCGGATCATTTGTAGAACTTGAGGGCGGAGCTCATAGTTGTGGGCTGCGGGATCTCCTAAGTTCACACCCGGACGGTGTGCTCTTTGTGCTGGATCCATACGTCTCCCTAGGGTTTGTGGCTCTTCAATGGCAATGGGCACAACCCTAACATTAGCCGCCGGCTGCGGTTGCTCCACCGGTGGTGGAGGAGGTGGAGGTTGTCGGCGATTAAGCTCTCCTTGAACAAGGGCTTGCCTAATCTCCTCAATCTCCCTCCTAGTTTCCTCTTGCCTCTCATTGGCAAGTCTCCTTTCTTCCTCCAAGAGCTCATCTCTTAGCCTTATTTGCTCTAAGGCTTCATCCAACTCAGCTTGGAGGTTTCTTCCGGCCATCTCTTTCTCTTTTCGGATGTTCTTGGATCTAGATCGAAGGGTTTTCTCCGGTTCGGGATCGAATGGAGCTAAATCCTTGCCACGAGATCTTCGCATACACCTAAAGAGAGAGACGATGTCCTGAAAAGCAAAGACACACACCAAAGAGAGATCAAAAGCAACAAGAAAGATCTACACTACAAACAATCACAAAATGACTCAATCTAGACCTAGTCCCCGGCAACGGCGCCAAAAACTTGTTACGTCTAGGAATAGATGTGATGTGCACGCAATAAGTCTTAAATTTATACTCGTTATATTTATCCTAACTCCTAGCGAACCCGCAGTGTACGGGACGTTTGTAGAAAGGTAAGTATTCCGAGGTCGACACAAAGACTAAGGTGAAATCGAGTCAAGCAATGATCAAAGATAGTGTGACTCTAGACTAAGATAAGATGAGAAACAAAGAAAATGGAAAACTCAATGTTTTTGTTGGTTTTTATGGTGATCAAACAAAGATCACAAGTCAAGCAAGATAATAAAACAACTAACAACTCAAGCTAACAAAGGAACAAGTAACACAAAGCACAAGTATATGATCAAGAGAGAAAAGTAGATTCTAGAGGTCAAGATTTCCGGTTATGGCATAGGATTCAAGGTTCTAAGGATTCTAAGGACAAGTTGCGGTGTTGGGGAAGAGTGTTTCACTAATGGGAGCAATTACCGGGTAGGTCTCTCGCTTCACTAGTCCCGCATCTAACTCCTATTACCGGGTAGGTCTCAAGGGGTTAGAGTAAGGAATTCCGCACAAACTAGATGCTACTTAAGGGTAACCCTCTCCTTACCGGGTAAGTCTCGGAATAGGGAAGTCTCAAGTACTAATCCTAGCACACTCGATCCAATAGCGGCTTATGAGGCTCACTACTACCTAGCATTCATCATCTTAGGTATCTAAGATCGGAAATCATCGGGTAGATCTCTTCCCTCACTTAGGTTGATAGCATTAGGTGATCCTAAGCTAAATTAGGCTTAATAAACACTAGGATTTAAACAACCAAGGACCCCAGCATGCAGATTTATCATTTAAAGAGCAACAGGAGAATAAATCGGGCTGTTCTACAGATAAATCGGCCGATTTATCTGATGAACAGGTCGATTTTTCTTCCTGGGATGGGTTTCGTGCATACAAATCATCCTAAACTAACATATAAGTTCATCCTATCATCACCCTAGCCATAACCATCAATCCATCACTCCAGAATCACAACAAACTAGCCAATAACATGCATATTAAGATCCAAAATCATCAAACAAGCATACATGGTGTTCATAGATGGATAATGAAAGATAAGCAAGTAAAATCAATAAATCTCAGCCAAATCCAAGTTGTAGCAAGACTTACAAACTCTTAAATGAAGATTCAAAACGTTCCTAACAATCCTTGCAATCGTTCTTCAATCCAAGATTACAAAAGTAACTCAAAATCACTCAAAACTTCACTATTCTCCTACTATGGTGTTCTTCTTCTTCCTTCAATCTTTGAGAGCTTTTCTTCTCCTCCAATCTTTTCCCCAAATTGATGAGCTGTGAATGAGAGTGTGGGAGAGGAGAGATCTCAGCAACCACCTGCAGGACCACTTATATTCTCCACCAAGAGCAAGGACGGACAAGAGATCGTGGGACACGTGGCTTAAGCTGTCAAAGGCCCAAAAATCGACCCAGAGGAAAAAATCGGCCGATTTTCCTGGGTGTAGGTCGATTTTCTTCAACAGAAGCATGCTATGATCGTCTAGCCATGAGTTGCTTCATTGCTTGCACCAATAGTGGTCTTTGTGTCCTTTGTTGCTCCAATTATGCTCCTCCAAGGCTTTGGATGTGTACCATCATGAGGCTTGGCCCTCAAATGTATCGATTAACGTCCAATAGATCCCCGAATTACCTACAAAACCGATAAAAGGTAGTGTAGACGTCTTTTCTAGAAATATGCTTGAATTGAGCGAAAACGTCATGAACCAATGCCAAAACGTGCATGAATGAGTAAGAATTCTATCTAAATGATTACCTAATCCTAAGTCATAAATCTTGTTATCAAAAATACCCCATACTTAAGGTTTGCTCGTCCCCGAGCAAATTCCCAACTATAGACTAAGAGATGACATGATTTATGTATGCAGAAAAATGGCAAAATCTTTTTGGGTTTGTGCTTCTAATTTTGGATCACCTTCATAGTCATGTTTCATGGCAATGGAAAAGCAATCATGTATCAAATAAATGAAAGCATGGAAAGACAATTGCACTTAACTTGATAGCATGCAATGAAGTGTAAAGATGAAGAAGTCAAGATGATCATGAGCATATCCAATCTAAATCACTTAGTCTTACACACATGCAAGTAGGTCATAAGGACTTGTGAAATAGAAGGCCAAGAAACGTTGTGATTAGGCGGGAATTTTCTAGGCTATGTGATGCTAATCCGGGAAAGGAACTAAACAACCACAACTTTACATTTCTTTTCCACTTCCCTCAAGTGTATATTTTTCTTCGTTTTCTTTTCTTTCTTTTATTTTTGAGACAATGGCATTGGTGTACAAAAGCCGAAACCTTGGTGATTAGCCATTCTCGGGCTTTTTCTATTTTTCGAGATGCATCCACACCGGGCACACATACCAAAGCTCGTTAGGACTATCGGTTTATTTGACTTTGGCAAGGCACCAACACCCGATTATGTGAAGTGTACCGAGTTACTTGTCATTTAGACCAACGTCCCCAAACCTATATTTTTGGCTACACTTTCACAACAAATTCAGCATTTTATTCATATCATTCTTTCATCAACAACTTCACCCCACACTTGCTTTTCACACACATCAACACACTATCATGCTCCTATTCCCGGATGGGTCAAAAGAGGTCAAATTTTTCATCAATTGAGGTGCTCAAACAACATGATCAAGATGAGAAGTAGAGAAAGATGAATTGCCTTAATCACTCCTAATTGATGTGCAAGAACTAGCATGCAATTTCGACTTTCAATACTCAATTCAATCAAGGCAAACATCATGATCACAATCATTCATGGGTTTCAAGATAAGTACTTCAAGTCCACATATGCATCATCTATTCAACACATGAGGCCATTCATAGCCAATTCACAAGACAATTTTCATCATAAGGGTCATTCCCAAGCTTTAGAAGCACTAAAATTTTTAAAATTTTCTGATTTTTGGATTTTTCGAAATATGTATGTACAATGCAAGACATAATGAAACATGTGACAATATTAAACTATCCTAGATGCTAATCATGCAAGTGATCATGAAAACCCCACCCCATACTTAGAAACACATTGTCCCTAATGTGTAAACTAAATAAAGAAGTGAAAGAGAGTCCTCACAATGTAAAATTGGTGATGCTTTGGTATTTCGGTTCACATTGAATGATGATGGTGGATGATCGATCAAGGATGGTAGAGAGCTCTTGATGTTCATTATGATGTCGGAACCCGCGCTTGGCACCGCAAGCCGTCCAAGTTCCACGTCCGCTCCACCCATGCTTGATTGGAGATCATCACTTCCCTTTACAGAGGAAAAATCGGACCATAGCCCAGGAAAATCGGCCGATTTTGTTGATGAACAGTCCGATTTTTCTGGGTGATTTCCTCCTCGTCCATGTGCTTGGATCTTGTGCCTTCAATAGCTCCATGAGGTTTTCACATGACCTCCAACATCTCATAACTCATGACAATCAACAAGATCTAGCACCTAAAAACACAAAGGAAAAACAAAGCACACCAAGAGTGAGATTACACAAAAGCAAGAAAAAGAAAGGAAAAACATGTACCAATGGGTTGCCTCCCATTAAGCGCTTCTTTAAGGTCATTAGCTTGACCAAATTCAGGAGCGTTTCAATCAAGGTGAAGCGGGGCAATCACTTCCACCGGGGCTTCCGGGATGTACTTCTTCAAACGATGCCCATTCACCTTGAAGTTACCACAATGATCTCCTCCTATCTCCACCGCTCCATGAGGAAAAACTTTCTTCACCACATATGGCCCGGTCCATCTTGATTTGAGCTTTCCGGGGAAGAGCCGCAGCCTTGAGTTGAAGAGAAGGACAAGGTCGCCTTCGCTCAACTCCTTCGGGATGAGGCGCTTGTCATGCCACCTTTTGGTCCTCTCCTTGTAGATCCGGGCATTCTCATAAGCATCCAACCGGATCTCTTCAAGAGCGTTTATGTCAAGCAACCTCTTCTCTCCCGCCTCCTTGAGATCAAAATTTAGCCACTTAATGGCCCAATAAGCTCTATGCTCCATCTCTACCGGAAGGTGGCAAGACTTGCCATAGACTAGCTTGTAAGGAGTGGTGCCAATTGGTGTCTTGAAGGCGGTCCTATATGCCCACAAGGCATCATTGAGCTTCATAGCCCAATCTTTTCTCGTCCTTGATACCGTCTTCTCAAGAATGGCCTTGATCTCCCGGTTGGAGATCTCCACTTGGCCACTAGTTTGGGGATGGTAAGGTGTTGCCACCTTATGAGTCACCCCATACTTAGCCAAAAGTGCTCCAAAATTCCTATTGGTGAAGTGCTTCCCTCCATCGCTTATGATCACCCTAGGTGTTCCAAACCTAGGAAAGATAACTCGGTTGAAGAACCGCACAACAACCTTGGCGTCATTTGTAGGAGAGGCGATTGCCTCCACCCATCTTGAAACATAGTCAACCGCCAATAGGATGTAGAGGTTGCCACATGAAGAAGGGAATGGTCCCATGAAGTCCACACCCCATACATCAAATATCTCTACCTCTTGGATGTTGTTCAAGGGCATCTCATTCCTCCTTGAGATGTTGCCCGTCCTTTGGCAAGCATCACAAGCTACCACAAAGCCTTGCACATCCTTGAACAAGCTAGGCCAAAAGAAGCCCGATTGCAACACTTTAGCACATGTCTTGTGTGAGCTAGCATGCCCTCCACATGGCAAGGAATGACAATGGCGGATCACACTTTCCACCTCATCCTCCGGTATGCATCTTCTAAACATTCCATCCGGCCCTCTTTTGAACAAAAGTGGCTCACTCCAATAGTAGTGCCTCACATCCTTGAAGAACTTCTTCCTTTGGGCATATGTTAATCCGGGAGGCACTTCCTCACACACCAAGTAGTTCACTATGTCGGCATACCACGGCTCACTTCCTCTAGACACTTGGAACAAGCACTCCTCCACCATTTGCAATTGCTCATCCCGGAATGAGTCATCAATCGGGATGTCATCTCTCTCAATCTCTAAGGGGGGTAGTCTACTAAGGTGATCCGCCACGGAGTTCTCGGATCCCTTCTTGTCCCGGATTTCCAAATCAAACTCTTGAAGAAGAAGGATCCACCGAATCAACCTAGGTTTGGCATCCTTCTTTGTAAGGAGGTAACGGATCGCAGCATGATCCGTATATACAATGACCTTCGCTCCAACAAGATATGAGCGGAACTTCTCAAAAGCATACACCACCGCTAGCAACTCTTTCTCGGTTGTGGCATAGTTAAGTTGGGCATCATCTAGCGTCTTGCTAGCATAATAAATGGCGTGAGTGCGCCCATCTTTCCTTTGCCCCAAAACAGCCCCAACGGCTACATCGCTTGCATCACACATGATCTCAAACGGTAGGCTCCAATCCGGAGGTTGCATGATAGGTGCGGAGATCAAAGCGTTCTTCAACCTACAAAAAGCCTCAAGACAATCTTTGGAGAAGATAAAATCAACATCCTTCATTAGTAGGTTAGTGAGAGGCTTAGAAATTTTAGAGAAATCTTGAATGAATCTCCGGTAAAAACCGGCATGCCCTAAGAAACTCCTTACCCCTTTCACCGAGGTAGGTGGTGGCAACTTCTCTATCGTTTCAATCTTGGCCCTATCAACCTCAATGCCACGGTTAGACACCAAGTGTCCTAACACAATACCTTCACTTACCATGAAGTGGCATTTTTCCCAATTTAAGACAAGATTTGTCTCCTCACATCTTTGCAATACTAAGGACAAGTTAGCCAAGCAATCATCGAAAGAAGAACCATAAACAGAGAAATCATCCATAAACACTTCCATGATATTTTCTATGTATTCCGAAAAGATAGCCATCATACACCTTTGGAAGGTGGCGGGTGCATTACACAACCCAAATGGCATCCTCCTATATGCAAAAGTACCCCATGGACATGTAAAGGTTGTTTTCTGTTGGTCATCGGGGTGGATAGGGATTTGGAAGAATCCACTATAGCCATCTAGGTAGCAAAAATGGGAATGTTGAGCTAACCTCTCTAGCATTTGGTCAATGAAGGGGAGAGGGAAGTGATCTTTCCTAGAGGCCATGTTAAGCTTTCTATAATCAATACACATCCTCCATCCCGTAACCGTTCTAGTGGGGATTAGTTCATTGCTCTCATTGGTTACTACGGTCATCCCACCCTTCTTAGGTACTACATGAACGGGACTAACCCACTTACTATCCGAGATAGGGTAGATAATTCCCGCATCTAGCAACTTTATGATCTCCTTCTTAACTACCTCTTTCATTATAGGGTTTAGTCTTCTTTGATGTTCAATAGAGGGTTTATGATTATCTTCCATCATTATCCTATGCATGCACAAAGAGGGCTTAATGCCAACAAGATCATCAATGGTGTATCCTATAGCCTTTCTATGCAATTTCAATTCATTCAACAGTCTATTAAGCTCATCATCATTCAAAGATGCATTCACAATCACCGGATAAGTTGAATTTGAACCAAGGAAAGCATACTTTAAATGAGAAGGAAGAGGTTTAAGATCAAGTTGAGGAGGACCTTTTTCGGTTGGAGACGATCCATACAATGTAGGTTGAGATGATTGCAAAGCCATGGAAGCCTCCTTGAAGTCCCTTGATGATTGCTCACACTCAAGTGGTTGATGCTGAAAAGACTCAGGAAAATCGACCCAGGAAGAAAAATCGGTCGATTTATCTGAAGGGGGGTCGATCTGAGTTTCTGTTTTGGCAAAACTGGCTGAAATTTCAGCATAAGTACAAAAATCGGCCGATTTTTGCCCTTCAGTCCGATTTTTCTGGCGGTTTTCCTCTTCTTCTAGCACTTCAAACCCAACACTTGGTAGCTCGTCCAATGCATTCAAGGCCTTGATTACTTCATTGCTACTCTCCTCAATTCCTTCTTCCATCAAGCTTGAGCTAAGAACTCTCTCAAGCGGATCCTTGAGCAAGATTGAGCTCACAACCTCTCTAGACTCCTCTTCTTCAACTATGTTGAATATATCCTCATCAAGGGTTGGCCCTTTCATCATTGTTGATAGCTTGAACTTGATGTTCTCTTCTCCAATGTTGAAGGAGAGAGTCCCATTCTTGCAATCCACTAGACATCCGGAAGTAGCTAGGAAAGGTCTCCCCAAGATGATAAGAACCGGATAGTCCGCCGGGATGTCCAAAACAACGAAGTCTATGGGCACATAGAACTTCCCTAATTGCACCGGGATATCTTCCAAGATTCCAACCGGATGAGTGATTGAGCGGTCCGCCATGTAAAGGGTCATCTTGACCGGCTTTGGCTCTCCTAGCCCAACCTTGTTGCAAAGTGCAAGCGGGATGATGCTTACACTTGCCCCAAGATCACATAGGGCATCATACTTCACTTCTCCTACTCCGATTGGCACACAAAAGGATCCCGGATCCCTTAGCTTAGGAGGCATCTCTTCCTTCATCGTTTGAATCATCTCCGATGATCTCTTAGTCATCCTTATCTCACCATACTCCTCCAACTTCCTTTTGTTGGAGAGTATTTCCTTCAAGAACTTGCCATATGCCGGCATCCCTAGAATAGCATCCATGAACGGAATGTTAATATGCAATTTAGACATTAGTTCAAGGAACTTACCAAAATGATTGTCCAAGCGAGCTCTTGCTCGTGATTGAGGGAACGGTAGTAGTGGCTTGTATGGAGGCGGTGCCACATAGGTTGGCTCTACATCTTTGCTCTTGCCTCCATCTCCTTGCAAAGTCTCTTCTTCATTCACCACTTGCTTCCCTTTAGCATTCTCCTTGGGCAAAGGATCCTTCATGCTTAACCCACTTCTTGTTGTAATAGCCAACACTTGGCCTCTTGGGTTTTCTTCGGTTCTTCCGGGAAGCTTTCCCGGATCTCTATGTGCTTCACCCGCCTTTTGGAACACTTGTGCTTCCAAAACTTTTTGAGCCTTTGAGATAGAAGTCACCGTGCTCTCAAGACCACTCAACCTCCCAAGCAATTGTTCAAACATCATTTCGGTTCTATCCTTTGGAGGTTCAGTAAATCCGGGTGGAGGTTCTTGTGAAGCTCTTGGTGGTGGAGTTGTGCTTGTAGAAGCGGGAGGGTTCAAGGCTCCATCCGGGTTAGAGTAAGAAAACCCGGGATGGTTATGGTTGGGCCGGTAATTGTTGAATTGCCGGTTGTTGTTGAAGTTCCTTGGGCCTTGGTAGTTGTTGTAGTTGCCCCTTCCCATGTAATTTACATCCTCCTCCTTGGAAGACAAGTTAGCTTGTGGAAGCACTTGAGGGGTTGCTTGGTTCTTCAAGGTTGTAGCACACAACTCCCTCAAGGACTTTAGCTCGTTGTTGATGGCGTCGAGCTTGAAGTTGCTCATGGTGACCTCACTCACCTCATATGCTCCCGCCTTTCTCCCTTCACTCTTTCTATGGGAGTATTTCTCAATCACAAGAGCTTGCTTCTCCACAAACTCCCAAGCATCATCCACATGCTTCTCCATGAAAGTCCCACCGGAAAGGGATTGAAGCTTGAATTGGCTATCTTCATCAAGTCCCTTGAAGTAGATCTCCAATAGCTCAATTTTCGGTATGCCATGGTGTGGACAATCTAGGAGAAGGTCTTTGAATCTCTCCCAAGACTTGAACAAACTCTCTCTAACCTTCATCACGAAGGCATTGATCTTCCCTCTTAATTCGGTAGTTTTGGAAGGTGGGAAGAACTTAGTCAAAAACTCGGTTGTCATCTCCTCCCAAGTACCAACTTGCCCTTGTGGAATAGATTGATACCAAGCTAAGGCTTTGTCCTTAAGAGAGAAGGAGAAAGCCCTTAGCTTATGGTTGTTGCTCTCCAATCTTGGCGGTCTAAGAGTCTCCATCAAAATCTCGTAGTTCATCAAGTGTTGATGAGGAGACTCTCCTTCCATCCCTCCAAATTGATTATGCCGGATCATTTGTAGAACTTGAGGGCGGAGCTCATAGTTGTGGGCTGCGGGATCTCCTAAGTTCACACCCGGACGGTGTGCTCTTTGTGCCGGATCCATACGTCTCCCTACGGTTTGTGGCTCTTCAATGGCAATGGGCACAACCCTAATATTAGCCGCCGGATGCGGTTGCTCCACCGGTGGTGGAGGAGGTGGAGGTTGTCGGCGATTAAGCTCTCCTTGAACAAGGGCTTGCCTAATCTCCTCAATCTCCCTCCTAGTTTCCTCTTGCCTCTCATTGGCAAGTCTCCTTTCTTCCTCCAAGAGCTCATCTCTTAGCCTTATTTGCTCTAAGGCTTCATCCAACTCAGCTTGGAGGTTTCTTCCAGCCATCTCTTTCTCTTTTCGGATGTTCTTGGATCTAGATCGAAGGGTTTTCTCTGGTTCGGGATCGAATGGAGCTAAATCCTTGCCACGAGATCTTTGCATAAACCTAAAGAGAGAGATGATGTCCTGAAAAGCAAAGACACACACCAAAGAGAGATCAAAAGCAACAAGAAAGATCTACACTATAAACAATCACGAAATGACTCAATCTAGACCTAGTCCCCGGCAACGGCGCCAAAAACTTGTTACGTCTAGGAATAGATGTGATGTGTACGCAATAAGTCTTAAATTTATACTCGTTATATTTATCCTAACTCCTAGCGAACCCGCAGTGTACGGGACGTTTGTAGAAAGGTAAGTATTCCGAGGTCGACACAAAGACTAAGGTGAAATCGAGTCAAGCAATGATCAAAGATAGTGTGACTCTAGACTAAGATAAGATGAGAAACAAAGAAAATGGAAAACTCAATGTTTTTGTTGGTTTTTATGGTGATCAAACAAAGATCACAAGTCAAGCAAGATAATAAAACAACTAACAACTCAAGCTAACAAAGGAACAAGTAACACAAAGCACAAGTATATGATCAAGAGAGAAAAGTAGATTCTAGAGGTCAAGAATTCCGGTTATGGCATAGGATTCAAGGTTCTAAGGATTCTAAGGACAAGTTGCGGTGTTGGGGAAGAGTGTTTCACTAATGGGAGCAATTACCGGGTAGGTCTCTCGCTTCACTAGTCCCGCATCTAACTCCTATTACCGGGTAGGTCTCAAGGGGTTAGAGTAAGGAATTCCGCACAAACTAGATGCTACTCAAGGGTAACCCTCTCCTTACCGGGTAAGTCTCGGAATAGAGAAATCTCAAGTACTAATCCTAGCACACTCGATCCAATAGCGGCTTATGAGGCTCACTACTACCTAGCATTCATCATCTTAGGTATCTAAGATCGGAAATCATCGGGTAGATCTCTTCCCTCACTTAGGTTGATAGCATTAGGTGATCCTAAGCTAAATTAGGCTTAATAAACACTAGGATTTAAACAACCAAGGACCCCAGCATGCAGATTTATCATTTAAAGAGCAACAGGAGAATAAATCGGGCTGTTCTACAGATAAATCGGCCGATTTATCTGATGAACAGGTCGATTTTTCTTCCTGGGATGGGTTTCGTGCATACAAATCATCCTAAACTAACATATAAGTTCATCCTATCATCACCCTAGCCATAACCATCAATCCATCACTCCAGAATCACAACAAACTAGCCAATAACATGCATATTAAGATCCAAAATCATCAAACAAGCATACATGGTGTTCATAGATGGATAATGAAAGATAAGCAAGTAAAATCAATAAATCTCAGCCAAATCCAAGTTGTAGCAAGACTTACAAACTCTTAAATGAAGATTCAAAACGTTCCTAACAATCCTTGCAATCGTTCTTCAATCCAAGATTACAAAAGTAACTCAAAATCACTCAAAACCTCACTAAACTCCTAGAATGGTGTTCTTGTTCTTCCTTCAATCTTTGAGAGCTTTTCTTCTCCTCCAATCTTTTCCCCAAATTGATGAGCTGTGAATGAGAGTGTGGGAGAGGAGAGATGCTCAGCAACCACCTGCAGGACCACTTATATTCTCCACCAAGAGCAAGGACGGACAAGAGATCGTGGGACACGTGGCTTTAAGCTGTCAAAGGCCTAAAAATCGACCCAGAGGAAAAAATCGGCCGATTTTCCTGGGTGTAGGTCGATTTTCTTCAACAGAAGCATGCTATGATCGTCTAGCCATGAGTTGATCCATTGCTTGCACCAATAGTGGTCTTTGTGTCCTTTGTTGCTCCAATTATGCTCCTCCTTAGCCTTGGATGTGTACCATCATGAGGCTTGGCCCTCAAATGTATCGATTAACGTCCAATAGATCCCCGAATTACCTACAAAACCGATAAAAGGTAGTGTAGACGTCTTTTCTAGAAATGTGCATGAATTGAGCGAAGACGTCATGAACCAATGCCAAAACGTGCATGAATGAGCGAGAAATCTATCCAATTGATTATCTAATCCTAAGTCATAAATCTTGTTATCAAAAATACCCCATACTTAAGGTTTGCTCGTCCCCGAGCAAATTCCCAACTATAGACTAAGAGATGACATGATTTATGTATGCAGAAAAATGGCAAAATCTTTTTGGGTTTGTGCTTCTAATATTGGATCACCTTCATAGTCATGTTTCATGGCAATGGACAAGAAATTATGTATCAAATAAATGAAAGCATGGAAAGACAATTACACTTAACTTGATAGCATGCAATGAAATGTAAAGATGAAGAAGTCAAGATGATCATGAGCATATCCAATCTAAATCACTAAGTCTTACACACATGCAAGTAGGTTATAAGGACTTGTAAAATAGAAGGCCAAGAGACGTTGTGATTAGGTGGGAATTTTCTAGGCTATGTGATGCTAATCCGGGAAAGGAACTAAACAACCACAACTTCACATTTATCAACTTCCCTTAAGTGTATATTTTTCTTCATTTTCTTTTCTTTCTTTTATTTTTGAGACTATGGCATTGGTGTACAAAAGCCGAAACCTTGGTGATTAGCCATTCTCGGGCTTTTTCTATTTTTCGAGATGCATCCACACCGGGCACACATACCAAAGCTCGTTAGGACTATCGGTTTATTTGACTTTGGCAAGGCACCAACACCCGATTATGTGAAGTGTACCGAGTTACTTGTCATTTAAACCAACGTCCCCAAACCTATATTTTTGTCTACACTTTCACAACAATTTCAGCATTTCATTCACATCAATCTTTCATCAACAACTTCACCCCACACTTGCTTTTCACACACATCAACACACTATCATGCTCCTATTCCCGGATGGGTCAAAAGAGGTCAAATTTTTCATCAATTGAGGTGCTCAAACAACATGATCAAGATGAGAAGTAGAGAAAGATGAATTGCCTCATTTATTCCTAAATGATGTGCAAGAACTAGCATGCAATTTCGACTTTCAATACTCAATTCAATCAAGGCAAACATTCATGATCACAAATCATTCATGGGATTCAAGGTAAGTACTTCAAGTCCACATATGCTATCATCAATTTGACACATAAGGCCATCCATAGCCAATTCACAAGACAAGATTCATCATAAGGGTCATTCCCAAGCTCTAGAAGCACTAAAATTTTTTAAAATTTTCTGAATTTTTTTTTTTGGAATTTTCGAAATATGTATGTACAATGCAAGACATAATGAAACATGTAACAAATTTAAACTATCCTAGATGCTAATCATGCAAGTGATCATGAAAACCCCACCCCATACTTAGAAACACATTGTCCCCAATGTGGAAGCTAAATAAAGAAGTGAAAGAGAGTCCTCACAATGTAAAATTGGTGATGCTTTGGTATTTCGGGTCACATTGAATGATGATGGTGGATGATCGATCAAGGATGGTAGAGAGCTCTTGATGTTCATTATGGTGTCGGAACCCGCGCTTGGCACCGCAAGCCGTCCAAGTTCCACGTCCGCTCCACCCATGCTTGATTGGAGATCATCACTTCCCTTTATACAGAGGAAAAATCGGCCCAGTTGCCCAGAAAATCGGACGATTTTATGCATGAACAGTCCGATTTTTCTGGGTGCTTTCCTCCTCGTCCATGTGCTTGGATCTTGTCCATTCAATAGCTCCATGAGGCTTTCACATGACCTCCAGCATCTCATAACTCATGACAATCAACAAGATCTAGCACCCAAAAACACAAAAGAAAAACAAAGCACACCAAGAGTGAGATTAAACAAAAGCAAGAAAAATAAAAGGAAAAGACATGTACCAATGGGTTGCCTCCCATTAAGCGCTTCTTTAAGGTCATTAGCTTGACCAAACTCCGAGGATGTGTCAATCCACCTCGAATACCATGGTTTGCTTGAGGAGTCCAAGCAACCATCGCTTTCCGGCATCCATGATGACAAGCAAAGGCCACTTAATGCCCAAATAAGCTTTAAGTTCTCTCTTCACCGGTGAGTAGTAGACTCCTTCATCACCGCTCCTTTGATGATAGTATGGAGTTGCAACCATAGGTGCCACCCCATACTTAGACAATTGGTACTCCGCGGTCATACCGGTGAGATGCTTGTCATCCTCATCCTCTATGATCCAAAGAAGGCCGGTTCTTGGAAAGAATTCTTCATTGAGGTGCTCCATAACTATCATGGATCCATCATGCTTGCCTCCATCATTCAACATGGGAAACTCCTTAGGAAAGGGGCTCCAATCTTCGTGTGTACTCCGGGCAAGCAAGGAGGGATTGGAAGGAGTTGAGGTTAGCTTAGGGCTCTCCCTCGTGAGCTTTTCAAGTGTGGTTCCGGGGTTGATGGCAAGGATGACCGGGGGTGAGAATACTTCATTGCACTCCTCCAAAGGTGAAGGAGGTGGAGGTAAGCCTTGAAGGATGGTAGGATCTCCTAGCATAAGAGCATTCCTAATCTCCTCAATCTCCCTCCTCATTTGTTCTTCTCTCTCGGTATTCAATCTCCTTTCTTCCTTCAGGGCCAAATCCCTTAGCCACAATTGCTCTCGAGCTTCATTCAACTCTTCCTCAAGGCTTCTATTGGTTATGGTTGAATCGGGCAATTCTTGGATCTCCTCATAGTGAACCTCCTCTTGATGACATACTTCCGCTTCAAGCTCCATGTGGGAACTAGAAATGGAAGCAAGGTTGCTTTCTAGATCATCCATCTTCCTCAACATTTCTTCTAGCATTGACTCCAATCGATCATTGTGAGGTTGATGGTGAGGTTCCACATAAGGCAATGTAGTCATGTGAGCTTGATCATGGGACTCATGGTGGGCATTAAACTCCTCCCAATACTCAAACTCATCATGGAGAGGTCCTAGATCTTGGCTTTCCATCCACTCCTCATACTCCATGTCGTCAAGGTCGTCTTGGAGGTACAATCCGTCCATGGCAAACATGAAAAGCAAAGACACACACCACACAAGATCAAAAGCAACAAGAAAGATCTACACTATAAACAATCACGAAATGACTCAATCTAGACCTAGTCCCCGGCAACGGCGCCAAAAACTTGTTACGTCTAGGAAATAGCACAAAAAGCTTTACATTTATAAACTCGATCTAATCTCCTAAACTACCTAGCGAACCCGCAGTGTACGGGACGTTCATGTAGAAAGGTAAGTATTCCGAGGTCGACACAAAGACTAAGGTGAAATCGAGTCAAGCAATGATCAAAGATAGTGTGACTCTAGACTAAGATAAGATGAGAAACAAAGAAATGGAAAACTCAATGTTTTTTGTTGGTTTTTATGGTGATCAAACAAAGATCACAAGTCAAGCAAGATAATAAAACAACTAACAACTCAAGCTAACAAAGGAACAAGTAACACAAAGCACAAGTATATGATCAAGAGAGAAAAGTAGATTCTAGAGGTCAAGAATTCCGGTTATGGCATAGGATTCAAGGTTCTAAGGATTCTAAGGACAAGTTGCGGTGTTGGGGAAGAGTGTTTCACTAATGGGAGCAATTACCGGGTAGGTCTCTCGCTTCACTAGTCCCGCATCTAACTCCTATTACCGGGTAGGTCTCAAGGGGTTAGAGTAAGGAATTCCGCACAAACTAGATGCTACTCAAGGGTAACCCTCTCCTTACCGGGTAAGTCTCGGAATAGAGAAATCTCAAGTACTAATCCTAGCACACTCGATCCAATAGCGGCTTATGAGGCTCACTACTACCTAGCATTCATCATCTTAGGTATCTAAGATCGGAAATCATCGGGTAGATCTCTTCCCTCACTTAGGTTGATAGCATTAGGTGATCCTAAGCTAAATTAGGCTTAATAAACACTAGGATTTAAACAACCAAGGACCCCAGCATGCAGATTTATCATTTAAAGAGCAACAGGAGAATAAATCGGGCTGTTCTACAGATAAATCGGCCGATTTATCTGATGAACAGGTCGATTTTTCTTCCTGGGATGGGTTTCGTGCATACAAATCATCCTAAACTAACATATAAGTTCATCCTATCATCACCCTAGCCATAACCATCAATCCATCACTCCAGAATCACAACAAACTAGCCAATAACATGCATATTAAGATCCAAAATCATCAAACAAGCATACATGGTGTTCATAGATGGATAATGAAAGATAAGCAAGTAAAATCAATAAATCTCAGCCAAATCCAAGTTGTAGCAAGACTTACAAACTCTTAAATGAAGATTCAAAACGTTCCTAACAATCCTTGCAATCGTTCTTCAATCCAAGATTACAAAAGTCACTCAAAATCACTCAAAACTCTTACAATGGTGTTCTTCTTCTTCCTTCAATCTTTGAGAGCTTTTCTTCTCCTCCAATCTTTTTCCCAAATTGATGAGCTGTGAATGAGAGTGTGGGAGAGGAGAGATGCTCAGCAACCACCTGCAGGACCACTTATATTCTCCACCAAGAGCAAGGACGGACAAGAGATCGTGGGACACGTGGCTTAAGCTGTCAAATGCCCAAAAATCGACCTAATAGGAGAAAATCGTCCGATTTAGCTGCTAGCTGGGTCGATTTTCTTCAGCAGAAACATGCTATGCTCGTTTAGCCATGAGTTGATCCATTGCTTGCACCAATAGTGGTCTTTGTGTCCTTTGTTGCTCCAATTATGCTCCTCCAAAGCTTTGGATGTGTACCATCATGAGGCTTGGCCCTCAAATGTATCGATTAACGTCCAATAGATCCCCGAATTACCTACAAAACCGATAAAAGGTGGTGTAGACGTCTTTTCTAGAAATGTGCATGAATTGAGCGAAGACGTCATGAACCAATGCCAAAACGTGCATGAATGAGTGAAAATTCTATCTAAATGATTACCTAATCCTAAGTCATAAATCGTGTTATCACCTGCGTTGCCAAGCGCGGGTTCTGACACCTTAATGAACATCAAGATCTCTCTACCATCCTTGATCGATCATCCACCATCATCATTCAATGTGACCCGAAATACCAAAGCATCACCAATTTTACATTGTGAGGACTCTCTTTCACTTCTTTATTTAGTTTACACATTAGGGACAATGTGTTTCTAAGTATGGGGTGGGGTTTTCATGATCACTTGCATGATTAGCATCTAAGATAGTTAAATTTTGTCACATGTTTCATTATGGGGTGGGGTTTTCATGATCACTTGCATGATTAGCATCTAAGATAGTCTAATTTTGTCACATGTTTCATTATGTCTTGCATTGTACATACATTGATAACAAGATTTATGACTTAGGATTAGGTAATCATTTAGATAGATTTCTCACTCATTCATGCACGTTTTGGCATTGACTCATGACGTCTTCGCTCAATTCATGCACATTTCTAGAAAAGACGTCTACACTACCTTTTATCGGTTTTGTAGGTAATTCGGGGATCTATTGGACGTTAATCGATACATTTGAGGGCCAAGCCTCATGATGGTACACATCCAAAGCCTTGGAGGAGCATAATTGGAGCAACAAAGGACACAAAGACCACTATTGGTGCAAGCAATGGAGCAACTCATGGCTAGACGATCATAGCATGCTTCTGTTGAAGAAAATCGACCTACACCCAGGAAAATCGGCCTATTTTTCCTACTGGGTCGATTTTTGGGCCTTTGACAGCTCAAGCCACGTGTCCCACGATCTCTTGTCTGGCCTTGCTCTTGGTGGAGAATATAAGTGGTCCTTCAAAGCTGTTGCTGGCTCTCTCCCATTGATCTTTCTCCTCTCTTTTGACCTATCTTCTTCCCCAAAAACACTTCTCCATTGTTGCCTCTCTTCCAAGCACCCATTAGGGGTGTTCTTGGAAGAGATTAGTGTAGATTCTCGTTTTAGAGTGAGATTGGAGTGGATTTGAGAGAGAAGTTCATTGTTGACAACTTGGATTAGCTCTTGGAGCCTTGTAAGGATTTGGTAATTTCTATTCTATGCTTTTAATGTCTTTTCTTTGGATTATTCTTCATCAATTGACCATGACTTGCAAGCATGCTTTATTTGTGGAGATTGATCTTGAAATGAATGTTGTTGGCTAGATAGATTGCGATTCTAGGGTAAGGAAAGAAGGGTTATGGCTAGGACCATGATAGGATGAACTTAGATTTTTACCCTTGGATGACTCTTGTTCTTGAAATCCTAGTGTTTGTTGAGCTAATTCTATCCTAGGGAGACCTAGTGTTAGCAACTAAGTGTTTAGAAGAGACTTATCCGGTGATTCTTACTCTTAGATTCAAAAGATGACAAACCCTAGGTAGTGGTGAGCCTCACAAGCCGCCATTGGACTAAGTGTGCTAGGATAGTTGTTTAGGACTTCCCTTTCCGAGACTTACCCGGTAAGGATAGGTTAGACCCCTAGGTAACAATCCGGTTTGTGTAGAATTCCTATCCTTAGGTTCTTAGAGACTTACCCGGTGATGAGACCTTAGGAATGGACTAGTGGATCATGAGACTTACCCGGTAATTGATCCCAATCTTGAAACGCTTAATCCCAACATATCATAGTTAATCCGAGGAATGAATAGATAGCTTGAGTCTATGCCATAACCGGACTTCCAATCTCTAGAATCCGCTTTGTTACTTCCATTCTCCTATCTTTTGTGTTAGTGTGTGTTTGTGTTGCTTGATTGTGTTCACATAATTGTGATCTTTGTTTGATCACCCAAAACCCTCCAAAAACATTGTGTTTTCCATTTTCTTTATTCCTCATCTTATCTTAGTCTAGATTCACACTATCTTTGATCATTGAATGACTTAGTTTCACCTCAGTCCTTGAGTTCGACCTCGGAATACTATCCCTACTACGAACGACCCGTACACTGCGGGTTTCGCTAGGTAGTTTAGGATTTAGTTCGAGTTTATAAATGTAAATCTTTTTGTGCTATTTCCTAGCGTAACAAGTTTTTGGCGTCGTTGCCGGGGACTAGGTCTAGATTAAGTCATTTGATTTTGATTGCTTTTAGTGTTTATCTTTCTTGTTACTTTTGATCTTGTGTTGTTTTGTTCTTTTCCTTTTCATGTTTACCATGGACGGATTGTACCTCCAAGACGACCTTGACAACATGGAGTATGAGGAGTGGATGGAAGGCCAAGATCTAGGACCTCTCCATGATGAGTTTGAGTATTGGGAGGAGTTCAATGCCTATCATGAGTCCCATGATCAAGCTCACATGATTACATTACCTCATGAGGAACCTCACCATCAACTTCATGAAGATCGATTGGAATCAATGCTAGAGGAATTGTTGAGGAAGATGGATGATCTAGAAAGCAACCTTGCTTCCATTTCTAGTTCCCACATGGAGCTTGAAGCGGAAGTATGTCATCAAGAGGAGGTTCACTATGAGGAGATCCAAGAATTGCCCGATTCAACCATAACCAATAGAAGCCTTGAGGAAGAGTTGAATGAAGCTCGAGAGCAATTGTGGCTAAGGGATTTGGCCCTAAAGGAAGAAAGGAGATTGAATACCGAGAGAGAAGAAAAAATGAGGAGGGAGATTGAGGAGATTAGGAATGCTCTTATGCTAGGAGATCCTACCATCCTTCAAGGCTTACCTCCACCTCCTTCACCTTTGGAGGAGTGCAATGAAGTATTCTCACCCCCGGTCATCCTTGCCATCAACCCCGGAACCACACTTGAAGAGCTCACGAGGGAGAGCCCTAAGCTAACCTCAACTCCTTCCAATCCCTCCTTGCTTGCCCGGAGTACACACGAAGATTGGAGCCCCTTTCCTAAGGAGTTTCCCATGCTGAATGATGGAGGCAAGCATGATGGATCCATGATGGTTATGGAGCACCTCAATGAAGAATTCTTTCCAAGAACCGGCCTTCTTTGGATCATAGAGGATGAGGATGACAAGCATCTCACCGGTATGACCGCGGAGTACCAATTGTCTAAGTATGGGGTGGCACCTATGGTTGCAACTCCATACTATCATCAAAGGAGCGGTGATGAAGGAGTCTACTACTCACCGGTCAAGAGAAAACTTAAAGCTTATTTGGGCATCAAGTGGCCCTTGCTTGTCATCATGGATGCCGGAAAGCGATGGTTGCTTGGACTCCTCGAGCAAACCATGGTATTCGAGGTGGATTGACACATCCTCGGAGTTTGGTCAAGCTAATGACCTAAAATAAGCGCTTCTTGGGAGGCAACCCAAGGGTAACAACTCTTTCCCTTTTCTCTTTCGTCTTCGTTTTTGCTTTTGTTTTTGGTGTGCTTTGTTTTTCTTTTGTGTTTTTGGGTGCTAGATCTTGTTGAATGTCATGTGTGATGAGATGCTGGAGGTCATGTGAAAACCTCATGGAACTGTTGAGAAGAAGGTACAAGATCCAAGCACATGGACGAGGAAGAAAGCACCCAGGAAAATCGGACTGTTCTTCACAGAAATCGGCCGATTTTCCTGGGCAGATGGTCCGATTTTTCCTCTGTAAAGGAAAGTGATGATCTCCAATCAAGCATGGGTGGAGCGGACGTGGAACTTGGACGGCTTGCGGCGCCAAGCGCGGGTTCCGACACCATAATGAACATCAAGATCTCTCTACCATCCTTGATCGATCAT
The DNA here is from genome assembly GCA_033239045.1 of Fagopyrum esculentum. Lineage (NCBI taxonomy): Eukaryota > Viridiplantae > Streptophyta > Magnoliopsida > Caryophyllales > Polygonaceae > Fagopyrum > Fagopyrum esculentum. Next base: position 47,688,198 of record BSUD01000002.1, on the reverse strand, counting down.
CCACCATCATCATTCGATGTGAACCGAAATACCAAAGCATTACCAATTTTACATTGTGAGGACTCTATTTCACTTTTTTATTTAGTTTCCACATTGGGGACAATGTGTTTCTAAGTATGAGGTGGGGTCTTCATGATCACTTGCATGATTAGCATCTAGGATAGTTTAATATTGTCACATGTTTCATTATGTCTTGCATTGTACATACATATTTCGAAAAATTCAAAAAAAAATCAAAAAAAAATTTAAAAAATTTTAGTGCTTCTAAGCTTGGGAATGATCCTTATGATGAAATTGTCTTGTGAATTGGCTATGGATAGCCTTATGCGTTGAATAGATGAATGCATATGTGGACTTGAAATACTTATCTTGAATTCCATGAATGACTTGTGATTATGATGCTTGCCTTGATTTAATTGAGGATTGAAAGTCGAAATTGCATGCTAGTTCTTGCACATCAATTAGGAGTGATTAAGGCAATTCATCTTTCTCTACTTCTCATCTTGATCATGTTGTTTGAGCACCTCAATTGAGATAAATTTGACCTCTTTTGACCCATCCGGGAATAGGAGCATGATAGTGTGTTGATGTGTGTGAAAAGCAAGTGTGGGGTGAAGTTGTTGATGAAAGAATGATGTGAATGAAATGCTGAAATTGTTGTGAAAGTGTAGACAAAAATATAGGTTTGGGACGTTGGTTTAAATGACAAGTAACTCGGTACACTTCACATAATCGGGTGTTGGTGCCTTGCCAAAGTCAAATAAACCGATAGTCCTAACGAGCTTTGGTATGTGTGCCCGGTGTGGATGCATCTCGAAAAATAGAAAAAGCCCGAGGATGGCTAATCACCAAGGTTTCGGCTTTTGTACACCAATGCCATTGTCTCAAAAATAAAAGAAAAGAAAGAAAAGAAAATGAAGAAAAATATACACTTGAGGGAAGTTGAAAGAAAATTTGAAGTTGTGGTTGTTTAGTTCCTTTCCCGGATTAGCATCACATAGCCTAGAAAATTCCCACCTAATCACAACGTCTCTTGGCCTTCTATTTTACAAGTCCTTATAACCTACTTGCATGTGTGTAAGACTAAGTGATTTAGATTGGATATGCTCATGATCATCTTGACTTCTTCATCTTTACATTTCATTGCATGCTATCAAGTTAAGTGTAATTGTCTTTCCATGCTTTCATTTATTTGATACATAATTGCTTGTCCATTGCCATGAAACATGACTATGAAGGTGATCCAATATTAGAAGCACAAACCCAAAAAGATTTTGCCATTTTTCTGCATACATAAATCATGTCATCTCTTAGTCTATAGTTGGGAATTTGCTCGGGGACGAGCAAACCTTAAGTATGGGGTATTTTTGATAACAAGATTTATGAATTAGGATTAGGTAATCATTTAGATAGATTTCTCACTCATTCATGCACGTTTTGGCATTGACTCATGACATCTTCGCTCAATTCATGCACATTTCTAGAAAAGACGTCTACACTACCTTTTATCGGTTTTGTAGGTAATTCGGGGATCTATTGGACGTTAATCGATACATTTGAGGGCCAAGCCTCATGATGGTACACATCCAAAGCCTTGGAGGAGCATAATTGGAGCAACAAAGGACACAAAGACCACTATTGGTGCAAGCAATGGAGCAACTCATGGCTAGATGATCATAGCATGCTTCTGTTGAAGAAAATCGACCTACACCCAGGAAAATCGGCCGATTTTTCCTACTGGGTCGATTTTTGGGCCTTTGACAGCTCAAGCCACGTGTCCCACGATCTCTTGTCTGGCCTTGCTCTTGGTGGAGAATATAAGTGGTCCTTCAAAGCTGTTGCTGGCTCTCTCCCATTGATCTTTCTCCTCTCTTTTGACCTATCTTCTTCCCCAAAAACACTTCTCCATTGTTGCCTCTCTTCCAAGCACCCATTAGGGGTGTTCTTGGAAGAGATTAGTGTAGATTCTCGTTTTAGAGTGAGATTGGAGTGGATTTGAGAGAGAAGTTCATTGTTGACAACTTGGATTAGCTCTTGGAGCCTTGTAAGGATTTGGTAATTTCTATTCTATGCTTTTAATGTCTTTTCTTTGGATTATTCTTCATCAATTGACCATGACTTGCAAGCATGCTTTATTTGTGGAGATTGATCTTGAAATGAATGTTGTTGGCTAGATAGATTGCGATTCTAGGGTAAGGAAAGAAGGGTTATGGCTAGGACCATGATAGGATGAACTTAGATTTTTACCCTTGGATGACTCTTGTTCTTGAAATCCTAGTGTTTGTTGAGCTAATTCTATCCTAGGGAGACCTAGTGTTAGCAACTAAGTGTTTAGAAGAGACTTATCCGGTGATTCTTACTCTTAGATTCAAAAGATGACAAACCCTAGGTAGTGGTGAGCCTCACAAGCCGCCATTGGACTAAGTGTGCTAGGATAGTTGTTTAGGACTTCCCTTTCCGAGACTTACCCGGTAAGGATAGGTTAGACCCCTAGGTAACAATCCGGTTTGTGTAGAATTCCTATCCTTAGGTTCTTAGAGACTTACCCGGTGATGAGACCTTAGGAATGGACTAGTGGATCATGAGACTTACCCGGTAATTGATCCCAATCTTGAAACGCTTAATCCCAACATATCATAGTTAATCCGAGGAATGAATAGATAGCTTGAGTCTATGCCATAACCGGACTTCCAATCTCTAGAATCCGCTTTGTTACTTCCATTCTCCTATCTTTTGTGTTAGTGTGTGTTTGTGTTGCTTGATTGTGTTCACATATTTGTGATCTTTGTTTGATCACCCAAAACCCTCCAAAAACATTGTGTTTTCCATTTTCTTTATTCCTCATCTTATCTTAGTCTAGATTCACACTATCTTTGATCATTGAATGACTTAGTTTCACCTCAGTCCTTGAGTTCGACCTCGGAATACTATCCCTACTACGAACGACCCGTACACTGCGGGTTTCGCTAGGTAGTTTAGGATTTAGTTCGAGTTTATAAATGTAAATCTTTTTGTGCTATTTCCTAGCGTAACAAGTTTTTGGCGTCGTTGCCGGGGACTAGGTCTAGATTAAGTCATTTGATTTTGATTGCTTTTAGTGTTTATCTTTCTTGTTACTTTTGATCTTGTGTTGTTTTGTTCTTTTCCTTTTCATGTTTACCATGGACGGATTGTACCTCCAAGACGACCTTGACAACATGGAGTATGAGGAGTGGATGGAAGGCCAAGATCTAGGACCTCTCCATGATGAGTTTGAGTATTGGGAGGAGTTCAATGCCTATCATGAGTCCCATGATCAAGCTCACATGATTACATTACCTCATGAGGAACCTCACCATCAACTTCATGAAGATCGATTGGAATCAATGCTAGAGGAATTGTTGAGGAAGATGGATGATCTAGAAAGCAACCTTGCTTCCATTTCTAGTTCCCACATGGAGCTTGAAGCGGAAGTATGTCATCAAGAGGAGGTTCACTATGAGGAGATCCAAGAATTGCCCGATTCAACCATAACCAATAGAAGCCTTGAGGAAGAGTTGAATGAAGCTCGAGAGCAATTGTGGCTAAGGGATTTGGCCCTAGAGGAAGAAAGGAGATTGAATGCTGAGAGAGAAGAAAAAATGAGGAGGGAGATTGAGGAGATTAGGAATGCTCTTATGCTAGGAGATCCTACCATCCTTCAAGGCTTACCTCCACCTCCTTCACCTTTGGAGGAGTGCAATGAAGTATTCTCACCCCCGGTCATCCTTGCCATCAACCCCGGAACCACACTTGAAGAGCTCACGAGGGAGAGCCCTAAGCTAACCTCAACTCCTTCCAATCCCTCCTTGCTTGCCCGGAGTACACACGAAGATTGGAGCCCCTTTCCTAAGGAGTTTCCCATGCTGAATGATGGAGGCAAGCATGATGGATCCATGATGGTTATGGAGCACCTCAATGAAGAATTCTTTCCAAGAACCGGCCTTCTTTGGATCATAGAGGATGAGGATGACAAGCATCTCACCGGTATGACCGCGGAGTACCAATTGTCTAAGTATGGGGTGGCACCTATGGTTGCAACTCCATACTATCATCAAAGGAGCGGTGATGAAGGAGTCTACTACTCACCGGTCAAGAGAAAACTTAAAGCTTATTTGGGCATCAAGTGGCCCTTGCTTGTCATCATGGATGCCGGAAAGCGATGGTTGCTTGGACTCCTCGAGCAAACCATGGTATTCGAGGTGGATTGACACATCCTCGGAGTTTGGTCAAGCTAATGACCTAAAATAAGCGCTTCTTGGGAGGCAACCCAAGGGTAACAACTCTTTCCCTTTTCTCTTTCGTCTTCGTTTTTGCTTTTGTTTTTGGTGTGCTTTGTTTTTCTTTTGTGTTTTTGGGTGCTAGATCTTGTTGAATGTCATGTGTGATGAGATGCTGGAGGTCATGTGAAAACCTCATGGAACTGTTGAGAAGAAGGTACAAGATCCAAGCACATGGACGAGGAAGAAAGCACCCAGGAAAATCGGACTGTTCTTCACAGAAATCGGCCGATTTTCCTGGGCAGATGGTCCGATTTTTCCTCTGTAAAGGAAAGTGATGATCTCCAATCAAGCATGGGTGGAGCGGACGTGGAACTTGGACGGCTTGCGGCGCCAAGCGCGGGTTCCGACACCATAATGAACATCAAGATCTCTCTACCATCCTTGATCGATCATCCACCATCATCATTCGATGTGAACCGAAATACCAAAGCATTACCAATTTTACATTGTGAGGACTCTATTTCACTTTTTTATTTAGTTTCCACATTGGGGACAATGTGTTTCTAAGTATGAGGTGGGGTCTTCATGATCACTTGCATGATTAGCATCTAGGATAGTTTAATATTGTCACATGTTTCATTATGTCTTGCATTGTACATACATATTTCGAAAAATTCAAAAAAAAATCAAAAAAAAATTTAAAAAATTTTAGTGCTTCTAAGCTTGGGAATGATCCTTATGATGAAATTGTCTTGTGAATTGGCTATGGATAGCCTTATGCGTTGAATAGATGAATGCATATGTGGACTTGAAATACTTATCTTGAATTCCATGAATGACTTGTGATTATGATGCTTGCCTTGATTTAATTGAGGATTGAAAGTCGAAATTGCATGCTAGTTCTTGCACATCAATTAGGAGTGATTAAGGCAATTCATCTTTCTCTACTTCTCATCTTGATCATGTTGTTTGAGCACCTCAATTGAGATAAATTTGACCTCTTTTGACCCATCCGGGAATAGGAGCATGATAGTGTGTTGATGTGTGTGAAAAGCAAGTGTGGGGTGAAGTTGTTGATGAAAGAATGATGTGAATGAAATGCTGAAATTGTTGTGAAAGTGTAGACAAAAATATAGGTTTGGGACGTTGGTTTAAATGACAAGTAACTCGGTACACTTCACATAATCGGGTGTTGGTGCCTTGCCAAAGTCAAATAAACCGATAGTCCTAACGAGCTTTGGTATGTGTGCCCGGTGTGGATGCATCTCGAAAAATAGAAAAAGCCCGAGGATGGCTAATCACCAAGGTTTCGGCTTTTGTACACCAATGCCATTGTCTCAAAAATAAAAGAAAAGAAAGAAAAGAAAATGAAGAAAAATATACACTTGAGGGAAGTTGAAAGAAAATTTGAAGTTGTGGTTGTTTAGTTCCTTTCCCGGATTAGCATCACATAGCCTAGAAAATTCCCACCTAATCACAACGTCTCTTGGCCTTCTATTTTACAAGTCCTTATAACCTACTTGCATGTGTGTAAGACTAAGTGATTTAGATTGGATATGCTCATGATCATCTTGACTTCTTCATCTTTACATTTCATTGCATGCTATCAAGTTAAGTGTAATTGTCTTTCCATGCTTTCATTTATTTGATACATAATTGCTTGTCCATTGCCATGAAACATGACTATGAAGGTGATCCAATATTAGAAGCACAAACCCAAAAAGATTTTGCCATTTTTCTGCATACATAAATCATGTCATCTCTTAGTCTATAGTTGGGAATTTGCTCGGGGACGAGCAAACCTTAAGTATGGGGTATTTTTGATAACAAGATTTATGAATTAGGATTAGGTAATCATTTAGATAGATTTCTCACTCATTCATGCACGTTTTGGCATTGACTCATGACATCTTCGCTCAATTCATGCACATTTCTAGAAAAGACGTCTACACTACCTTTTATCGGTTTTGTAGGTAATTCGGGGATCTATTGGACGTTAATCGATACATTTGAGGGCCAAGCCTCATGATGGTACACATCCAAAGCCTTGGAGGAGCATAATTGGAGCAACAAAGGACACAAAGACCACTATTGGTGCAAGCAATGGAGCAACTCATGGCTAGATGATCATAGCATGCTTCTGTTGAAGAAAATCGACCTACACCCAGGAAAATCGGCCGATTTTTCCTACTGGGTCGATTTTTGGGCCTTTGACAGCTCAAGCCACGTGTCCCACGATCTCTTGTCTGGCCTTGCTCTTGGTGGAGAATATAAGTGGTCCTTCAAAGCTGTTGCTGGCTCTCTCCCATTGATCTTTCTCCTCTCTTTTGACCTATCTTCTTCCCCAAAAACACTTCTCCATTGTTGCCTCTCTTCCAAGCACCCATTAGGGGTGTTCTTGGAAGAGATTAGTGTAGATTCTCGTTTTAGAGTGAGATTGGAGTGGATTTGAGAGAGAAGTTCATTGTTGACAACTTGGATTAGCTCTTGGAGCCTTGTAAGGATTTGGTAATTTCTATTCTATGCTTTTAATGTCTTTTCTTTGGATTATTCTTCATCAATTGACCATGACTTGCAAGCATGCTTTATTTGTGGAGATTGATCTTGAAATGAATGTTGTTGGCTAGATAGATTGCGATTCTAGGGTAAGGAAAGAAGGGTTATGGCTAGGACCATGATAGGATGAACTTAGATTTTTACCCTTGGATGACTCTTGTTCTTGAAATCCTAGTGTTTGTTGAGCTAATTCTATCCTAGGGAGACCTAGTGTTAGCAACTAAGTGTTTAGAAGAGACTTATCCGGTGATTCTTACTCTTAGATTCAAAAGATGACAAACCCTAGGTAGTGGTGAGCCTCACAAGCCGCCATTGGACTAAGTGTGCTAGGATAGTTGTTTAGGACTTCCCTTTCCGAGACTTACCCGGTAAGGATAGGTTAGACCCCTAGGTAACAATCCGGTTTGTGTAGAATTCCTATCCTTAGGTTCTTAGAGACTTACCCGGTGATGAGACCTTAGGAATGGACTAGTGGATCATGAGACTTACCCGGTAATTGATCCCAATCTTGAAACGCTTAATCCCAACATATCATAGTTAATCCGAGGAATGAATAGATAGCTTGAGTCTATGCCATAACCGGACTTCCAATCTCTAGAATCCGCTTTGTTACTTCCATTCTCCTATCTTTTGTGTTAGTGTGTGTTTGTGTTGCTTGATTGTGTTCACATATTTGTGATCTTTGTTTGATCACCCAAACCCTCCAAAAACATTGTGTTTTCCATTTTCTTTATTCCTCATCTTATCTTAGTCTAGATTCACACTATCTTTGATCATTGAATGACTTAGTTTCACCTCAGTCCTTGAGTTCGACCATGGAATACTATCCCTACTACGAACGACCCGTACACTGCGGGTTTCGCTATGTAGTTTAGGATTTAGTTCGAGTTTATAAATGTAAAGCTTTTTGTGCTATTTCCTAGCGTAACATACATATTTCGAAAATTCCAAAAAAATCAGAAAATTTTAAAAATTTTAGTGCTTCTAAGGCTTGGGAATGACCCTTATGATGAAATTGTCTTGTGAATTGGCTATGGATAACCTTATGTGTTTAATTGATGATGCATATGTGGACTTGAAGTACTTATCTTGAATCCCATGAATGATTTGTGATCATGAATGTTTGCCTTGATTGAATTGAGTATTGAAAGTCGAAATTGCATGCTAGTTCTTGCACATCATTTAGGAATAAATGAGGCAATTCATCTTTCTCTACTTCTCATCTTGATCATGTTGTTTGAGCACCTCAATTGATGAAAAATTTGACCTCTTTTGACCCATCCGGGAATAGGAGCATATTAGTGTGTTGATGTGTGTGAAAAGCAAGTGTGGGGTGAAGATGTTGATGAAAGAATGTCATGAATAAAATGCTGAAATTGTTGTGAAAGTGTAGCCAAAAATATAGGTTTGGGGACGTTAGTTTAAATAACAAGTAACTCGGTACACTTCACATAATCGGGTGTTGGTGCCTTGCCAAAGTCAAATAAACCGATAGTCCTAACGAGTTTTGGTATGTGTGCCCGGTGTGGATGCATCTCGAAAAATAGAAAAAGCCCGAGAATGGCTAATCACCAAGGTTTCGGCTTTTGCACACCAATGCCATTGTCTCAAAAATAAAAGAAATAAAAGAAAATGAAGAAAAATATACACTTGAGGGAAGTTGATAAGAAAATTTGAAGTTGTGGTTGTTTAGTTCCTTTCCCGGATTAGCATCACATAGCCTAGAAAATTCCCACCTAATCACAACGTCTCTTGGCCTTCTATTTTACAAGTCCTTATAACCTACTTGCATGTGTGTAAGACTAAGTGATTTAGATTGGATATGCTCATGATCATCTTGACTTCTTCATCTTTACATTTCATTGCATGCTATCAAGTTAAGTGTAACTGTCTTTCCATGCTTTCATTTATTTGATACATAATTGCTTGTCCATTGCCATGAAACATGACTATGAAGGTGATCCAATATTAGAAGCACAAACCCAAAAAGATTTTGCCATTTTTTTTCTGCATACATAAATCATGTCATCTCTTAGTCTATAGTTGGGAATTTGCTCGGGGACGAGCAAACCTTAAGTATGGGGTATTTTTGATAACACAATTTATGACTTAGGTTTAGGTAATCATTTAGATAGATTTCTCACTCATTCATGCATGGTTTAGCACTAATTCACGACGTTTGCACTCAATTCACGTATTTTGTCGAGATAGACGTCTACACGGACTTGTGCGTTGCTTTGTAGGTATTTCGGGGGTCTTTTGGATAATAACCGATACATTCGAGGGCCAAGCCTCATGGTGGTACACATCCAAGGCTAAGGAGGAGCATAAATGGAGCAACAAGGGACACAAAGACCACTATTGGTGCAAGCAATGGATCAACTCATGGCTAAACGATCGTGGCATGTTTCTGATGAAGAAAATCGGACCAACTAGCAGCTAAATCGTCCGATTTAATCCTACTGGGTCGATTTTTGGGGCTTTGACAGCTTAAGCCACGTGTCCCACGATCTCTTGTCCGTCCTTGCTCTTGTTGGAGAATATAAGTGGTCCTGCAGGTGGTTGCTGAGCATCTCTCCTCTCACACACTCTCATTCACAGCTAATCCATTTGAAGCAAAGATTGGAGGAGAAGAAAAGCTCTCAAGGATTGAAGGAAGAAGAAGAAGACCATTCTAAGAGTGATAGTAAGATTTTGAGTGATTTTGAGTTACTTTTGTAGTCTTGGATTGAAGAACTATTGCAAGGATTGTTAGGAACGTTTTGAATCTTCATTTAAGAGTTTGTAAGTCTTGCTACAACTTGGATTCAGTTGAGATTTGTTGGTTTTACTTGCTTATCTTTCATTATTCATCTATGAACACCATGTATGCTTGTGTGATGATTTTGGATCTTAATATGCATACTATTGGCTAGTTTGTTGTGATTCTGGAGTGATGGATTGATGGTTATGGCTAGGGTGATGATAGGATGGGCTTATATGTTAGTTTAGGATGATTTATATGCACGAAACTCACAACAGAAGGAAAAATCGACCTGTTCATCAAGTAAATCGGCCGATTTTCCCATGATCCATCCGATTTTCTTCTCTGTTGGTCTTTGATTGATGAATATGTATGTTGGGGTGTTAGGTTGTTAAATCCTAGTGTTTATTAAGCCTAATTTAGCTTAGGATCACCTAATGCTATTAACCTAAGTGAGGGAAGAGATCTACCCGATGATTTCCGATCTTAGATACCTTAGAAGATGAATTCTAGGTAGTAGTGAGCCTCATAAGCCGCTATTGGATCGAGTGTGCTAGGATTAGTACTTGAGACTTCCCTATTCCGAGACTTACCCGGTAAGGAGAGGGTTGCACCCTTAGGTAGTATCCGGTTTGTGTAGAACTCCCTATTTAACCACCTTGAGACCTACCCGGTAATAGGAGTTAGATGCGGGACTAGTGAAGTAAGAGACCTACCCGGTAATTGCTTCCATTAGTGAAACACTCTTCCGAACACCGCAACTTGTCCTTAGAATCCTTAGAACCTTGAGTCCTATGCCATAACCGGAAATCTTGACCTCTAGAATCCACTTTTCTCTCTTGATCATATACTTGTGTTTTGTGATACTTGCTTGTTTTGCTAGCTTGAGTTGTTGGTTTGTTTCGTTATCTTGTTTGATTTGTTATCTTTGCTTGATCGCCACAAAAACTCAACCAAAAATATCTTCATTTTCCTTTCTTTATTCCTTTCTCGTCTCTTATATTAGATCCACACTATCTATGACCATTGTTTGACTCGATTTCACCTTAGTCTTTATGTTCGACCTCGGAATACTATCCCTACTACGAACGTCCCGTACACTGCGGGTTCGCTAGGAGTTAGTATAAATATAACGAGTATAAATTTAAAGCTTATTGCGTGCACATCACACGATCTTAGCGTAACAGTGGCTTAAAGTGTGGCGAAAAGGATCGCCAAGATCACGGTCGTGGAAGGTTCCACGACCATAATTTAGAGCGTGGAAATCAACACGGTTTGAACCATCTTCTCCACGGCCGTAGAAGTTACTGGAATGAACCACGCTTCCCTAGCCATGATCCCACGGCCGTGGACTTGAACGTGGAATGTAGTACGGCCGTATTTTAGAGCGTGGTTTAGGGAAAGAACGTGATTCTTCCCTAGCCTCGTGCATTCTCCAAGTTGAACTCCTTTTTGCTCCTAAGAATGCCCTCAATCCATGGTCATGTCAAACAACTTCATCCTTGCTCAATTCCGTTCGGAAATGGCTCTCAATCACCTATAATCAACATAAAGCTTGTGTAGACATCTATATCGACAATATAGGCAAACTAGCTCACAAATGCAACAATGCTCAATCAATGACTATCAATATGAATCAAATACACTTAGAAAACGTGCCTAAAATATCACAATATTTCATGCTAACAAATAACCCCATACTTGCAACTTGCTTGTCCCTAAGCAAGGTCTTTCAAAAGCTTTAAAACAAGAGTTAGGATGAAATATGTGTACACTCTCAAAGCAATACCTCTTTTGGATGAATGTGCCTTCTAATCAATAGATCATTCTCAAATCTTGCTTCAATCGTTTATAAGACTTTCATACACTTAATCAAAGAGTAAAGAGTAAAGAAAACTCATAAATCAACCAAACTTCCATACAAGCATCATAACCCTTAAACATTATCAAAATCAATCATAAGAAACTTCAATTTAGATCACCAAGCCATATAACATTCTTTTGATCTTAAGGACTTTCAAAGAAAAAGGTCTAGAATGTGGAAAGGGAAGGAAACTTTAAGGAATGTGGTGCATGAATCTGGGAAAGTGGACAACTACTCTTTTCTTCTTCTCTTGCGGTTTCCGCACACCTTCAACTTTGAGCTTCGCTCTTTTCCTTTCATTTTTCGACTTTACTTTTGGAGTTATGGATAGAGGTGCACAAAAACCGAAGCCTAGGAGATTGGCGTTTCTCAATTTTTATGAGATGCCTCAAACCCTTAGCGCACATACCATAATCCGCTAGGAATATCGCTCAATCCGACTTTTGCAAGACACAAACACCCGGCTATGTGAATGGTGCCGAGTTACTCATCGTCATGATTGACTTCCCCAAACCTACAATTTCTTTCTATTCTTTTGATTGCAAATAATTGCTCTGATGGCCCTCCCACATCAAACATGCCTTTTTCATTCACTTCTCCAAATTCCCGGATAGGTAAAGGAGGTCAATATTTCAATGAGGAGCTAAAATGATCAAAGAATGAAGAAAGAAAAATCGAATTGCCTTAATCATCTCAACAAGAAGTATAAGAACTTATAGTGTGATTTCAACTTCAATTTCTCAACATGATTTAAGCAACATTCATCACATTATGAAACTTGCAAAAGAGGCATAATCAACTCATTCAATTTCTTTTCAATTCACTAACCGTTTAAGCATGCAATTGTCATCAAACTCAATTCACATGTAGCGATTATCATAGAAATCATCTCAATTCATTAGAAGCACAAAATTTTTCAAAATTTTTCAATTTTTATGGGTTTTTCAAGTTCTTTTTCATGCAATGCAATAATGAAACGTGCAACAATATAATGAACATGCAATGATAGTCTCGATAGAAGCAAACATAGTGAGTAAGAGTTATTACAAACTTTTAGTCACACCCCACCCCATACTTGGGACGAACATTGTCCCTAATGTTCAAATAAAAGAAAGAAAAGAAGAAAAGAAAAAGAAACTCACAAAATGGCGCTGGAGCGGCTAAAGCTAACGGTCATGCAAATCATCATCACTGCGGCGCTGGTGGAGGCGGGAATGGAGAGAAGCTAGGATCATAAAACCGCCCAAACTGCTGGCGGTAGACATCTCTCATCATGTGATCGAGGTCGTCCAAGCGTCCATCTCTAGCATCGGCTCGAATCTTCAATGCTCCTACTCTCTCCGAAAGACCAGTAGCCCAATCCGGCATCTGCTCATACCATCCCGGAGCCTGGCTGTACCATGCTGGAGCGTCGGACGGTGCTGGTGCTGGTGCTGGTGCAGATGGTACCTGTGTAGCCCATGGAGGTGGAGCTCCATACCATGCAGGAGGTGTCTCAGCCCATGTGGGTCTCTCACTCATGCTGGCGCGGCGAGAAGACGAGCCTGAAGCTCTGGCGGGACGTGGAGAACGTCTAGGCATATCGGGGGCCGCATCCGGGTGATCTGGAAACGTGCCAAACTCCTGCTCGGCTCCTCCTCCACCCTCAAACTGATCCCTCATCTCCTCCTCCTCAACTACTGGTGGTGGTGGGACATATGGTGGAGCTGCAATCCTGTTCGCATGCATGGCAGCGAACGTCTCCTTCCACTTATGGCGTCCAGCCATAATGGAATACTCCTGTAGCCACTCAATACCCCTACCCGTCCTGCTCTCCCAAGGCATGGCCGCATAAGGCGGACCTCTATGTGTAGGGAAGATGAGACCTCTAGTCATGAAGGCATGAAGTCCTAAAGGTACGGCTGGTATGCGGGTACAGGCTGAAAAATCAACTCCCAATGCCCTAGCAAGGTGGGTAACTATCCCACCGTATCCAATGTTGCCCTTCCTCTTGTTCTTAAGCTTGCTCATAGTAGCAGCTAAGAGGGTGGCACAGTCAGCTCGGCGCCCATATAACATAGAGTATAGCAGAAATAGCTCATCCGTCTTGATCTTTTGGGGCGTCTCCGTCCTAGGGAAGAGACACACCGAAAGAACACGGTGAGCAATCTTCAAGGCTAAGTGGTACATCAACTTAGCCTTGATGTCAGCAGGTTGCCAGCGGTCCTCGCTGGCGTAGATCATAGCAACTTCCTCCCAAAAGTCTTTGGCGTAAACGCCACTAGGAAAGCGACCGTTAAAGGTCTCATGGAACCCAAAGAAGGTCCCGAACTCACGGATGGAAAAATCATAGTTTCTTTCCATAAGACGGAAAGAAACGGTCCTATCCACATGGTTGTGCTCGAAAGACGTCACAACCTCCCTCGTAATCTCCTCATAAGCGTCTTCCCAGATAGCCGAGAAGACAACTAGTCCGGCTCTATCCAAGAGCTAAGTAAGGTCATCTATAATGTTAAGAGGAGCTAAATCCTCTGAAAATTGGTACCTAGGTCCAATCACAGCTCTCTCTTGGATCCTCTCGAATGCATCGAGGTGATCCTCATGAATGGTCGGTACTCTAGGGCTAGGAGGTGAGGGTGATGAAGGTGATGATGGAGGTGAAGGGGAAGAGGGTGGTGGTGCTCTAGAGGATGAAGAAGAAGAGGGATTACCCTTCCTCTTCTTGTTTTGGTCATTCTTTTTCTCCTTAATCCTCCCAGAAACTCTCCTCACGAAGTCCATCACTGTTCAAAATTACGGGCCGTTCTTGAGGATTCCACGGCCGTGGTTCTGTCAGTGATCGTGGTTCGTCTGGTTTTTTCGCAAATCTCATAAATCAACACTCAAATTCAGCAATCAGGCAGCCCTAGTCTAATTTCTTCCAATTTTAATCAGTTCTTCCTAAAATTTCTAGCAAAAACGAACCAAATTAACAAAGAACAAGAAGAGTGAAAAAAACCTAGGTTTTGGATTTTAAAATCCGAATTGTGCGTTCCTTGGTGTTTTGCCGCTCGATTCGTTGCTTGGATCTCGTTGGTGGTTGAATTTTCTTCAATTTGGGAAGAAGAATCGTCGAAAACGGTTAGCGAACGAAGATTTGGGAGGAGAGGCGTGGAATCGGCGCTTTGGGTCGTGGAATTGGGTATTTGTGGAGTGTTTTGGTGAAGAATGTGGTTTATATAGTGACAAGCAAAATTTTGAAAATCACGGTCTGTCGGGGTGTTCCACGGCCGTGGAATTTGTTAGCATGAAATATTGTGATATTTTAGGCACGTTTTCTAATCGTATTTGATTCATATTGATAGTCTTTGATTGATCTTTATACATATGTGAGCTAGTATTGCCTATATTGTCGATATGGATGTCTACACTAGTTCTATGTTGATTATAGGTGATTTGGAGCTATTTCCGAACGGAATCAAGCAAAGGAGAGTTGAGTTGATATGTCCATAGATCGAGGACACTTTTTGGAAGCAATTTGGAGTATTAGATTGAGGAATGCTCGAGTTTGGGGAAGAATCACATTCTTACCCTAAATTACGCCCTAAAATACGGCCGTATCACAAACCACGTTCAGAATTACGGCCGTGGATTCAGAGTCAGAATTCGATGTTCATTCCAGGGGATTCTACGGTCGTGGAACTAACCGTAATTGTTTCCACGCCCTAGAATTACGGTCGTGGAATCTTCCACGACCGTGATCTTGGCGAATCTTTTCGCCACACTTCGAAGCCATGATCTTTTGAAGATCGGGCCGGGCCGACACTTTGCCCTGCATTATAAAAAGACGGAAGAAAGGAGATTCCGTCATCCCCGCTTACAATCATCGACGCTTACGCTTATCATCGCTTAGGCCTGCTTAGTAATCAACGCTTAGCAACGCACAAACCCTCGTTTAGAGGTATTTGGGAGATCTCATTGGAGATCAAAGTTTGCATCGGAGAGTTGCTCAAATCTCGCACTTTTAGTGGAGATTGTTGCGGTGATCTTCGGAATTGCGGAAGATCGAAGTTCTTGGAAGATTCTGCAAGAAGATCTCTCTTCTTGATTAGGTTTGATTGGGAAAACGGATTGACATCCCGTTTCCTTTTCTTTCCTAGGATTACGGTTATTTGTTATATTGTGAATCTTTTGGCGTTATTTGTTCTCTTGTGATTTTGAGATTAAGTTGAAGGTTATTGAAAGTTCTTGAAAGTTTTCGTCTTTTCATCTTCTAATTCTTGAATTGAAATCAATATGACTGTTATTGGCTAAAAACCCTTAACAATTCTAAAGTGAAGGGTTGATAGTTGTGGCATAGGTGATGATAGATCGATCGCAAACAGATTAGACCCTGAGAGTTAGAGAAACATCGTCGACAAACCCAAATTACGGGCTGTTCTTGAGTCCACGGCCGTGGAAACTCAAGAACTAACCGTGATTTCCCTTAAATCTACGAACCTGCTTTTACTTCAATCTAAAGTTAAAGATTTGTTTTAGCTTAGTTTAGACTTGTCTTTTCTAGGTGGTAGTGAGTCTCAACAACCTCTACCTCGATTGTGAGCCTCAACAACCTCAATCGGTTAAGTTAGTCTTGATCTTTAGGTTACAAGTTTGGGTATTTGACACTAATTCTCGCCTTTAGAATCTTTCTATATTGAGCCTCAACAACCTGTATAGGGAGTGCCTTGTAGGTGAGTCACAAAAGCTTTTTGGAACTTCACCGTACAATTACCTTACTTTAGTATACCTTTGCATATCTCAACTCTGTCTTTACATCATTAGTATATCTTGAATCGATTGCCACAGCTGGATACCTGGATCTTTAGGATTGTTGTTTTCCCAATATTTGCAAACTCTCATATTTACTTGCTTGATAACCTGCAACCGAGTTCGTTCCCACCCAAATCCCTGTGTTCGATACTCTGGAATTCTTGCTTAACTACGTCGATCCGTACACTGCGGGTTCGCTTGCTTGATTCTAGTTTTATAAATTTAAAACTTATTTGCACACACCTCTAGGGGCGAACAAGTTTTTGGCGCCGTTGCCGGGGATTTGGTTTCGGCCGAATCCGGTAGCCGTTGTCAAGCTTGGGAGCTTGCTCTCGTTATTTGATTTTTCTTTGAGTGCATGCGCAGATCTAGGAACACCGAAGATCTCTTGCCTCTTGATCAAGAGCTAGAGAAAACCTTAAGGCAAAAGCGCAAGGAAAAGAAGATGGCCGAAGAAAACGGACGTGATTTTCAAACGGAGTTGGCGGAAAAAGAAGCTCAACTCCGTTGGAATGAGACTCTCCGCAAGGATGAGATGGATCATCATCAATCTCAAGTTAACGGTCTACAAGACATGCTCTTCCAAATGAGGGTAAAGATGAGCGACCTTGAAGATAAGGTAGGCAAGAAGTCCTCGAGAAGAAGATCAAGGTCTAGAAGAAAAAGCCACTCATCCGCTGATGATAGTGATTCTTCCATGCCACCGTTAGAAGAGATCGATCCCACGATCAATATAAATCCCTTCAATCCACAAGGAGCTACTAATCGCCGCATCCCACCAAGGAATGCGAGAGTCGAACGTGTGGATAATGAGCCAAGAACTCTTGGCCAACGGATGGATCCAACACAACAACCACGCCGCTTAGGTGTGAATTTTGATGCTGAGGATGTTCAAGGGTTTAGCTTTAACCCTCAAGTCATCACCCTTGTTCGCCAAAACCAATTTGGCGGTACAAGTGCTGAATCTCCACACCAACACTTGCAAAACTTCGAGTGTATGATGGAGACGATGAGACCGAAGAACGCTACTACCAACAGCTATAAGCTCAAACCTTTCTTTTTCTCCTTGAAAGGGAAAGCGTTGTCTTGGTACCAAGCTCTTCCTAATGGGAAACTAGACACGTGGGAAGACCTTTCCGCAGAGTTTCTCACCAAATTCTTTCCGCCTTCCAAAACGGCGGAACTTAGAGGTAAGATTAATGCTTTTTCTATGAGACCTAACGAAAGTTTGTTTCAATCATGGGAAAGGTTTCAGGATTTACTCTTGGATTGCCCTCATCATGGCATATCCAAGCTTGCCTTGCTGGAAATTTACTACAAAGGGCTGGATGCGGGAACGCAATTCAACCTCCAATCCCTCTCATGTGGAACGTTCATGGACATGAGAGAAGATGACGCTTGGGACTTCATTGAGAAGCAAGCAAGAGTCATAGAGAAGTATTCCCACCGGAAAGTGGAGGGAAATCGTGTGGAGCAAGGAGCGAAGCTCACACATGAAGCTCAAAATCAGATTTTCTCCCTCAACAATGAGATCAAAGAGTTGAAGGAGGCTATCAAGACCAACTTCCCAAAGCAACAAGGGAAGGATGTTGGCTATTTAGGCAACAACAATGGCGGCAACAACAACAACCGGGGTAACAACTGGAATGGAAACAACAACAACCGGAACAATGATTGGAACAACAATCGGGGTTCAAACAACAACAATTGGCGCCCCAATCAACAAAATTCCGGTAACTATTATCCTTCCAATTCTAACTCACTAACTCCACCTTCCTCTTCCTCTACTCCTTTGAAAAGCCAGGAGCAATCATCTAATGGAGGAAACAATACGGGAAAGGAGAAGCCAGATCCCATGTTGGAAACGATCTTGGGAAAGCTTCAAGGGATGGAGAACCACCTCATTAAGTTTGATGATCGAGTTTCTAAGATTGACAAAGCTCAAAAAGTTTTAGAAAATCAAATGTTCGATCATGCGGAGGAAGTTCCTAGAAATCAAGGAAAGCTTCCAGGAAAGACGGAGGACAACCCTAAGGGAAGGGTAATGGCGATTACAACTAGGAGCGGAGTGACTACCATCGATCCGCAGCCTACGTTCGTTGAAGTCCCCGTAGAGAAGGACAAAGAAAAGGGGAAGGAGAAGGAAGACGTCTATGTCCCTCCTGCAGCTTACAAACCTCCCCTACCGTTCCCTCAATCTAGAGCGTGAGCGCGCCTAGACAAGCAATTCGGTAAGTTCATAGAACTCATGAGCAAGCTGCATATTAATATACCTTTCATTGATGCCATTGTAGGTATGCCAGCTTATGGCAAGTTCTTGAAGGAGCTCCTCTCTAACAAGAGGAAGCTAGAAGATTTTGGAGAGGTCAAGATGAGTTCGGATTCTTCGGATCTCATCAAGACCATGAAAGAGAAAATGCCCCCAAAGTTGAAAGATCCGGGGTCATTTTGCATTCCCATTGGAGTGGGAGAGGTCACATATGACGCTTTATGTGACTTAGGAGCAAGTGTGAGCATCATACCACTTGCGTTGTGCAGGAAGATCGGTTTAGGCGACCCTAAACCGGTGAAGATGACGTTATACATGGCGGATCGATCCATTACTCGTCCCGTCGGCATTGTAGAAGACGTCCCGGTCAAGCTAGGTAAGTTCTTTGTTCCCATTGATTTTGTCGTGCTTGACATTCCTGCAGATAGTCCGGTCCCGATTATACTCGGAAGACCGTTTCTTGCAACTTCCGGCTGCATGGTCGATTGCAAGAATGGAAGACTCGCTTTTGACATTGGAGAAGAAAAAGTGGAGTTCGTTCTTTCCACTCTAGTGAAGGAACCAATCTTTGACGAGGATATCTACGATGTCCAAGATGAAGAAGGTTTATCTAGGGAGGAAGTAAGTGCAATTCTCTTTAACGATCCTCTACAAAAAGTTATTACTATGAGTCTAACCAATGAAGGAGAAGAAGAAGAGTGCAAAGAGGAAATTGAAGCCTTGGAAGCACAAGAAGAGATGCATGAAGTGGAGTTTGAGAAACTCCACGATGAGGCTGAGAATACTAGAATCCACGGTCATACTCTGTATTCCACGACCGTGGATTCCACGACCAAAATCGACCTCCATTCTAGAGGATATTACGGCCGTGGAACACATGAGGAGGCCGTAATTTTGACCGTGGAAGAGGGTGATCGGCATACTTCTTCAACTTCTTCTAATTCTTCTCCAACCCATTCAACATCCTTAGAAACTTCTAAGGAAACATCAGAAGCTCCTCAAGGATCATTGGAAGCTCCGAAAGCAATGGAACTCAAACCACTTCCTGCTCATCTAAGGTACGCTTTTGTTGGATCTAATTCTACCTTTCCGGTTATCGTTAGCTCCGAATTAAGCATAGATGAACATGAACAGCTCATGATTGTCCTTAGGAAACATAGAAAAGCCATAGGCTATACTATTGAGGACTTAGTAAGAATTAAACCCTCCTTATGCATGCACAAGATACTAATGGAGGAGGACTTTAGAACTTCAAGACAACCTCAAAGGCGGTTGAATCCGACCATGAAGGAGGTTGTCAAGAAGGAAATTCTTAAACTTCTTGATGCAGGTATCATCTATCCTATCTCCGATAGCAAGTGGGTGAGTCCAGTTCAAGTAGTTCCAAAGAAGGGAGGAATGACGGTCATCACCAACAAGAACAACGAACTCATTCCTACCCGAACCGTGACTGGATGGCGAATGTGCATAGACTACCGCAAGCTCAACAACGCAACGCGGAAGGATCACTTTCCATTGCCATTCATCGATCAAATGCTTGAAAGGTTAGCACAACACTCACATTTTTGCTACCTTGACGGTTATAGTGGTTTCTTTCAGATTCCGATACATCCGGATGATCAAGAGAAGACCACATTCACGTGCCCTTGGGGTACGTTCGCATACAGGAGAATGCCGTTCGGACTTTGCAACGCCCCAGCCACCTTTCAACGGTGCATGATGGCCATATTCTCCGAGTACGTAGAGGAAATCATGGAAGTCTTCATGGACGACTTCTCCGTATACGGTTCCTCTTTTAACGATTGCCTTTCTAACCTTTCTCTCGTTTTACAACGTTGTGAAGATACTAACCTAGTTCTTAACTGGGAAAAGTGTCAATTCATGGTTAAAGAAGGAATCGTATTAGGTCACTTAGTCTCTAGTAGAGGGATAGAGGTAGATAAGGCTAAAATAGAGACCATAGAGAAACTTCCTCCCCCGATTTCGGTGAAAGGGATAAGAAGTTTCCTAGGACATGCTGGATTTTATAGACGCTTCATTAAAGACTTTTCTAAGATATCAAAACCTCTCACTAATCTATTGATGAAGGATGCGGTTTTTGAGTTTTCACAGGAATGTTTAGATGCGTTCAACACTATCCGGCAAGCTCTAATTTCAGTACCCATTATCCAACCTCCGGATTGGACTCTCCCCTTCGAGATTATGTGCGATGCTAGTGACGTAGCCATTGGAGCTGTTCTTGGACAACGAAAAGAAGGACGAACCCACGCCATATACTACGCTAGCAAGACGCTAGACGAAGCTCAGCTCAACTACGCCACTACGGAAAAAGAATTTCTAGCCATTGTCTACGCTATTGACAAGTTTCGCTCTTATCTTGTAGGTGCAAAGGTGATTGTCTACACGGATCATGCTGCGATCCGGTACCTCCTTGCAAAGAAAGATGCGAAGCCGAGGCTAATTAGATGGATTCTTCTCCTACAAGAATTCGATCTTGAGATCCGCGACAAGAAAGGCTCGGAAAATTCTGTTGCGGATCATTTGAGTCGCCTCACACATCTAGAGGACGACCATCTACCCATTGATGACTCCTTTCCAGACGAGCACCTACACATCATAGAGGAGTGCATCAACGAGATCTCCAAAGGTAACGAACCATGGTTTGCTGATTTTGTTAACTATTTGGTTTGCCAGGAGATACCGCCCGGACTATCCTACGCACAAAGAAAGAAGTTCTTTAAAGACGTCCGGGAATACTATTGGAACGATCCTCTCCTCTTCAAGAGAGGTCCGGATGGCATCATTCGGTGATGTGTGCCGGAAGATGAGATGCAAAGTGTCATCCGCCATTGTCATTCACTACCCTATGGAGGACACGCTAGTTCGAACAAGACTAGCGCAAAGGTATTGCAATCTGGATTCTATTGGCCTACCTTATTTAGAGATGTGCAATCCTTTGTCTCTTGTTGCGATGCTTGTCAAAGAACAGGCAATATTTCTAGAAGGAACGAGATGCCCCTCAACAACATCCAAGAGGTGGAGATTTTCGACGTTTGGGGAGTCGATTTCATGGAACCATTCCCATCTTCTTGTGGAAACCAATACATATTATTGGCGGTAGACTACGTTTCTAGATGGGTGGAAGCAATTGCCTCTCCCACAAATGATGCCATGGTGGTGGTTAAGTTCTTCAACAAGACCATTTTTCCACGATTCGGAACACCAAGGATGATCATTAGTGATGGAGGTTCTCACTTCATAGCCCGTCGCTTTGAAGCTCTTCTAGCCAAGTATGGGGTTACTCACAAGATCGCTACCCCTTACCATCCACAAACAAGTGGACAAGTTGAGATCTCAAATAGGGAGATCAAGGGAATTCTAGAGAAGACAGTTTCGAGGACTAGGAAGGATTGGTCCTTGAAACTAGATGACGCATTATGGGCGTACCGGACTGCGTACAAGACCCCCATAGGAACCACACCATACAACCTTGTGTATGGGAAGTCTTGTCATTTTCCGGTAGAGCTGGAACACAAAGCGTTTTGGGCTATTAAATGGCTGAATTTCGGCATGAAGGAAGTAGGAGAGAAGCGTCTCCTAGACATCAACAAGCTGGATGAACTCCGTTTGAACGCCTACGAAAACGCTAAAATCTACAAGGAAAGAGCAAAGCGTTGGCATGATAAGCATATCATTCCAAAGGACTTCAAAGAAGGAGATCAAGTTCTCCTCTTCAATTCAAGACTTTGCCTCTTTCCAGGTAAGCTTAAATCTCGTTGGAATGGACCTTTTCTAATTAAGCGCATTTTCCCCCATGGTGCAGTTGAAGTATGGGGTGAAGCTAGCGGAAGTTTTAAGGTGAACGGCCAACGACTCAAGAAGTACACGCCGGAACTCCAAGATGAGGAGTTTGCGCCTACCGCACTCGAATAAGTGCGAATTTGGTCTAGCTACGGACCTTAAACAAAGCGCTTCTTGGGAGGCAACCCAAGGTATTGCATTCTCGTTTTTGTTTTCGATTCATAGATTAGTTTAGAATAGACATTTTCGCTTTATTTTGCCTCGATTTCTTCCAGTATGTTCGTGTTTTTGGTTGTAGGATCGATGAAAAAGAAGAAAGGGAGGATAATATCGAAGAAAGGTGACGAAATTTGGACTTTGAAGCTTTACAGAAGGTTCCACGGTCTAAATTACGGTCGTCATAGCTACAGTGGCCGTAATTTTCAAAAGCCTGTGAAAAATCATCAAAACCACGGTTCCGTACGCTTCCACGGCCGTGGAATGCCCCGATAGACCGTGATTTTTGGAAATTTGCCTGCGAGTATAAAAGCCACACTTCTTCACAAAATCATCACAATTCTCCCCCATTTCCACGACCTAGAAACCGAAGACCCTCCACCACTCCCAATTCTTCGTTTCCTAATCGTTTTCAACGATTCTTCATCCTAAACTGCAGCAAATCCAACCACGAACAGGATCCAAGCAACAAATCGAGTGGAAATCGATCAACAAACACGCATTTTGGATTTTTCAATCCGAAAAAGAGGTTATTTCTTTCTTCTCGATTCTCGCGGATTTGGTTCGTTTTTGTTAGAAATTTTAGGAAGAACTGATTGAGATTGGAAGAAATTAGATTAGGACTGCCTGCCTGTTGAGATTGAGTGCTGATTTGCTGAGATTTACGAACTTCTGAGACGAATCACGGTCTCTGGAGGTTCCACGGCCGTGGTTTCTATAGAACAGCCCGTAATTTTGAACAGAATGGACTTTGTGAGGAGAATGTCGGGAAGGATAAAGGAGAAGAAAGGGGAGCAAAGTAAGAAAAGGAAAGGGAACCCCTCCACCTCTAGGGCACCACCACCCTCATCCCCCTCACTACCATCCTCACCTTCACCTCCATCTTCACCACCTCACCCTAGCATCCCAACCATACATGAGAACTACCTTGCTGCGTTTGAGAAAATAGAGAAGAGGGCAGTGATTGGCCCTAGGTATTTGTTGTTGGAGGATCTACATCCTCTCAACATAGTTGATGATCTCACATGGCTCTTGGATAGAGCCGGATTGCTAGTCTTCACGAACATTCGTGAAGACGCTTATGAGGAGATTACCCGGGAGGTTGTGACGTCCTTTGAGCACAGCCCAGTAGATAGGACCGTCTCCTTCCGTCTCATGAATCGAGACTATCACTTGAGCATTGTTGAGTTCGGAACCATTTTCGGGTTTCATGAGACCTACAACGGTCGACTTCCTAGAGGCGTTTCTGCCAAGGATTTTTGGGCGGAAGTGGCTATGATTTACGCCGACGAGGACCGTTGGCAACCCGCCGATACCAAGGCTAGATTGATGTACCATCTAGCCTTGAAGATAGCTCACCGTGTTCTTTCGGAGTGTCTCTTTCCTAGGACGGAGACGCCCCAATAGATCAAGACGGATGAGCTATTCCTGCTCTACTGCATGCTCTATGGACGTCGTGCAGATTGTGCTACTCTCTTGGCTGCTACGATGAGCAAGCTCAAGAACAAGAAGAAGGGGAACATTGGATATGGTGGGATAGTGACCCACATTGCTAGGACGTTCGGTGTAGATTTTTCCGCTTGCACCTGTATACCGGCGGTTCCCTTAGGGCTGCATGCTTTTATGGTTAGGGGACTCATCTTCCCCACACACAGAGGTCCGCCTTATGCGGGCATGCCTTGGGAGACTAGGACAGGCAGGGGTATAGAGTGGCTGCCAGAGTATTCCATTGTGGCGGGACGCCACAATTGGAAGGAGACGTTCGCTGCGATGCACGCGAACAGGCTTGTAGCTCCCCCTTACGTTCCACCGCCGGTTGTGGATGAGGAGGACATGGGAGATCAGTACGAGAGTGGTGGAGGAGCGGAGCAGGATTTCGGCGCGTTTCCGGATCAGCCGGAGGCGGCCCGGGATGTACCTAGGCGCTCTCCACGCCCAGCTAGAGCTTCAGGCTCGTCATCTCGCCGCGCTAGCGTGAGTGAGAGGCCCACGTGGATGACTACACCTCCCACTTGGTACGACACACCTCCTCCTTGGTCCACGACGCAGCCAGCAGCACCACCACCGCCAGCACCAGCCGATGCCCCCGCATGGTACGATCACGCCCCGGGATGGTATGAGAGGATGCCGCATTGGGCTACCGGACTTTCAGAGAGAGTCGGAGCGCTAGAGATCCGGGCGGATGCTAGAGACGGACGCCTAGACGACCTTGACCACATGATGAGGGACGTCTACCGCCAACAGTTTGGGCGGTTCTATGATCCGAGTTTCTCTCCATTTCCACCTCCGCCGGCGCCGCAGTGATCGATGCATGACCCTTGTTTTAGACATTCCCGCCACCACTTGTGAGTTTCTTTTTCTTTTCTTTCTCTTGTTCTTTCTTTTGAACATTAGGGACAATGTTCGTCCTAAGTATGGGGTGGGATGTACTAAAAAGTTTGTAATAACTCTACTCTCTATGTTTGCTTTCATTTGAGACTATCTTTGCATGTTCATTATGTGTTACACGTTTCCTTATTGCATTGCATGAAAAAGAACTTTAAAAACCCATAAAAATTGAAAAATTTTGAAAATTTTGCGCTTCTAATGAATTGAGATGATTTCCATGATAATCACTACTTGTGAATTGAGTTTGATGACAATTACATGCTTAAAAGGATTGCGAATTGAAAAGGATTTGAATGAATAAATTTTACCTCTTTTGCAAGTTTTATAATGTGAAAATGTTACCTAAATCATGTTAGAAATTAAAGTTGAAATCACATTATAAGTTCCTATACTTCTTGTTGAAATGATTAAGGCAATTCGATACTTTCTTTCTTCTTTCTTTGATCATCTAGCTCCTCGTTGAAATATTAGCCTCCTTTACCTATCCGGGAACTTGGAAAAGTGAATGAAAAAGGCATGTTTGATGTGGGAGGGCCATGAGAGCAATTATTTGCAATCAATTGAATAGAAAGAAATTATAGGTTTGGGGAAGTCAATCATGACGATGAGTAACTC
This sequence comes from Fagopyrum esculentum, assembly GCA_033239045.1. Classification (NCBI taxonomy): domain Eukaryota; kingdom Viridiplantae; phylum Streptophyta; class Magnoliopsida; order Caryophyllales; family Polygonaceae; genus Fagopyrum; species Fagopyrum esculentum. The sequence goes on along the minus strand of BSUD01000002.1, from coordinate 47,662,735 downwards.
GGCACCATTCACATAGCCGGGTGTTTGTGTCTTGCCAAAGTCGGATTGAGCGATATTCCTAGCGGATTATGGTATGTGCGCTAAGGGTTTGAGGCATCTCTTGCAAATTTGAGAAACGCCGATCTCCTAGGCTTCGGTTTTTGTGCACCTCTGTCCATAACTCCAAAAGTAAAGTCAAAAAATGAAAAGAAGAGAGCGAAGCTCTAAGTGAAATGTTGCGGAAACCGCAAAAGAAGAAGAAGGTAGTTGTCCACTTTCCCGGATTTATGCACCACTCTCCCTTAAAGTTTCCCCTTCCCTTTCCATATTCTAGACCTTTTCTTTAAAAGTCCTTAAGATCAAAAGAATGTTATATGGCTTGGTGATCTAAATTGAAGTTTCTTATGATTGATTTTGATAATGTTTGAAGGTTATAATGCTTGTTCGGATGTTAAATTGACTCATGAGTTTCCTTTGCCTCTTACTCTCTAATTGAGTGTGTGAAAGTTTAATAAACGATTGAAGCAAGGTTTGAGAATGATCTATTCTTTAGAAGTCACATTCACCAAAAGAAGGTACACATATTTCATCCTAACTCCTGTTTTAAAGCTTTTTGAAAGACCTTGCTTAGGGACAAGCAAGTATTAAGTATGGGGTTATTTGTTAGCATGAAATATTGTGATATTTTAGGCACGTTTTCTAATCGTATTTGATTCATATTGATAGTCTTTGATTGATCTTTATACATATGTGAGCTAGTATTGCCTATATTGTCGATATGGATGTCTACACTAGTTCTATGTTGATTATAGGTGATTTGGAGCTATTTCCGAACGGAATCAAGCAAAGGAGAGTTGAGTTGATATATCCATAGATCGAGGACACTTTTTGGAAGCAATTTGGAGTATTAGATTGAGGAATGCTCGAGTTTGGGGAAGAATCACGTTCTTACCCTAAATTACGCCCTAAAATACGGCCGTATCACAAACCACGTTCAGAATTACGGCCGTGGATTCAGAGTCAGAATTCGATGTTCATTCCAGGGGATTCTACGGTCGTGGAACTAACCGTAATTGTTTCCACGCCCTAGAATTACGGTCGTGGAATCTTCCACGACTGTGATCTTGGCGAATCTTTTCGCCACACTTCGAAGCCATGATCTTTTGAAGATCGGGCCGGGCCGACACTTTGCCCTGCATTATAAAAAGACGGAAGAAAGGAGATTCCGTCATCCCCGCTTACAATCATCGACGCTTACGCTTATCATCGCTTAGGCCTGCTTAGTAATCAACGCTTAGCAACGCACAAACCCTCGTTTAGAGGTATTTGGGAGATCTCATTGGAGATCAAAGTTTGCATCGGAGAGTTGCTCAAATCTCGCACTTTTAGTGGAGATTGCTGCGGTGATCTTCGGAATTGCGGAAGATCGAAGTTCTTGGAAGATTCTGCAAGAAGATCTCTCTTCTTGATTAGGTTTGATTGGGAAAACGGATTGACATCCCGTTTCCTTTTCTTTCCTAGGATTACGGTTATTTGTTCTATTGTGAATCTTTTGGCGTTATTTGTTCTCTTGTGATTTTGAGATTAAGTTGAAGGTTATTGAAAGTTCTTGAAAGTTTTCGTCTTTTCATCTTCTAATTCTTGAATTGAAATCAATATGACTGTTATTGGCTAAAAACCCTTAACAATTCTAAAGTGAAGGGTTGATAGTTGTGGCATAGGTGATGATAGATCGATCGCAAACAGATTAGACCCTGAGAGTTAGAGAAACATCGTCGACAAACCCAAATTACGGGATGTTCTTGAGTCCACGGCCGTGGAAACTCAAGAACTAACCGTGATTTCCCTTAAATCTACGAACCTGCTTTTACTTCAATCTAAAGTTAAAGATTTGTTTTAGCTTAGTTTAGACTTGTCTTTTCTAGGTGGTAGTGAGTCTCAACAACCTCTACCTCGATTGTGAGCCTCAACAACCTCAATCGGTTAAGTTAGTCTTGATCTTTAGGTTACAAGTTTGGGTATTTGACACTAATTCTCGCCTTTAGAATCTTTCTATATTGAGCCTCAACAACCTGTATAGGGAGTGCCTTGTAGGTGAGTCACAAAAGCTTTTTGGAACTTCACCGTACAATTACCTTACTTTAGTATACCTTTGCATATCTCAACTCTGTCTTTACATCATTAGTATATCTTGAATCGATTGCCACAGCTGGATACCTGGATCTTTAGGATTGTTGTTTTCCCAATATTTGCAAACTCTCATATTTACTTGCTTGATAACCTGCAACCGAGTTCGTTCCCACCCAAATCCCTGTGTTCGATACTCTGGAATTCTTGCTTAACTACGTCGATCCGTACACTGCGGGTTCGCTTGCTTGATTCTAGTTTTATAAATTTAAAACTTATTTGCACACACCTCTAGGGGCGAACAGAATTGTACGGAACCGTAGTTTTGGTGATTTTTCAAATGCTTTTGGAAATTACGGTCACTGTAGCTATCACGACCGTGGTTTAGGCCGTGGAACTCTCTGTAAAGCTCCAAAGTCCAAGTTTCGTCACTTTTCTTCAACATTACTCTTCCCTTTTCCTTTTCCATCGTTCCTACATCCAAAAACACGAACATACCGGAAGAAATCGAAGGCAAAACAAAGCAAAAACGTCTAAACTAAGCTAAACTTTGAATCGAAAACGAAAACAAAAAATGCAATACCTTGGGTTGCCTCCCAAGAAGCGCTTTGGTTAAGGTCCGTAGCTAGACCATTCTCGCACTTATTCGAGTGCGGTAGGTGCGAACTCTTCAGCTTGGAGTTCCGGCGTATACTTCTTGAGTCGTTGGCCGTTCACCTTAAAGCTTTCGCCCGCTTCACCCCATACTTCAACTGCACTATGGGGGAAAATACGCTTAATTAGAAAAGGTCCGGTCCAACGAGATTTAAGCTTACCTGGAAAGAGACGAAGCCTTGAATTAAAGAGGAGAACTTGATCTCCTTCTTTGAAGTCCTTTGGAATGATATGCTTATCATGCCAACGCTTTGCTCTCTCCTTATAGATCATAGCATTTTCATAAGCGTTCAAGCGGAGTTCGTCCAGCTTATTAAGGTCTAGGAGACGCTTCTCTCCCGCTTCCTTCATGCTGAAATTCAACCACTTAATAGCCCGAAACGCCTTGTGCTCCAACTCTACCGGCAAGAGACAAGACTTCCCATACACAAGGTTGTATGGTGTGGTTCCTATGGGTGTCTTGTACGCAGTCCGGTATGCCCACACTGCGTCATCAAGCTTCAAGGACCAATCCTTCCTAGTCCTTGAGACCGTCTTCTCTAAGATTCCTTTGATCTCCCTGTTTGAGATCTCAACTTGTCCACTTGTTTGTGGATGATAAGGGGTGGCGATCTTGTGAGTAACCCCATACTTAGCTAGAAGAGCTTCAAAGCGCCGGGCAATGAAGTGAGAACTTCCATCACTAATGATAGTCCTTGGCGTCCCAAATCGTGGGAAAATGGTCTTGTTAAAGAACTTGAACACCACCATGGCATCATTGGTGGGGGAGGCAATTGCTTCCACCCATCTAGAAACGTAATCTACCGCCAATAGTATGTATTGGTTTCCACAAGAGGTTGGGAACGGTCCCATGAAGTCAACTCCCCAAACATCGAAAATCTCCACTTCTTGGATGTTGTTGAGGGGCATCTCATTCCTCCTAGAGATATTACCTGTTCTTTGACAAGCATCGCAGCAGGAAACAAAGGATTGCACATCTCTAAATAAAGTAGGCCAAAAGAATCCGGATTGCAATACCTTTGCGCTAGTCTTGTTTGAACTAGCGTGTCCTCCGCAAGGTAGTGAATGACAATGGCGGATGACACTTTGCATCTCATCTTCCGGCACACATCGCCGAATGATTCCATCCGGACCTCTCTTAAAGAGGAGAGGCTTGTTCCAAAAGTATTCTCGAACATCCTTAACGAACTTCTTTCTTTGTGCGTAGGAAAATCCGGGCGGTATCTCCTGGCAAACCAAATAGTTAACAAAATCAGCAAACCATGGTTCGTTACCTTTGGAGATCACATCGATGCACTCCTCTATAATGTGTAGGTGTTCGTCCAGGAAGGAGTCATCGATGGGTAAATGGTCGTTCTCTAGATGTGTTAGGCGACTCAAGTGATCCGCAACAGAATTTTCTGAACCTTTCTTGTCGCGGATCTCTAGATCGAATTCTTGTAGGAGAAGAATCCATCTAATTAGCCTTGGCTTCGCATCTTTCTTCGCAAGGAGGTACCGGATCGCAGCATGATCCGTGTAGACAATCACCTTTGCACCTACAAGATAAGAGCGAAACTTGTCAATAGCATAGACAATGGCTAAAAACTCCTTTTCGGTAGTGGCGTAGTTGAGCTGCGCTTCATCTAGCGTCTTGCTAGCATAGTATATGGCATGGGTTCGCCCTTCTTTTCGTTGTCCAAGAACAGCTCCTATAGCTACGTCACTAGCATCGCACATAACCTCAAAGGGAAGAGTCCAATCCGGAGGTTGAATAATAGGTGCTGAAATTAGAGCTTGCCGAATTGTGTTAAACGCATCCAAACATTCCTGCGAAAACTCAAAAACTGCATCCTTCATCAATAGATTAGTGAGCAGTTTTGATATTTTAGAGAAGTCTTTAATGAAACGTCTATAAAATCCAGCATGTCCTAGGAAACTTCTTATCCCTTTCACCGAAGTTGGGGGAGGAAGCTTCTCTATGGTCTCTATCTTAGCTTTATCTACTTCTATCCCTCTATTAGAGATTAAGTGACCTAATACGATTCCTTCCTTAACCATAAATTGACACTTCTCCCAATTTAGAACTAGGTTAGTGTCTTCACACCTTTGTAAAACAAGAGAAAGGTTAGAAAGGCAATCGTTAAAAGAGGAACTGTATACGGAGAAGTCGTCCATGAAGACCTCCATGATTTCCTCAATGTATTCGGAGAAGATGGCCATCATGCACCGTTGAAAGGTGGTTGGGGCGTTGCAATGGGAAGTGGTCCTTCCTTGTTGCATTGTTGAGCTTGCGGTAGTCTATGCACATCCGCCATCCGTCACGGTTCGGGTAGGAATGAGTTCGTTGTTTTTGTTGGTGATGACCGTCATTCCTCCCTTCTTTGGAACTACTTGAACCGGACTCACCCACTTACTATCGGAGATAGGATAGATGATACCTGCATCAAGAAGTTTAAGAATTTCCTTCTTGACAACCTCCTTCATGGTCGGGTTTAACCGCCTTTGAGGTTGTCTTGAAGTTCTAAAATCTTCCTCCATTAGTATCTTATGCATGCATAGGGAGGGTTTAATTCCTACTAAGTCCTCAATAGTGTAGCCTAAAGCTTTCCTATGTTTCCTAAGGACAATCATGAGCTGATCATGTTCATCTATGCTTAGATCGGAACTAACAATAACCGGAAAGGTAGAATTAGGTCCTAGAAAAGCGTACCTTAGATGAGTAGGAAGTGGTTTTAATTCCATCGCTTTCGGAGCTTCCAATGATCCTTGAGGAGCATCCGATGTCTCCTTAGAAGTCTCTAAGGGTGTTGAATGTGTGGGAGAAGAGTCAAAGGAAGTTGAAGAAGTGTCTCGATCACCCCTTTCCACGGCCAAATTTATGGTTTCCCCATGTCCTCCACGGCCGTGGTTTAGGGCGTGGAAGGGAAATACGGTCTCTCTGCTTTCTCCACGACCGTATAACTCTCTGGAGTGGGACACGGTTTTGTTTGTGAAATCCACGGCCGTGGAATATAGTGTGTGGCCGTGGATTCTCACGTTTTCTGCCTCATCGTGGAGTTTTTCAAACTCCACTTTATGCATCTCCTCTTGTGCTTCTAAGGCTTCAATTACCTCATTGCACTCCTCTTCTTCTCCTACATTTGTTAGACTCATAGTGATAACCTTTTGTAAAGGATCGTTGAAGAGAATAGCACTTACCTCCTCCCTAGACAACCCTTCTTCGTCTTGGATATTGAATATATCCTCATCAAAGATTGGCTCCTTCACTAGAGTGGAAAGAACAAACTCTACTTTCTCTTCTCCTATATCAAAAGCGAGTCTACCATTCTTGCAATCGACTATGCAGCCGGAAGTTGCAAGACACGGTGTTCCGAGTATGATCGGGACCGGACTATCTGCAGGAATGTCAAGCACGACAAAATCAATGGGAACAAAGAATTTACCTAGCTTGACCGGGACGTCTTCTACAATACCGACGGGGCGAGTAATGGATCGATCCGCCATGTACAACGTTATCTTCACCGGTTTAGGGTCGCCTAAACCGATCTTTATACATAATGCAAGTGGTATGATGCTCACACTTGCTCCCAAGTCACATAACGCATCGTATGTGACATCTCCCACTCCTATGGGAATGCAAAACGACCCCGGATCCTTCAGTTTTGGGGGCATTTTCTCCTTCATGGTCTTGATGAGATCCGAAGAATCCGAACTCATCTTAACCTCACCGAAATCTTCTAGCTTCCTCTTGTTAGAGAGGAGCTCCTTCAAGAACTTGCCATAAGCCGGCATACCTACAATAGCATCAATAAATGGTATATTAATATGCAGCTTGCTCATGAGTTCTATAAACTTACCGAATTGTTTATCTAGGCGCGCTCTCGCTCTAGATTGAGGAAATGGTAGGGGAGGTTTGTAAGCCGGAGGAGGAACGTAGACATCTTCCTTCTCCTTCCCCTTCTCTTTGTCTTTCTCAACGGAGATTTCAACAAACTTAGACTGCGGATCGGTGGTAGTCACTCCGCTCCTAGTTGTGATTGCCATAACCCTTCCCTTAGGGTTGTCCTCCGTCTTTCCTGAAAGTTTCCCTTGATTCCTAGGAACTTCCTCCGCATGGCTGAACATTTGGTTTTCTAAAACCTTTTGAGCTTTATCAACCTTAGAAATTTGATCATCAACCTTAATGATGCGGTTTTCCAACCCTTGAAGCTTTCCCAAAATCGTTTCCAACATGGGATCGGGCTTCTCCTTCCCCGAAGTGCTTCCTCCATTAGATGCTTGCCCCTGGCTTTTCAAAGGAGTAGAGGAAGAGGAAGGTGGAGTTAGTGAATTAGAATTGGAAGGATAAGAGTTACCGGAATTTTGTTGATTGGAGCGCCAATTGTTGTTGTTTGAACCCATATTTTTGTTCCAATTGTTGTTCCGGTTGTTGTTATTGCCATTCCAATTGTTATTCCGGTTGTTGTTCCGGTTATTGTTGTTGTTGTTGCGGTTTGTGTTATCACCGCCATTGTTGTTGTTGCCCAAATAACCAACATCCTTTCCTTGTTGCTTTGGAAAGTTGGTCTTGATAGCCTCCTTCAACTCCTTGATCTCATTGTTGAGGGAGAAAATCTGATTTTGAGCTTCTTGTGTGAGCTTCGCCCCTTGCTCTACACGATTTCCCTCCACTTTCCGGTGGGAATACTTCTCTATGACTCTTGCTTGCTTCTCGATGAAGTCCCAAGCGTCATCTTCTCTCATGTCCATGAATGTACCACATGAGAGGGGTTGGAGGTTGAATTGCGTCCCCGCATCCAGCCCCTTATAGTATATCTCCAGCAATGCAAGCTTGGATATGCCATGATGAGGGCAATCCAATAACAAGTCCTGAAACCTTTCCCAAGATTGAAACAAACTTTCGTTAGATCTCATGGAAAATGCATTAATCTTACCTCTAAGTTCCGCCGTTTTGAATGGCGCAAAGAATTTGGTGAGGAACTCCGCGGAAAGGTCTTCCCACGTGTCTAGTTTCCCACTAGGAAGAGCTTGGTACCAAGACAACGCTTTCCCCTTCAAGGAGAAGAAGAAAGGCTTGAGCTTATAGTTGTTGGTAGTAGCATTCTTCGGCCTCATTGTCTCCATCATACACTCAAAATTTTGCAAGTGTTGGTGTGGAGATTCAGCGCTTGTCCCGCCAAATTGGTTTTGGCGAACAAGAGTAATAACTTGAGGGTTGAAGCTAAACCCTTGTACATCATCAGCATCAAAGTTCACACCTAGACGGCGTGGTTGCTGCGTTGGATCCATCCTTTGGCCAAGAGTCCTTGGCTCATCATCTACACGGTTCACTCTTACATTCCTAGGCGGAATGCGTCGGTTTGCGGTTGTCCGCGGAGCGAATGGATTCACATTGATCCTTGGATCAATCTCCTCTAACGGTGGCATGGAAGAGTCACTATCATCAGCGGATGAATGACCCCTATTCGACCTTAATGATCTCTTTGAGGATTTCTTGCTTCCCTTATTCATGAGGTTGCTTAGTTCTATCCTCATCTGGAACATCATGTCCTTCAGATCATTAACTTGGGATTGATGACGATCCATCTCGTCCCGGCGGATATTCTCATTCCATTGGAGTTGAGCTTCTTTCTCCGCCAACTCCGCTTGAAGATCACGTTCGTTTTCTTCAGCCATCTTCTTTTCCTTTCGCTTGTGTCTTAAAGTCTTCTCAAGCTCTTGATCAAGAGGCAAGAGATCTCCGGTGTTCCTAGACCTGCGCATGCACTCAAAGAGATATCAAATAAGGAGAGCAAGCTCCCAAGCTTGACAACCGGCTACCGAATTCGGCCTAGACCAAATCCCCGGCAATGGCGCCAAAAACTTGTTCGCCACTTAGCGTGCGTGCAAATAAGCTTTAAATTTATAAAACTAGAATCAAGCAAGCGAACCCGCAGTGTACGGATCGGCGTAGATTAGCAAGTATTCCAGAGTATCGAACACAGGGATTTGGGGGGAACAAATTCGATTGCAGATTATCAAGCAAGTAAATGTAAAAGCTTTGCAAATTATTGGGAAAACAACAATCCTAAAGATCCAAGTATCCAGCTGTGGCTATCGATTCAAGATATACTAATGATATAAGGACAGAGTTAAGATATGCAAAGGTATGCTAATGTAAGGTAATCGTACGGTGAAGTTCCAAAAACCTTATATGACTCACCTACAAGACACTCTCTATAAAGGTTGTTGAGGCTTCAATATAGAAAGGTTCTAAAGGTAAGAATTAAAGTCAAATACCCAAACTTGTAATCCAAGGACCAAGACTAACTAAATCGATTAAGGTTGTGACACTCACAATCGAGGTAGAGGTTGTTGAGGCTTCACTACCACCTAGAAAAGACAAGCCTAAACTAAGTTAAAGCAAATCTTTAACTTTGGACTAAAGTAAAAGCAGGTTCGTAAACTTAAGGGAAATCACGGTTAGTTCTTGAGGTTCCACGGCCGTGGACTCAAGAACATGCCGTAATTTAGGGTTCGTTGGCGATTCTCTCTAACTCTCAGGGTCCAATCTGTTTACGATCGATCTATCATCATCTAAACCACAACTTTCAACCCTTCACCTTAGAATTGTTAAGGGTTTTTAGCCAACAACAGTCATATTGATATCAAATTCAAGAATTAAAAGATTGAAAGATGAAAACTTCCGAAAACTTTCAATAAACTTCAAACCAATCTCAAAGTCACAATCAAGAACAAATATCGTCACTAGATTCGGAATAGAACAAACAAACACAATCTTAGATAAGAAGGAAGAACGGGATATCAATCCGTCTTCTAAATCAAACCTAAACAAGAAGAGGAATCTTCTTGCGAACAATCTTCCGAATCTTCGATCTTCCGTAAATCTGGAAATCTCAATCACAATCTCCACCAAAGTGCGAGATTAGGGCAATTCCAAGCGTAAACGTAGGATGCGTCTATGCGTAAGCGAAGGTGACGGAATCTCTCTTCGTCCGTCCTTTTATAGTGTAAGATAAACTTTTGGCCCGGCCCAATCTTTTAAAAGATCGTGGCTTAAAGTGTGGCGAAAAGGATCGCCAAGATCACGGTCGTGGAAGGTTCCACGACCGTAATTTAGAGCGTGGAAATCAACACGGTTTGAACCATCTTCTCCACGGCCGTAGAAGTTACTGGAATGAACCACGCTTCCCTATCCATGATCCCACGGCCGTGGACTTGAACGTGGAATGGAGTACGGCCGTATTTTAGAGCGTGGTTTAGGGCAAGAACGTGATTCTTCCCTAGCCTCGTGCATTCTCCAAGTTGAACTCCTTTTTGCTCCTAAGAATGCCCTCAATCCATGGACATGTCAAACAACTTCATCCTTGCTCAATTCCGTTCGGAAATGGCTCTCAATCACCTATAATCAACATAAAGCTTGTGTAGACATCTATATCGACAATATAGGCAAACTAGCTCACAAATGCAACAATGCTCAATCAATGACTATCAATATGAATCAAATACACTTAGAAAACGTGCCTAAAATATCACAATATTTCATGCTAACAGTTTGTCAAGTACAAGTCATGACCTTATCAAAAGAGTGTTATGACCTTGTCAAAGACATAGAGATACAATTTAGGGTTTGCATGATTAGGGTTTGGTTAAATAATTCATCATTTTATGTTAGTTTATACTTGCATAAAATGATAGGATTTGTGAGGGTAATTAACACTAGGTATCATAAAAAAAGATTTGCGGTCGAAATCCGGTCTGACTCGAAAATAAACGGATTTAAATTCCGGATATTACATGAACTAGCCCGGCGACGCCTGAAATCGAAAAAACCCGACCCGAAATGAGCCGATTCCCAAAATAACCCGACCCAAAAAAATCGAAACGCGAAAGCCGTTTACCCGATATGATATGTGAACCCATAATGACCCGACCCAATATAACTCAACCGATAACTAGTAGTAAGTTGACTCAAAGCAGAATGACGTAGATGATAACCAAGACCACGAATTTAGAGGGGCCTCCGTTCAGTTTTTTCCTTATATAATATATTTTTACTTTTATGAATTTTAACATAAAACCTGAGTAGCTCAGTGGTTAAATTTTTTTGTGAAAATTGTATTTCATCTGGGTTGTGTTCGAAATCCAATATCAAATTTAGTTTTATTTTTACAACTAAATTAGTGGGGCTTTATCCTCACATTTTCTTTACTTTTATAAAAAAATTAATTTTGATTACTTTAAGTTTGGAGATAGTTTAGTTGGACTAACTTTATTTGTTAGTTAAAGTAAAATAGAATCAAACTAATAATTTATAACATATGTGTGTATATATATATATATATATATATATATAT